>CM034463.1:1247098-1826508 GCA_019925255.1 Litchi chinensis
CCATGTGGCTCGGTTAGCTGCATCTGGGTCTGGTGCGATATAAACGAATTACTCAAGCCAGTTTGAGTCTGCTGGCACTCTCCCGCGGGGTCTTGATCCATAACATGGTGTGAAGAATGCCAGTAGTCTGGATCAACTACAAAGTGACGAGCCAGAATGGTGGCCGTACGATTCTCCACGATGAGCTCACGTAAAGCATCACTACATCTTGAAGAGAGATCGGAAGCAGACACCCAAGAGTCAGCTGCAACGGAGGCCTTTGATGACAGAAGAGAGAGAGCACGTCCTGTCGGCGATGCAATGTATGGAAATCTCCCCGCCATCAACTTATTAACTGTTTGATCAGGAAGAAATTTGAATTTTGAATCAACTTTACTTCTTGAGTTCACAGTGTTTGCACCAAGTTAGTAAGACGTGTTTCGAGTACTATATAGAACACATTCAAAGCTTTATGTGTGTGCAAGTTTATGCTATCTCTTCAAAAATAAACTTTCTAACAACTGATCTGTTTGTTACGATTCAATCTATTGTTATTGCAAGTGTAACAAGGAAGATATGCACGTAAACAAACAAACAAAAACAAATTCATTAGGTTCAAAATATACACTCATTCATTGTTATTTGTATCGCCAACTTGCAAAGTGAAATAATGACAAAATTTTATAACGTTTCAAGATCTACGAGCTCATCATCCGTCTCAAATGCATTCAACTAAGTAATATCCGGTTAGAGTGTTCACGTCTTTCGCTACAGCCTATAAGCTTCAAATTTTGGGTCTAGCTACAAGCAACTTGTATGTGAGGAGCATGTTCGAGAAGTTAAATATTATCATTTTATTCATTAAGGTCCGTACCAAACTACATATAGTTAATTTTTGGATTTTGATATTATCTGACAAATCATAAATGCATTTTATTGATGGCTCTAAAGCTTACAAGTTACAAAAGTCTACTCGCAGGCGATAACTGAAGTTGATCGTTTAGTAAGTAAAAACAAGTACAACAGGATGTTGCAAAAACCCTATCATATGTAGTATATAATTTTTGTAAAATCAAAAATCGGTGAGGCAGACAAATTAAATAACTTCAATGCATCCCCAATAAACACCAAATCAAGGAAGGACGCAAGAAAAAAAGATCGATTGAACAAAAGAAAGTTTCTATAATATAGGCAATAGTGCTAATTTCAGTTAATTTTCTTACATAAAATAACTTCAATCATGCAGGAGATGATAAAATTAATGGTTGCGTATATAGATATTCACAAAAGGAGGATCATTCCAAATATTTACATCAAGTTATTTATCTTAGAAAACATGTTACCAACCAACTTTGACCCATTTTTTGTTTCTGAAAATGAAAAATCATTTTCAAAAATGCATCCAAACACCACCTTAAGATTTTTTGTTCTTATTCTTGGCACTATATTTTAATCTAATTATTCAACGGATTAAAAAAATAATTTAACTCAGTTATTCAAATGATATGCAGTAGATTCTGTATAAAATTCGGTTTTTCTTGATTTATAATATGACTTAGTACTTCACAGGATTGCTTGATCTTAGCTTTATTCCAATCAAAGTAGTAATATAAAATATATGAGGGATTAATATTAATGACTAGCTAGTGGCTCTAGGAAGTACAAGTTTGTTAATTATTTATTTAATTTAAGAGCATTGATGGAGACAATAAGAGGAACACCTAAATACAATATTAATTCGGTGCGCAGATTAAAGTTCCAGATACAATCTAATTCACTATAAATAAGACAAGACACACCTCAAAACAGGCAATTTCAAATTTACAAAATCAGTTGAAAGACATAGAATGCGAGCCAATCTTTCTAGTTCAACTTAATCCAATTTGTCCGTACACTGCCAAGGTTTGTAAAAAAGAATAAATAAATAGACTAAACCCAAGATCCTTCACTAATTAATTAATTTTAGTACACAATTAGTACTAGTAGGATCTATCTATTTAGACTCCAGATTTACTTTCTTTTAGAGTAATCATGTAACCCTAGACCTAAAATCCCCATCCTCAACTGAATATTTTTCAAAATGGGAGACATCACATAATTAAAGAAGGCCTTATATCCTGCGAGAGCGCACTCCCTCGAGCTTGAAGTTATATGAAATGAGTTTCTACAATAAGTATGAATAAGAACTGTTTAGTCAGTAACGTTGACATGACCTATACCTTTCCTGATCAACAAAGAAGGACCAAAAAAATAAAGAAAGAAAGAAAAAGAAACTGAGGATGATGAATAGCTACTTAGTTGCACTTAATTTTCTGTATTATAAAGAACTTCAAAACCCTCATCTACTTTTTAATTTTAGAACTTAATCCGATAGTACAAACATTTCCTCTATTTGATCCCTTTTGGTGCACATTCTGATTACTTTACAAGAAACTACAACAAAGTCCTTCATTAAACCATACCAATCACTTGAGATTCTTGGAGTGAATCTTGATGGGGGCTAGAATTTAATGTACAGTCTCTTACAACGATTAAACATCTTACCGACGATATTAACTAGATTAAACTGCTTTTATATACTATTGGTCATATCTAAGTTCAATTTTCAGGCTTCCTTTTCTTCTTTCAGCCAGTGGTTTTTAGATTATTGCTGAAAACATCACCGGCTGATAATATTTGACTTTATTGCTTATTTAGAACATAAATTAAGAATCCTAAGTAAGACGCTTGAAACAATAAAAAAATTAATTAAACCATGAAACTTAAATATAATTAATTAAACAATTTGATCAGACGAAAAGCTGAACATAAAGGGGGGAAAAATTAAAAAAAAAAAGGAACAAATTGCATCCTTGGAAAAGCACAATAATCATTCCCCGATATACACCATTTTAATAGTAATTAGAATAATGATCATAAAGTGTCACATGTGAATTATGCAAAGCAAAATATCAAAAGAAACCAGTCACAAACCTGTTCAAATAGACTACTTCATAGTTCAAACACAATAAATAAAAACGAAGTTCATTTAAAAAAAAAAAAAAAAAAAAAAAAAAAAAACGAATGAGATGATCATATTACCTTGTGAACAGTTCCTGGACACAGAATCATGAGAGCTCTTTCTTCTACGCTCATTGTGGCCTGCCAACCTCCTCCTGCAACTCCTCTTCGAGTCGTCAAACTCTGACACCACATGAAACCTATAAAGTATAAACCCATCCCCAATCCCCCAATCACGGTTCATCAATTAATCAGCCTCTTTTGTTTTTCTAATTCCTTATAACATTAATATTATTAGTAGATTCAATGAAACCAAAAGCTATGAGAAAAGTCTTTTTTTTTTGAAGCAAAAGAGAAGAAATAACACAAAGATAAGAGAAAATAAATATCGAATCTCTCAATCTACTTATTTATTTTTCTTGGTTATTTTTCTTTTGGAAGATAAAAATCTGTGAACGGTCGCTTTTACCTGCTACACTGTTGACAGAATCGCTGTTCTAACCCTAGAACCACCACCTTTGGTGCTTTTGAGTGCATCTCACAAACTTTGTGTCTCCTGTGATAGTCCTTGGCGTTGATGAGCGCCACGTGGCAACCCTCTACCTGACACCTGGGAACAGACGCCGGAGCACCCAACACGGCAGGAGAAGACGTCGATGGACCCATACCCATACCCACACCGACACTGCCAACACCACCACCACCATCAGTGGAAGCAACAGCACCGAAACTATAGTAGGTTTTACCTCTCTTAACCAGCGAGAAGCTACCCACGTGTCGGTCAGCCATTGAGGCAGAAGAGTCCTCGAAATAGTGTCTCTTCCCTAGCTTCAAGCACATGAGGTGTGGATCAGGGTGCAAATTGGAGCCATCACCGGCATAGAGTGACTGGTGGTTGTGGTGGTGATGATGATGGTGGTGGTGGTGTTGGTGCTGTTGTTGGTGGTGGTGATGATTATGATGATGATGATTATTCAAACTGTGAGGAAACATAACAAGCGCGTGGGCTGCACTGTCTTCAGAGTGGGCGTTGGTAGCGGCGGCGGTAGTGTTGGAACTAGTATCCGTCGCGGTGGTGGCGTATAGGGTGCTAGTACTGTTACTCCAATCGAATCTCGAATGATTATTTAGCGTCCACATGCTATCGAAAGAGAGATTGTTACTGTTATTACCATTCTCCATTTCTCTCTCCCTCTCTCTCTCTGTCGTCCCTCGATCCAGTAAGATTCGTACTTTCTTTGTAGTGATTCTCTTTCTTTCTCTTTCTCTCTCTCGGTTGCGAGAGTCTGGAAGCTGTGTGTACAACTCTCTTTTAACGGTAATAGCTTGCTAGCTTTGCTGGTTTTATGTTATACATGATATTGGAGGCCTGCAACTATATCAATATATACGAGTAGGGGTTTTTTCTGCTATATCTATTGTTTTTAACTAAAGAAGAAAATATACAGTAAAAGGAGGGGGGGTAGAGAGAGAGAGCTAGAGAGAGTCAGGTTCTTCGTTGTGGCAGTACATCAATAGGGATAAGGGCTTGTGAGAGAAAAAAAGGCTGCATTTACACAGAGAGAGAAGTTGGCACGTGAGAGTCGTGTGATGACACGTGGGAAGATTTAAAGTTGGATTGGGCTCAGCTGAGCCAAGCTGATTTTGATTGGAAGAATCAGCTTTGAGAGGCTTTGTGTAATGTGTGGTGCAATAAGTAAGAGAGAGGGAGAGAGACATAGAGGGAGTGATTTGACCAATGAACATATCAGAGAGCTGTTTAAAAGAAGGGGAGAGAGAGAGAGAGAGTCCGTTAATCTTTTTGTTTTTTATTTCCCTTCCTTTTTCTCTTTTGCTTCGACTGATCAAGGTGTTGTGTGTGAAGAGCAATACACATACATATATAGTATACACGCAGTGGAGTGGTCGTGTACAACACTGTCCCATCACTGTTTATAATTTGCATGCAATTTTACACGTAAAATCTCAGTTGAATCTTAGAGTTTCGACTGTTACGTAAGAGTTTATGTTGCATGAGCTGTGCGTGTTAGTCACTCACTTCACTGGCCTGTGAGCGGTGAGAGAGTAATTAGCATTATTGATTCTTCCGAAAGGTCCTAATCCGTGTATACTCGTTTGGACAGACAATGAGTTTCTTCTTATTCCAGGTTTTATTTATCTTATCTGGAGATTAACATGATGATTCGGTCTCTATCTCAAGTGATCATACAAATTGAATGTCTGTTAGGGACCCATGAGATATCACCGTCAATGAATTATTTAACTTTTGATCATTTTAGTACTTTTGAATTAGTTATTTTTAAGAAAAATTTGCTTTCAAGAGTTGCCAGACCCTCCATAAAAGAATATAATAATCTAAAATTAAAGTCCTTTGAAAAGGAACCGATTAACTAAACTGATTAAAGCAATTCAAACAAAAAGAAATATGATAAATTCCACCAACAAAGTACAATTTATTTTAAAGGAAAACATGTACAATTTTGAAAAAGATTAAATAATTTAGTAGTAAATTTTGTAGATATAAAATTTTAATTTCAAATTATTTTTCTCTTTTTTAATAAAAAAAAACATACATCTGAACTTTTATCACACTTTTAATCTTAACTTAAAATACCACTTTGATTAACTTATAAGTGATTGAGTGAATTAGAGCGCATAGGCAGCTTACTAAAATAAAATAACACTTCATTAAATTGAATACAATGCTTAATACAATTCAAATGTTTTAGATTATTGTTTCTAAAAGAAAATTACTTTTCTGATAAATGGAGAAGTGATTTTTCCTTTTTGTTTCTTTTTTATTTCTTTTGAGTTTTTAACAATAAGTCCCGTCAACATTTAATGCAACACAGACTGTAAAGTATTGATACAGTCTCCAATTAGGGGAGGCCACACACGTGTCTCGAAATGGGCACCACCTACAAGATCTTCCTCCAAATACAGCAAAGATTGACCAGATTGGCTTGATTGTGACCACTCCTTGTCAATCTCCTTTGAATAGTTACCCAAAAAAAAACACACACACAAGCACGAAATACAATTAAGGGAAACCGCCGTATGGCATTATTGCAAATAAGTCCCAACATGGAGACCTCTTTTGTATTATTTGCAGACTGCAAAACTAGCAACAACAGCTGCCCTCCTCAGTTACCTTTCCTTTCGCTTGTAGTAAAATGGTAAAACCAAGTTACATGCATTCGATAGAAATCAGTGCCCAGCACAGCCCACCTACCCACGCGCTTCCCTTTTTTTTATTAGGGCACGTGCTGTTTCAACATTTTTTTTTATGAACCTTTTTTTTTTTAAGATTTTACGAAGTCTAACTTATTTAAGGAAGATTAGAACTTTGTGTAGTTTTTTATTTTTGTATTTAAAAATCGCAAAAAACATAAAATAATAGTTCCCTGACACTGATGGGTGGTAGCATCAAAATCAAAGACCCTTTTTTTTTATCAGCCAGGGGAAAACTTGTAAATGAATTTCGGAAGAGAAAAATCTTCATTGGATGATATCTACTTTTATTTCATCAAATAATATACAATAGTTTTAACTAATCATATATCTATAAGTGTAATGCCATGTTCAGAACTTTCTTCAAATCCTTTTACGAGTGGATGTGAAAAGATGATTTACTATTACTATATTTTAACGTAATAAAATATCTCTAATTCAATTATTTATTTGAATTGAATTTATTATCGATATGATGAATAAATAATAAAATAAAATAAAAAACTCTTTTTAATATAATTATTTATCTCAAATATGAAGTTGATTTGACAATGTTTTTATTAAAAATATGAAGATGATTTTCTCAATCCATGAGAATGTACAGTAGAAATTCATACTATAATTTCTCACTTTTTCAATCAATTAAAATATATAGATTTGTTTCATTCTTTTTTCTCTTAATTGTAAAATATAAAATAAGAGAAAAATATATTTTATGTCGATTGGTTAAAAGTTTATACATATTTTATTTTAAATAATTATATGAAAGAAGAAAATATATATTTCTATAATTTTTTTGTCAAATTGGATCCATATTAAAAAAATAAAAATAAAATTTATTGATGTATAATACAAATAGAAACTCAAAATTGTATAATAATATTGGAGATGCTCTTATCCATGCATCATTAATATAATTATAGAAATCAATTTGTTACCTTATTCAAACTAATTTATTTATTTATTTTATTTATTTAATGAAATTTTAAAAAAAATTAGTAACATCCTATTACTCTATATTATGTCGGATCATGTGTTATTTTTTATAGAAATCTCATGGTAAAATTATTAAAGTGACATTTTTCTTTTAATTAACTGGACACACATTAACTATAATATATTTTTTTTGAGGGACATTAACTATAATATTAAACGTTTCATATCTGAAATAAAAACATATATTTATTTTTCTTAAAACATAGAAGTCAAGAATGTCCAAAACCAAAATTCTCAATAATCTATGTATGTGTTGCTCACATGAAGAGAAGCCATTAATTGAAAGAAATTATTCTTAAGCATGGTATTTGTTCTATTTTTAGGGTTGTGTGATTCTAGAGTCCAAATAAAGCCTGCAAATTTTCCTATTGCTGACCATCTGGTTTGTCATAAAGATGTATCATTAAAAGACCGCGGAGGTCGATCATGTTTTGTCATTAGGTATCCAAAGTGTGTGGGACCCTAATATTAAATTAAAGGTCGGCCACGTGTACGGTCACTATAATCCAACTTGGTGTGGGATGGTAGGGCATCTTTTGGGTGAGAGTAGTTGGTACAGAACCAGAAACTTTTATTGAAAAGAATAATAATAATAATAAAATATATATATTTTTTAAAATTGAGTTCCTGAAAAGCAGGGAGAGAGAGAGAGAGAGAGATGAGGAGAGATATGAAAGGAGCAAAAACTCTCACTTTGTACTCGTTAAGTGGGTGTTTGACACGTGTACGTCAGCAAACTAGGGTGCCAAAAAAATTCTCCCTTTCCCGTACTTCATCAAACAGAGTTAGCGCAACTGTGAGACATGAGGAAGTCTGAAACTTCATTGTTTCTTTTAATGAAACACGATATTAGATTACAAAAGAGATAGAGAAATGGATACCAAAGGAGGGGACCATTTTTTTGTTTTTTTTATTTTTTTTTAATATCTTTTTTTGGATTGTTGTAATTAGAGGGGACCATTGATGTGTAATGTGTAATCTTGGAAAATTTTGGCTTTAAAAACCTACCAAATAAATATTCTCATTTGCCTCTTTAAATAATTAAGAACCCTAGGGATCGGGTCGATGGCAGTAATTGAGAGCAACAACTAAAAGTCAGATTTTGGGGTGATCTTTTGACACTTTTCAAGCAATATTTAATATCTATAAAATTATTTCAGTTTGATCTAATAGAAGAACTAATTCTATCGGAGAGATACAATTAATGAAGTTATAAATGTAAATACTTATATTGATAGTATGGATATATACTTCTATGTATTTTAGCACCAAATTTATTGAAGCGAGATATTTTCCTTTACAACATATGTCAAGTACTCTTATGACCATATATATCAAATTGTAGGTATTTGTTTTTGACATAGGTGTCGAAGACAAGCGTGTCGAGAGCTGGACTTCATTAGATGAAAAAGTATATATATATAATATAACCGTACGAATTCACTTTTATCCAAGAGGAAGCAAAAGTGGACTTCAGGTTTTGGAAAAACGAGAGATGTCTGTCTTTAGTCATTCTAAGTTGTTAATGGAATATGAATCTAAAAAAGGATGTGAAGATGAGGGAGCGGAGGAGGAGGAGAGGAGAATAGTTGCAAAAAGAAGATGACAGCCACTTAATAGGGTTACATCAAAGCTGAGTCAAGAGGGGTCCACATTTCACTGCACGTTTTTCTGTCTCTGTGAACTCATAAAAGAAACTTTGTCCAGATGTTATCCGAACAACTGGATTGTTAAGCGATTCTGGGCCCTTTTTCCTGGTAACCTCTCTTCACTGTCAAGTGTCAAAATGCCTCAATAATTCACCAACGCACCGAGTACCACCCCACACATTTTATAATTTGTTAAATTGCATGCCTAGCAAATTTGATTCTTTGCTTGCGCACAATCTCAACTATGTAAAGTCTAGTTGCATTTCCACTGTGATCGTGACATGATATTGCAATGGGGGATGTAAAAATTTTATCTCTTTCCTGAGGCTGTCAAATAAAGCAAGAGTGTGAAGATCCACCGTTGGAATATTGGATGGTGAGGATTCATTGAATTCATATTAAAAAATAATCTGAACGAAAATACTATACTGTACAGGATAAACCTAAGATTATTTTCATTTTAATTTTGGAGTAAAATATTTTGAATTTATTTTGATTATTTTTCTTTTTTTTTTCCTCCATCTAAGATTTATTTATAATCTTTTTAGAAAGTACATATTATATTTTTATATTAAAAGAGTTGCTATCATACTTAATTTATAATTTTATATTGATATTGATTGAATCCATTGTTTGAAGTATATTTTCTTGTGAATTCGATAATTTTGTTTATGAATTCAACGAAGATTTATGTTTTTTATTTGTCAAAACGGAAGATTAAATAATATTATAAATAAATAGGAAGAATAAAAGGGAAAATACGAGTTAAACTAGGAACGAGAAATGGGCTGGGTCTCATGGGCCTAAACGTTGGGCTTGAAATTATGTATATGTTAGATGATGGCCGGATTGGAAGAACAGTTTGTCCCAAAGTCTTCATGGTCAAATTTTCAACTGCAATTTTTTTTTTTTTTTTTAAAGTTCTACTGCAAACTTTCTTATTGAGAATCTGTCTAATTTATTTTTATTTTGATTATAGATATCATCAATTTATCGTATCATGTGTTTATAAAACACACTTTAACAGAACCTTCGATCAATGATGAGTTGATGGCAAAATGTGAACATAATTTGGTTGAACTCAATTCGATCCAGCTCGCACGTGACCTCATAGACGAGGACTAGGCATACCCATATGGTGTTTGATTTTTGTTGTTCTATTGAATGATCAGTCTCATGAATTATATCATTGTTAATTGATGGGACTGAAGCCATCATTAATATTAATTGAAAAAAGAAAGTAATGCCAAACCAAATCCCACCTTTCCATTCTCTACTCATGCCATCTATGTGTCGCATCAGCATATGTGACACCCAAATAATTAAGGTTATCAATAATTAATCCTAGCTTATCAACGTTTAGAGTACATTTTAAATTGTCTGACCATTTTTAATTTGCGAGATAACAATTCAATAAAGTTGCATTTAAGAACAAAAATCTTCCAATTATGCTACCAAAAAAGTAGATAAGGCCAAGGCGAAAGGTGTAATGAATACTGCTCTCTTATCGGAAGTTCAGATGTTATTTGTGGGAAAACAATTCCGAGTTTTAATTATTATTTCTTTTGAAATATGTCACATACTTAGCTATCGTCTTCCTCTAGTGGAAAATATAAATGTCAAATATTTCTGCTAGCATTTTACATTTTTGGTACGAACATCAATGAGTGAATCGGCTTTTGGAGAAACTGGAATTAACAATATAATTAGTCATGGGTGTCTATTAATTACAAGGTAATTCAACCCGTCAATTTATTTGTTTTTATCTTTTCAAAGCAATTTTTAAGATAATTAAAAATGTATCGACACCAATATTTATAGACCTATCAAATTCTATAGAGATGGAATATAAAATTTCTTATATACATGGATAAACATGCACAGTAAACTGATCAAAGATTAGAGTACATTAAAAATTGTTTAACCGTTTTAATTTGTGAGATAACAATTCAATAAAGTTGCATTTAAGAACTAAAATCTCCCAATTATGCTACCAAAAGAGTAGATAAGGCCAAGAAGAAATGTGCGATGAATACAACATGCTCTCTTATCAAAAGTTCAGATATTATTTGTGGAAAACAATTTCCAATTTTAATTATTATTTCTTTTGAAATATGTCACATACTTAGCTACCGTCTTCCTCTAATGGAACATATAAATGTCAAGGATTTCTGCTAGCTTTTTACATTTTTGGTACGAACATCAATGAGTGAATTGGCTTTTGGAGAAATTGGAAGTACCATAACTAGCGATGGCTGTCAATTAATTACAAGGTCATTCTACCCTTCAATTTATTTGTTTTTATCTTTAAAAATAATCATAGGATAAATAAAGTTACAGGCTTATTAAATTCTATTGAGATGAAATATAAAACTTCTCACATATATACATTGATAACCATGCATAATTATTCGAACTCTTGTCACCGAAATATATAGAAGTAAAAATATATTAACTGCTTAATCTGTGAGTGGCTGTAAAGCTTCAATTCATTTCTTTGATTATTTTATAATTTTTTTGTAATTTTTATAAAGATAATATTATTAACCGTGGCATCACTGATGGTAAACTGTGTAAAGATAGAAAGAATAATATTATTTTTAAAAAGAAAATAAAAAGGAAAAAGCATACGGTTTTTGAGGCCCTTTAGTCATATAGTGCTTTTGCTTTGCGGCTAAAACATTTTTCACTTCTCGATCAAAAAAAAAAAAGGAAAACATTTTTCACTTCAACATAATTATGTACGCATTATGGACAATTATCTAGGTCACAGGTGCGTAGCTATCAAATTCATCCAGGTCTTTTCTGTGTGGATAGTCGGAAAATGATAGCTTTACAGAAAAGAACTAAAATAAATAATATATTGAGAATCTGGATGGTTAATTTCGGTAATCTGGATGCTTAATTTGATGCAAGAAAACTATGCATGTACTGTTGTGGCTGAGGACTGGGAACAATTTTGAGTCCATCACACTCCAATTGAAGGGAAACAGTGTCCTAACAATCACTTGACTTGCAGAGAGAGTAGACACATTGAGTCATTCACACGTCAAAAATATGAGAGAGAGCGACCGGTAACAATAGCAACCAATCATAAATTCTAACTACCACCTCGATTCGCACAGTAGCCTTTCTTTTCCTCTTCTTCAAGATACAAGAGAAGAAAGTAACTGATAAAGTACAGAAAGTTTGTTAGGCTGAAAATCCCCCGTCACCTTCACCAACTTGTGATACCAAACTAGGCAACAACTTGAATTTGATTCACACCTTGCATGGTCTATATATGATTCATCCATTACGAAGTCAAGCAAAATAATCACTTAATTTTGTATAAACTTTAAATTCTTATTAACACGTTAATTAATCAAGTCGATTATCCGCAAACGAAGAGGAATCTAATTTGCTTAATTTTGCTAATTGTTTTAGTGTTTTGAAGAGCATATAAATATCTACATGAAATATTCACCAAAATAATATGTGAATATCTATCTATATGAGTAGTTTTTATCTAGTACGTGATCCTTAAGACAAGTTAGCTGAGGCTCTAGATCATGCATCCTTGACCCCTGTTAGAGTTTTGATCATCTATTTTCTCAATAGGTTTATAGTATGATCAAAACTTAACATGATTGATCAGACTTATTCAAAATTCACCTGTATATAAAGATAATTGAGTATGATCCTTACAAATGACTTTCAAGGAGATCGTCTTTCACTTTTTCGTTTGAGTAATTAATTAACCTTAAAAGCTATACAAGCAAACATTAATTATTAATCTATGATGAAGTAGCTTAAGTAGTAAACAAAGACTCCAACCACCGTCAAAGATTCAAGCCCATTAAAAGTAGAGAGAACTTGAATCTAATTGTAATGAAAATACATGTCACCATTCGAGCAACCTAACTGTGTTTCTTCGGTGCATAATTTTTCAAAGTTCTAATAATAATTATCCATATCAACTTATAATGCACACAATTCACGTACTTGACTCTTTCCTTTATAACAAAGTTTCCCTCCGCTCCAATCCTCCAAAAAATTTTCACCATTACTATCATGCTTCTGTTATCTACAAAACATCTCTCTCTTCTCATCATCATATTCGTTCTCGTATTGCAATCACCATACCTCGCCGCCCGATCAACCCCAGTTTTCACGTCAAAGCAATCACGTGATGGAACTAACAAATGGCATGATATTGATGATCACATCTTCAGTTTCCAAAGAAGCAGCGATACCATAACCTTATCCGAGCTCAAGCAGTACTTTCGACGATTCGGGTATCTCCCATTACAAGATCATTACAATGTATCCGACGAAGCATTCAAGTCAGCCATTGTTAGTTATCAAACAAAGCTTGGTCTTCCCGTGACAGGTAAGCTGGATTTTGAAACTGTTTCACTTATTATGGCTCCAAGATGCGGTGTCCCTGACTCGGACACATCTCATGACTCCATGCATGCAAAACAAAACTACGTGTTTTTTCCCGGCAAGCCTAGGTGGACCCGCGACGCGCCCATGAAGCTCACGTACGCGTTCTCGAAGGAAAATTTCATCGACTACCTGAAGATGTCAGACATCAGAGCGGTGTTTAAACGCGCTTTCGCGAAATGGGCATTGGTGATTCCAGTGAGTTTCGTCGAAACCAATGACTACGGTTTCGCTGACATCAGAATCGGCTTCTACAGCGGTGATCACGGCGATGGAGAGCCGTTTGATGGGGTGTTGGGTGTGCTGGCCCACTCATTTACACCCGAGAGTGGGAGGTTTCACCTGGATGCTGCGGAGAGGTGGGCCGTTGATTTCAAGTCGGAGAAATCAGCGGTGGCCGTTGATTTGGAATCGGTGGCTATACATGAGATCGGGCACTTGTTAGGGTTGTCTCATAGCTCCTTTAAAGACGCCGTTATGTACCCTACATTGAAACCTAGAGACAAGAAACTGGATTTGAGTCTTGATGATGTTAACGGAGTTCAGGCTCTTTATGGATCAAACCCTAATTTCACGCTCAGTTCGTTTTTAGAGTCTGATATCTCGGCAAATCAAGCCGTTGATTTGAGAAGAATCGGATCATCCATGTCCATGTTGTGGGCCTCGTTGATTCTCTCGATGTTATCGTTATTGTTTTTTGCGTGTGATCATTTGGCTTGAACATAGTTTTTTTTTTTTTTTCCCCTCTCATTACAGATTTGTATGGGGTAATTAGATAGCAGCATACAGAAAATATCTAACTAATTATTTGCTATGATTTTTTAGTATAGTTTTAAATGTTTTGATTGTATAGTGGTAATCTTTGTGATTGTGTATTATTGAATTCTTATTTGATTTTTTTTTTTTCTGATTGTTCAGTCCCATAAATTCTTTAAATATTAAAATTGTAATTGATGTAGCAATCATAAAATTCGAAGATGGTTAAGGTTTTCATTTTGAATAACCATCAACATTATAAAAAGTAGAATTAAAATATGTACTATATATTTAAGCAATTTGTGTATTATCTTTTTGTATTCATATAGAGAGTTTTCTTCTCTCATCATTGTCGGAGTAGTAGAATTAGATTTTACAAAAATTCATGTTTAATTACCTTATTATTATTAAAAGAAATAACAGGTAACATTTATTTTTATAAACATTTGTCATTTTGAATATCACTAAAAAGAAAATCTCTCTTTGAATTTGGACGAGTACTGTGTACGTAGTATTTCTCTTATTTTAGGCAAACTATATTTTTCTAATTTTTATTTTTCATAAATCCAAAATGTGTGTGTGTGTATATATATATGAGATCAAATATCAAAGCACACATCATGAATTCACGATCAAGTGGTTGAGACAAGAATAATCGGACCACCAATTTTCTTTGTCCTCATATGACATCAATAAGCTCGCACTTTATAATTCTCTTCACCATTTCACCTGCTGTAATTAAACCAGTTCTAATTTCTAGGTTTGCGTGGAAAATGCATTTATCAGCAGCGACTTTTAACACAAAAATGGACAAGTATCTATACGGGTCGTTTTCCAATGTTGTTGGTCTTTGGCCGCAGCTATATAGATGATTGAATAATTAATCATTACTATGTTTTTTAAAAAAAAAAAATTGATAATACACATCTTATCTTCAATAAAAGTCAGTAAAATGTGCATTTGAAAGTTGATTTTTTTGCTTAAAATTTGACCTTCCTCCCTGGTGGGGAATTTTTTCACTTTGTTTAAAGATTAAAAACAAAAGATAACATATCTCAAAAGGACAAAAAAAAAAAAAAAAGTCTCTAATTAAGTACAAGGAGATCATTCGAGCTTAAAATTTTCTTATAAAAGGTTAGAAGTCAAAAGCATGCATATATAGGAAAGAATCTCAACCCAAACTTTATATGAGGAAACTCCACATTAATGAAAACAAAAATTTGCCTTAATTTCTTTTATGCTTGCTTTTTATTTTTTCCCAAAAGACAATACTTTTAATATATAGACGCACATGAACCATGATATATATTATGGTACGTGTTGAAAAATAAAAACTCCACAACATTTTTAGACTCTTTCCGGTGGACGCCATGGAAATACAGACACCAGCTAGTGAAAGGCTTTTGTATTGTAGAGGACTCTCTCTGTATCGGGGAACGTGAAATGGACCACTCCTTCTCTCTCCCTGACTCTCTTCTGTCTGTCCCCTTGTCTCAAGCTCTTTGAGAGTCTTTCTCTCACTGTGTCCCCAGTCTCTGCACCGAGAGTAGAAAACCAATAATAGTAAAAAACTTCCTTGAACAACGTACATTAATTAATATTTATATTGGAGGAACACAGTCATAGATGATATAATTTAGCAGCAAAAGTTAAAATTGACCAACAATGGATAATTACATTAAAATAGTAGATAATTAAAAATTAATGGTTGTTGAGATCATCTTCAAGAAAAAGATAAGCGCATGTTTTAATATGATAATGGTTTGCGTTGCGATCACCCTTGTCATTATTAAGTAGATCACTACAGATTACGGTGGCTATAAGATCGAGTTGACATTTTTCAACGTTAATGATGTCCACGTGTTGGAAGCAAAAGATCCAATGAATAAATCACAATTGAATTGAAATCCGGAATTTAATACCACAAACTTGTTTTGGGTAAATCGAATCTCAGGCTATGATGAAATTAATGTGCAAAATCAGATAACCACAAACTTGTTTTCTACAAACTAAATAGACCAACTAACAACTTACCCCACATGCTACTATAATGTCTAAAAGCTTGGAACAACCTAAAACTCGACGAACTAGGTTTTAACTTTTTCTTCTTTTATATTTATGTGTGTGTATATCTATAACTTTAGCTACAAGCAAGTGTACAATGAATTGGGTTGTTACAAAAGTATAATATATCTTTATTAATATGAAAAATAAATTATATTTTAAAATTGATAATTTTTTTGAAATAATTTTAAAATTCATAATTTGAACCTATATTCGAAGACAAATGCTAGAAGATGAAAGTAAATTTAAATCCATTCCACTGTTTCATTTGCATTACATTTTCCGACAAGTTATTCTATTTTCAGTTCAACAACAGTGGGAGCGTATATTAATGTGCATAGTACCATATATTAATGTTTTCCATGGTTCATGAGAATATTATATTAAATCTGAATTACTGAATTGTACGTATCCGAAACGGTTTAATTTCGTTTTAAAAGAATACATCATATCCATGCAAATTGCAGCAAGCTGAGCTGGTGGTTAACCGAAAAGGAATTTATTGAAAATACCTCACCTGCGCCTTGGAGAACTATATATGCATTGCTGTCACACAGAAGAATGTGGAAGTCTCTCGAAGCATGTAATATATATCATATTCTATTATTCCTCGACAAATAAACAAAAGAGTTCATGAATCAAAGCTGACTCCATAAAATCATTAGCACATACCATACTAAGATTTCATATAAAGTAACTTTGATATCTTCATAGTCATATGCTTATAGTTATGTATAATCCTATTACGACATCCTACATGTGTATGTTACCGTTTAAAAACGCTAACTATATTTCCTACTTGTTTATTCCGTAAGTATTAGATACACGTAAATATAATTAAGGTTTAAAGATTGATCTTATATATATAAAACAAAGATCCATCGACACGTATATGTTTATCATTACAAATCTATCAAGTTTCAAAGCATGAAAATGATTTCACAAACTCATAACAGTATCCAAAAAAATAATAATAACATATAAATATAGGAAAAGAAATAAAATACGTCAATGATAGATAATTGCATGTTAGTCAGTGTCAGATCCTAGTACATTATTAACTAGTGTTTGCTGCTTGTAAAATAGAGGAAAGGTAATCAGAGAAAGTGAGGGAAACAACAACCATCCATGTGACTCTTGATGATAGTTTGGAAAAAAGAAAAGGTTGTGGACAGACGATCGAAAACGTCTATTGGATCATTATGGGGTTTATTTATAGCAAGTTTCCTTCCTCTTCAAATTAGGTTCACATGGATGTCAGACAAGCTTCTTATGAAGGAGAAAGTACTAGAAGTAGAGATAACAGGAAAAAAATAAAAAAAATTGAAGAGAAAGAGAGAGAGATTGGATGGAGAAGTAATGAATATAAATATATAAATAAATAAGAAGCTCGATAATGCAATTGACTTGAAGAAGAAAAACAAAAGAAACTAAAGAAAAAATTGATTTTGGTTTTGATAAAAAAAGTGATGATATATTGAATATTGTCATTTCAAAGAGCCCCAACCCAAACCCAAATAAGAGAAGGAGTTTTGTTGGTTTCTCATAAATGGCCAAAACAGATACAGTGCAAGAGACCTTATCAGTTTGTGTACTTTGGAGATATTTCACACAGCGACGGGTCAACACAGTACAACACCATGTGAGAAATATCAGTTGGTCTTTACAATTAAACCGTGGCCTAGAAACCACAAACTCGTGAGACCCCAACACCTTTTACTCCTAGGGGCAGCATTTTTTTTTATATTTTATTAAACGAAATTATCAATAAAGTGTTTTTGGAGGAAAAAAGGTTTTTCAAACCCACTATGTGTTTTCAGTAACAATTTCCTTGTTTTTTCTTCCCACTAAAACAATAATAGAGGGCCTAGCTTATTTAAGGCCTTCAATGAATCTGTAAAAGTAAGCAGCTTTAGGTACTATGAATTTCTTTGGCCAAAAGGCATCCAAGTGCATTCAATTCTCCTTAAGAGACTCAACAAAGCAATTTGGTGCAACTCCTCCCAAGAATCCTGCTGTGACAGAGACAAACCCTACTCGACAACTCTTCTATTCAACTAGCTTACTCACTGTTTCCACACCCCCTTTTCGATTTCTCTATTTAATATCCATAATATATGTTTTATATATATGCATATATCGAAAATACTCACTTGTAATCTTATGTAAGTTGTCAAAATAGTACTCATTCGATCGTATTCGTACACTTCCAATGATCCTATATTTTTATTGTACATATGTTCTTTTTCTTAACTTAATTATTTGTTTAACTTTTCGGTTTTTACATATGTATATGTATATTTATAAAAATAGATCAGGACCATTCTCATGCACGAAACCTACATCGTGTATCATGCATCAATAATTCTTCTTCCTTCTTTTCTATTAATTGTTTGTTCTAAAATTAAAAATAAGGTAGGGACTTGAAGAATTGAAGTAATTTAAAAGGCCTTGAAACTTTGTGCCACCAAGCAATCCGATTGATAAAAAGATTACATTATTTTTATTAACAACTTACTGAAAACCACAGCACAAATTAAACAAAACAAACAACTCAAAAAGAAGAAGAAGGAAAATAAAAACAACTTATAATATTGAACATTTGCTACTATGAACACAAGATTAAGTATTGGATACGAACTCTTTTTTCTTTTTTCGATTTTTTGTTACTTCTTTAACACATCACATCCTTGAGAAGCTTGTACCTGCGCGTGGTGGGCCTCGGTGACGGCGCGCCGCCGGGATTCTTTCCCTTCTCGGCGGCGGCGCTGATCTCTTGACGATCTTGTTGTTGCTTGATTTTGTCACCCGAATACTCGGATCGGTTTGTGAGTCCACTTCCATATCCAGAAGAAGATTTCTTCGAGGAGCTTCCATGTCTTGAGCTTCTTTCTTCACTTTGGCACCAATCACACATCTCAATTGGCTCTGCGAATTCGCTGTAGTAGTTGCTGCAATACCTGCGTTGGAATCAAAGAAAACGTGTGGACATGTTTTGATGATCATGAAATATGAAAAAAAAATAAAGTAAAGGGGTGTCTTGGTTTTTTCATTAATTTATGTCAGAATTCGCTGAAACTCAAAAGAGAAGTCGGGACAGGTTGTGCGTCACAAGGTTGCCTAGTATTATTATTATTATTATGGTTTTTGTGTGATGATGGTGGTGGTGGTGGTGGTGGTGGTGGTAGTAGTAGTAGTTGTTGGCGGAGATGGGTGTCTGTCTACCTATGATGATGATGGAAGAAGAATTCAGTTATGGGTACCTATCAAAGATGGTTGATGATGTTCACGGTGATATATAAATGATAACATGTATAAACATATGCGTGTGTGGTGTGTGTGTATATATATATATGATGGCTTATCATGAGGTGATCAATAAATGATGGATGATGATGAGGATGGTGAAGTCCATACGAGTGTTGAATGCGGTTGCGACATTTGTTGCAGCGGAAGAGCTTGTCAGGGAAACCAACGTCGCCGCACATGCAACAAACAGTTTGAAGATCCACCATTGTTGAAGGAGCAGCCTTGAAATTTTTTTTGCTAAAACAGGAGAGAACACGAAGATAGAGAGAAACTCACCAAGAAGAAGAAGTGAGAAAACAACGAGAGAGACAGAGAGAGAGAAAGTGAGACACACACATCTATATGTGTATACATACATATATATATATATATATATATAAAAGAAAAAAGGGAGTGTTGGTTTTTGTTGAGTCGGTGTATAAATCCACCATTAAATATTTTTGTGAAAGGGGATAACATATACACGCACAGGTAGACCACAGGTTGCTTGCAGTCGTTTTCAGATAGGGGAAGAGAGATGTGAACCTTAAAAATATTTTTAGATGACCAAAATGACAGTTATGTCCTCCACTGAGCTTTGCTTGATTTTCATTTCTTACCTATTTCCCATTTCCATCTTTTGTCCTCTTCTGGTTCTTCTCTTTGCCATGTACACAATTGGCATGTCTCAGATGGTATCCCCACTCTCCACTAGCAAGCGTGCCTTCCACTCTCCAAAACATTCATTATTTTTTCCCACAATCTTTTAATTGACTGATTATCTAGGGTCTTTTTAAATTTGTAATAAAATTTAGACACATTTCACCTTAGTTATAAAAAAATAAAGTATGTGGTTGTGTTGTAGAAGAAATTATTTTATCTAAATGGATAGTTTTTCACTTAGACTAAACTGGTGAAATTAAAAAATAATTATTAATGTTATTTTTTATTAAAGAAAATATATCTGGTATGTAAATCATATCCAATAATATCAAATCATATAAAACCTATAACTAGTTAAGTGTATTTATATTAATTAAGTACTTGAATTAAGACATCATACTTGTTATGGTCATTTTCACGACATAGATAAACGGATCGCAGAAAGTTCATAGGATGGATCCAATGGTGAAAGGCTCAAGAAGCTCAGTGTTTAGGTCGCAATGGTGAACTCATTACCTTCTCCAGCTCACGTTTATATCAAATCTACCTCAGTGCGTTTTCAGCTTGCGAAGGTAAACATGTCAAATTGTCGTGCCAGGTAATCTCTTAGTAGCTGATCTCTTGGGCCAATGTTTCTTGATTTGATGTCAATGAGATCTATATAATTCCGGATCTCAATGAATAATTAATGTTGTGACGGTCAATTAATGCAGTAAAAACTTTACATGAATATTTAATATAGGCATGACCATGTAAAAATAAGTAATGCAGTAGCAATTAATGTAGTATGATCAAGTCAAAGTGGTTGAAGTAATTATAGTTTTTTAGCGTAAATAACACTCAATTGTAATCTCTCTCTATAAATAGGGGTAAAATAATTTGTAAAAAACAAGTGAAAATTAATATTACCGTTACTCTACCAAATATATCCAGAATGATCCATAAACGTAGACACACTTGTCAAATCACGTAAAATCCTTGTATTTACATTGTTCTTCCTCTTCTTTCTTCATTCTTAATTGCTCCTTAATTATTTTCACTAACTTCACCATTATTCATTCTTATTTATTATTAGAGTTACAGTTTGGGCCTAAGAATCTCAAAGTCAATAAATTTCAGACGTCGACAGTACTTAATTTTATATATGGGAAAAGTCTATTATCCCCCCTATAGTTTACTTAAATATCCAAAATCCCCCCTAATAGACAAAAAAATTTTCAAAGAGAAAAAGAATCATTTTTCTTGGATAAGAACTTTCAAGATCACGCGCAGCTTGAGAGAGTGGGTTTGTTGGTTGATTTGAAGGTCCAAAAGTGAAAAAAAGGTAAAGCCCAAGTAGTATGGGATTCGGGTATGGTACGCGCACTTACAGAGAGTGGTTGGCTGGCGTTTCTTGGAATTTGCGATGCAGTAAAACAGTAAACAGTGAAAAGTAACAGAAAATGGAAAGCGGAAAAAATTTTTTAGTAAACGTCGTACCTGTTCTTTTTTCCTTGTCGTATCAAATTGGTAGGACATATATGTCATTAAACTAATTGTTGTGGGGATTAAAGGAATGTTAGAATTTTAAAGTACGGTACTGTTTCATAGTTGCCCAATTAAACACTGTCCACAACAACCCATGATTAGCAGTTTAAAACTAAAGAAGCGATTCCCTCCTGAAACATCCGACGGTGATGCCAAGCTGTCTGAGATTGAGATGAGATCAACAGTCACGATTAATTCATCGACAGATGATGCCCAGATAGAGTCAAAGTGCTGTTAAATAGTATGGCCATCGGACGGTGGATAGTGAAGAGGAGACGCAAAGTTTAGGTGTGAGTAATGATACAATAGAAAATGAAACTGATAAGCATCATGTGGGCCAGATCTCTTTTAAACTGCTTTTAGTTTAAGAATTCACATAGAAGAAAGCAGGAGGATCTGTTTAGCCTCCATTTCCTCATAACACAGGCTTCTTTTTTTTTTTTTTTTAAATAAAAAAATTATAAAAATTGTTCGAATTAGTTCTAGTGGAACCCATGATTATTTTAATAACTACTTGTGTTGTGTGTATATATATATATATATAAAATAAATTCAGTGGGGGTGGTGATCATAATGTAAGATTTCCAGGAAATACGTTAGTCAACTCCATTAGAAAAAATTAATTAATAGCTTTTCCCAAAAGAAAGAATGAAAAAGAACTTGCTAAAACTTTGCCACCTTGTTTAGAAAAATAATGGAAAAAACTTTGCCACGCAAATACCTATAAGAATATTATTAATTGCTGATCTTGAATACATGCGCCTTTTATTCGATCTTGTGACTTGAAAAATTAATTTAAATTTCAAATAATATTTAGGACTTAAAGAGTAACTATACATAAATATAAAGTGTAAAGGTCACATGATAGTTCAAGCACCATTTTGGTCTTCGTATGTCACTGTCCTTTCGTGTAAGATTTTTAAGTATCAGCGCATTACTTCGACATGTTCGACTTTATTTTTCCTGCTATCACAAGTTAATCTTATAGAATATGTGATTTTTTTCTTTCTTTAAAAAAATTCGAAATATGTAACATGGTTGATGGTTTTATATGCCAAATGTTGACTATCTTATAGAGGAAAATTTGATGATAAAAATGTGTGAATTTGAAGTATGAAGAATTTATATCGAATAATATCTGGTTTAACCGACATTTTAAGTAAAATGAGAATCGTCGGTAATTAAATATGAAATCTTTGCGTGATGATTGGGATTTGACATGGGATTCTTTTATGTCAACTAAAGATCTCACGTTAATGTATCATGGAGGTCACAACCAGACCCAAAATTATAGGAGAATTTTCGAGTAAATGATTTGCTATCGTGAACCATCAGCCATGCACGTACAGAATGGTCACTGTGGTCTTGATTCCCACATTTTATTTCTCTATTAAAAAAAATGGTTGAGTTTATCTCGTGTAGCTAATTACTAATGTTCAAACTTGATCCTTGCATGGTCAGATTTTGTTCTACTAGATTCTGCAAGTTATATATATATATATATATATATAATCAGTTTAGGGTTTCAAAGAAGAATTAAGAAGAGTATAGTTTTTAATTTGTGATAATTAAATTAATTTTGATGTTATAAGTTTTCCCTTTGTTCGTGGAACTAGCTATCTCCTTATTCATATATAAAAGCTTTTATCCTCTTCTTGGCCAACTAACAAAATGCGTAGGACAATTAAGTTTTCAAGTAACTACAGTGTGGTTAGACAAAACAAACAAAAGATTGAGAACAATCAACCAGATAGGATTGGTGTTAAGTTGTGAAAATTAATCAGGATTTAACTTGAATTATATATATAATCCATGAATTAAAACTCCATTGATTTGATCATGGAATAAAGCAGAATTGGAGGGTGATGGTGATGGTGCTTGATTTTGATGGATCAGGTGGAGGCCCAGCTAGCTACCATATGCTTTTGGGATATTAGGCCATGATTAAATAACCGACGGCCATCTATATTGACAATAATTGCACAAACTAACTACACATCTTTTTCTTAACTAACTCGATTTTCATATCTTCAAGATGTAACTCACCCTCGTCATTTTTCAACTCAATTTCTCATCAACCTTTTTAATAATCTATAAATCGAATGTGATCATTATCATCACACAAATTCGTATAATATATATTATATTTCAACACGATTAGATTCATTCGAATTTGAAAACAAATTAACAATTAATATTTTTATGAAAATCGACCACCTGCACATAAAAATTCTTTATTCACGAGTTAGGCAATCTAACAGTGAACTTACAAAATAAAAATAAAACTAGAGGATTTGAATAGCTACTAATTTAATTGTGAAATTAATGAAATGATTCAATCACTGTCATGGCAACATCGAAAAGATTCGAATTTATCAATAATTTTATTGATTCATCTGGCAACTTGGGTTTGTGAGTAGTTGATTTGAAAGCTTTTCAAAGCTTTCAATATCACAAGTCTGATTAGGGAAGTGGTGGCTTTGCATATGTCTGTGCTGTTTCAACAAGCATCCGTATTTTTTTTTCTTTTCTCTTTTTTAAATTTTCCCTTTTTCTTTTTTGAGAGCCTCAACAATTGATAATCGTGTTCACAATTGGGTGCAGGTATATATATGTTTGTCGTTTAAACTAGCTAGGGCCACGGGCCACCGAAAAAAGGCAAGAAAACGATCGAAATTGTTATGTGCCCTTTAAATTGCATGGCAATATGTATTCCCTTATTTAACACAACCCTAAAGCTATGAAGTCTCGATCCCTACATGTTAAGACACTCGTCCAATTCTTTATCGAGCCATCCATGTTCCATTTCTTTGTATAGGTCCCAAGTGTCTCGTCTTATAATTCATGATGATCTCAGAGCACACGTATGTATATATAGAGTCTTTGCAGAATCAAATTATATCAAACCCATCAGCATATAATAAGGTTGATAGTATCCAAACAAAGCTCATTAACAAGTAGTAAAAGAAAGACACATATGCGTGTGAAACTAGCACCAGGATCATGTAAAGAGTCTCTGTAATTTATTGAGAATATATATTATTAGTTAATGTCTTAACAACTACTCCGTAATGCAATAGAAATCTCGCTACGCTTATTTATTTATGATCAGTAAAAGGAAACACGAATGCATATAAATATAGGGAGTAGAAGTAGAAAACCGCACCAAAAGTGAATTTATGCATATAATGACATCTATAATATAAATGTCAGTCAGAGATTTATCCAAATCCATTGTGATTAATCATTATTTATATGATTCGAATATCTACTATCATAATCAAAGATAACAACTCCCATAATAAAAAAATAAAATATAATATTTGATAAAAACCATTAATATAATATTGATGAGAATTGAACCATCGTTACTTAAACAAATAGAGAGATGCACAACTACTTATTTAATCTTATTTAAGAGATGATATGTATATTATCATGATTTGTTAATGTATGAACAAATTAAGAGAAGATGTATTCAATTTAGAGTTTATCAAAGTTTAATGATAGATTTTAGTGGTATTCATATATTTTATAAATTTCACATTGATTTTATTGGATTTTTTTAAGAAATCAAATCAAATTTTGAGAATAATGATAAGATTTATTATAATTTTTTTTTCATAAAAATTGCTTAAAAATTCATTCAAATCCGTTACTTAAATAAAACTTGTGAAGTTAATGGATTTTTTTTTAATACATTTAGATTTTATTGAATTTCATACAAATCTAAATTAAATATATTTAGATTTTATGAGATCTCATATAAATTTGAATTAATAAATTTAAATTTTAAAATATTTCATACAAAACTTAATTGAATACACATATATTTCAATTAAATTCATTCAAATTTAGATTGAATATACGAAAATTGTTAAAAAGTTTTAAATTTTAATAAATTATAGATTAAATATATCTCCTAAAATGAAAATGACAACCACGTTTATTCCTATAAGACATAATCAAAATATATAGTTATTTCTATATTGGAAATGATAAATATAGTATTTGATAAAAATCATTAATTAGCTTTAAATAATTTCACATTGTGTTAGTGTCATGTGTACTCCAATGTGATGATGAACCATAGGAGATCATCAATCTGTGTTGCGAAAAAACATGCATGTTGTACGAGAGGGAGAGGACAGAGCAACTTTTGTGTACGTTAAACACACGCAAGTGTTTCCCAAAAAATATACGCTTCTTTTTATTACCTTTTTAATATATTAATATTATTTTAATTGCACTGAACCCCTAGTCCCTAGACAATGGATCATTGGGACCACCAAAGATTTGCAACAGAATTCCATAAATGGGATTCTCTACGGTCTGATCCACTCAGATGACTTTCAGTGCCTTAGACGGTGCTCTACCGTCCACGTGGCAGTAAGAGTCTACGGCTGCTGGAAGCCGTCTTGTCCCGTCGCTTTAAAAGTGGAATCCTGTGCGAGAAGAACAACAGCTGAAAACAACCTTGGAAAGTCGATGACTCGAAAACAGTTTATCTTCGACTAAATGTGTAGAACTTTTATTTATTTATTTATTATTTTTTTTGTCGGAACAAGTTCAGAATAAGTTAAAATTAATTGGGATATGACTATAAAGCATGATTTGAAAATAATTCTCATATAGAAAATAACAATTCATATATAAATAGAGTAAGGGTGGACGGTAAAATCCACATAATTTATTGGTGGGATGAGACCTTCATAGGATGTAAAACCGACACAAAAGTCAACCCGTTAAACCAACGATACCACTATTTAGCTACATTAAAACTTTTATGTTTATTAGCTTTTAGGATATGAATTCAAATATAATATATATTGATATTTTAATGCAAAAAAAGAAAAAGAACAAGAAAAAAATATTGAATTTTAAACTAACAAAAAGATAACTTAGGTAAATCTTATTAATTTGTCTATCAAATTTGTCATATATCAAGTGATTTTTAAACTATCAATGCAAATTAGATAAAAATTGGGATCCAAATTATATTTTTTATATACCTATGAAAAGGTATTATACGTATTATAGATAACTTTGCAATCCAAAAAATTAATCCGTTGAATTATAATATCCATTGATAAACACATCATTATTATTTTATATTTTCAAGGTGAAATTTATTTTGATTCTATTGACTTAATACTAGGATTCTTTAACAAAATTAAAGAAAATAACTTGAATTTATGGTCTCGCTAATAGTAATATACACCTCAACTTGTATTTATAATCGTGAGATCTCTCGTGTACACATTTACAAAACTTTATTGATTATATGACCATATTCATATTTTAAAATAACAGAAACACACTCTTATACTTTGAGATTTTATGTAATTTATTTTATCTGAATATGTACGAGTATAAATCGTTTCTTAACTAATGCATGTGATGCTAGTATTAACATTTGGTTTCAATTGATTGGAGAAAAAACTAATAAATTCGTGGTTAAACTACTGCACAAAACAGGACGATTGGTGATGGCTTTAGTTTTCAACTTGCATGTTGTATCATAAGATAAGAAAAAGACAGGTTAAAAAAAAAAAAAACAAAAGAGATAAGAATAATAGGTTAATTACAAGAGTTCCGACAAGTACAAAGCCGCATGCCCAAAACAAAAAGGCTACAAATAAACCTCGACCTTATAAATAATACATAAATAAAAGTAACATTTATGGGCACGACACGCTCCATTTTATTTTCAAACTATTTTTTACCATTAAATACGATAACTTCCCTTTATTGAGTATCGAACGTCTTGGTTTGGAGCCTACTTTCTTCTATTTCTCTTTAATGATGTTAAATTTAAATAAATCAATTTACTATTTAAGGGAATAATGCATTTTTCTTGTACGGAAAGACGAATTCACTTTAATTATAATTAAATGCTTATTAGTTCTATTTCTTTATATTTATAATAAGTGTTCAACTCACGTTCCATATTGAGGTATTTTTTAAGTTCATGTGAGGAATTTTCTTAAGTTTTATAAAGGTAAATGTATATATAATATTTAATCTCACAAAATCTCAGGGCCGCTTAATTGTTATAGTTAAATTATCTTATATTTATTTCAAAATATATACTTTTATTCAAATTTTATGTATTTAAAAATAATCAAATTTAAATGTTATGGGATTGAAATTCGATTACAAAATCTCTTATTTAAATATAAAGTTTCATTTACTGAGTTAGACTTATACACATATGATAGGAACCCTTTGTTTTATATCATTTGACACATTATTTTTGAAAACAAATGATCGAGGAATATTCTTTGATATATCGGTGTCTATTCTATACCTTTTCTCCTAACTCAAGATTTATTTTTATAATAAACAAGAAAAATCGAACTAATCTTTTCCAGCTGAGCACGGAGCAGATTTTCGCTATTAAAAATAAAAAAGCAACTCAACTTGTGGATGCCACAAGTTATTAATATATGTTCGTTCATCACCAACCCCCCAGAAAGTAAAAATACCTATGTTAAAGCCCGAAAAGCTTGTAAAAGGCACCGGATTTGTTCCTAATAACAACAATAATAAATAAATTAAAGGATAGCTACTATTTATGAGTGAATGTAACAAGAGACTGAAAGGAGAAAAAAGACCAAGAAAAAGGAAACTCTTCCAGCGAAAAAGTCTGAAAGAGTACTAAGTTTTTTATTTTATTATTTTTTAAAATAAAATTTTACAAATTAAAATAAGTTAGATATAATATTGTCTGAACGAATTTATCATTAGATCATCTTAAATTTTAAATTTTAATTTTTACAATTTTGAGTGGAACGAGGGAATTATATACGTACACATAATTTAAAAATCTTTGCAATAATGATATGTTTATAGAGGACAGATCATGTGTGAAACTTTATACAATTTTTTTTTTTTAAAAAAAATACTGAAATCAGAATGTTATATAATTAAGATTACTATGTAACATCATGGAGATAAAGTTGTATTGGAAACAAAATTATGAATCCGCATGTAACAATAATTACTATAAATATTAAATAATACTTCAAAAACTTTTATTTAAATTATGAGGTATATGGATTTTCAATACTATATAAATCATCCACAAATAACTTATTTGATTTTGATAATTTACATGTTTTATTATTTTAATATAAGTTTATATAAATGTCTTACTATTTTGATATAAATTTATATAAAAATTTCAAATAATTTAACACTATTTATATCAATAATTGTTTTATATCATCCCATTTAACATAAGTTTAATTAAATTTTTTGATAAAGTAACGTTACTGTTATTCATATTTTATACAGGAGATTACGTGACTGAATTCGAACTTGTCCGCGTCTCGTGATAGATAACGAAGCACCATGTCGGAGTCCGAACTTATCACACGAAACACATTACGTAACTTGACAGCAAATTGTAAGAACCAAAGTGGTGGATTTGCATCACTGTCAGCCTCCAACATGTCGTCAATCATCTCTATCCATTCTACCGTCCATCCGTCCATCCATATGATCGTGATCAATCCAAACAACAATGTAAGGCTGAGAGCAAAAGAGGCCCCACAACAAAATCCCACAAAGACATTTCAGACCATCCAGGCCCCACCACACACCAACCATTGTTATTATAACTTTTCTTTCTTCTTCACATACCATGATGTGCCCACAAGCCCCAACACCCCAGCTTTTTGCCTATGCATTTTCAGGGATTTTACCGTACACCTAAAGCCCTCATTTTGGTGCAGCCAAACCCAACACCCGTGTTCAGTATATGTGCACACCCACAAATGTACAAAATGTGTAATAAAAGTTTCTCATTTTAATTTTTTTTTAAAATTTTGGGCCCCATCTCAACCAACATCCAAAATTGACCCAAGACATTGCGTTAGTGTACTACTGGGGACCCCATTGCCCCCGCATTACATGTGAATCATACACACTTGGTGGGCCTAACTTGATTCGGCTCTGTTAAACCTGGGGTCCTGCCTAGATTCTACGTACATATTTTTTCCCACCATTGGAGGTTTACCTGGCTTATACGCTCCTTGGTCCTCACCTTTTAAAACGACACTACAAAGTTTGTATCTCAAGTTTTCATTTATTAAAGACGAATAGTTTAAGCGACCCAATAATAAATTCCTCGTACTCGAAACCCAAGTCAATATCACTATTAGTTATTATTATATCAGAAATCTTATACGGAAAAAAAAAAACCCAACCATAATATTTAAAATCGGATTAACATATATCTTATATCATTATAATATGTATAACAAAAATTCAAGATAAAAGATAAGAGAGAG
Organism: Litchi chinensis; assembly: GCA_019925255.1. Classification (NCBI taxonomy): domain Eukaryota; kingdom Viridiplantae; phylum Streptophyta; class Magnoliopsida; order Sapindales; family Sapindaceae; genus Litchi; species Litchi chinensis. Next base: position 1,276,977 of record CM034463.1, read on the forward strand.
TTTGAATCGGAAGCTTTGAAACTCTGATACCATATTAGTTACTATTAGACTCAAAAATTTAAATTGATAGAAAATTATTCAATAATAATATTTAAGATTGACTAGTGACAATTATTATAGATTTGATTATGTCCTGCTCAATTAGCTTCTAAATCTGTAACAGTGTGGTATTATTCATTTATGAGCTGTGTTGTTTGGTTTTTAATTCCAAAGAGGACAGACACCGTAGTATTGGATTGATGCGAATTATCAGGAATCTGGTTCTTACTTTACAATGGCAACCCATGTAGGTTTTGCTGGAAAAGTAGAGGGTACCAATCAGCAAAGGACTACAAAAGCTGGCCAATTTATGAGTGGGAAACACCCACCCATCAAGCCAAGTACTAATAGTGCCAACTTTCTAGCAGCTGATGGTTTTCATGTAAACAAGTCGTATGGAATAATGATTTTTATGGGACAGTGGAGACGTCACCTTTACACTCTTTATAAAGAACACGTTTCCATTAATGACGATGATTTATAATTTTAAGTTCTAACGTGACAAAAATTTAATAGATCAATTCATAAATAAAGATTATGCTCGTTTTATTGAAATATTTCCTACCTAATACCGCGAATACAGTGTAATATTACATATGCTTCCAATAGATAATACATTTTCTTTTCCAGATTTCCTGAATTATAAGTATGGATTGGAGGCAAAAGTGAATTTGAGTCAACGGTTGCGATAATAAACAAACCATTTACAACAATGAGGGTCCCAGACTACCATGAACAGAAAATAAATATATAGAGAATGAGGCTTGAAAGCGTTATCAAGTCAATGAAAACCATGACAACCAGACGACCAGAATATCAGATACACAGTTTAGCACGCTCACAGCCACACGTGATGGTCCAAAGCCATTGGAGGCAAGATTTTGTACTTAAATATAGAGCCCCTACATCACTCTAAAGACCTAATTCTCCCACCCAAAATTCCTATTTAATGTTATCTTAGTTATGTTTCAACAAGTTTATTGCAGTCATCCGTTAATAATATTAAACAAAAGACTCATATGCCTAAAATCAGCATAGAAGACAAAAGGAGAAAAAAATAATAATAATAAAGAAGCAAAATGATAAACTCAAAATTTAACTATCAAGCTAATGTGCAGAGCTAATTGAAATATTACAGATCTACTGATCAAACATATTACATCTAATATTTAAACATGCTTACTGGAGTTTATATGCTTGCACAGAGACCAAAAGAACGAGATTAATTGATGTCGATCGGATGAGAATTACATACTTATAGTTCAGATGTAAGCATAATATTAATTTTTATCATCGTAAAAGACTACAAAGGGTTGCATTTACAACTTGTTTACAAGATAGCAACTTTTAAAGAAGCCACAGATGGCGATTGTAGCTTAGCTCCAACAAAAATGCAATATGTACAATTGAATCAAGCTTAGTCAGATGTACAAAATAGAAAGGCTGAAAGAAAGATTTTAAGATTTTAATAACTATACAGAATATAGGATGCATATAGAAGAGTAATGCTTTCCGAGGAGTTTCCAAAATAGATCCAAGGAGATGGTGCACCCTCCAGATTCACAGAAGCCTGAAATGAAGAGAGTTTGATCAAGAAACAAATTTGAGGCCGTACAAAAACATTATTAGATAACTTTGAGGAATGGACTACATTGTAGCATTTAACACATGAAGGACATGGTAAAATTAAACTTAGAGACCAAAGAAAGGTAAACTACAAGTGTATTACTGTATCACACCTCACTCATTCCAATTATAAGAAGCACGATCGACAACTAGATAATCTCCACGAATATCCTTTGCAATTTGAATGTCATCATCTAGGTATACAGATTCAAACCTGCTGATAATATAGTTAACAACTCAAACGAAGTAAAAGAGGAATCATAACACTCATAAGGAAACATATAGGGCCCATGGATTTCCAGAAATAGGAAAACTAGCACTGTAGTACATGCTGTCACTTACTAATGAACCACCTTATAAGTGGGTCTAAGGTCTACTAAGAAATTTGGAGGGCTAACTCATTACAGCTTGTGGGCTTACAGCAATTTAGCAGATGGATAAAAAGAGAACTCATTACTTCAGGAAAATCGAGAATGCCAAGAAGGAAAACATACCAACTAAAAATGGCAGTCAGAATTTAATTCAAAAGTAGAACAAGTAATACCAACTCGTTCAGTCTATGAAAAAACAAAGATTAAATAATAGGAGGCAAACAATAGAGAATTTTTGTAGTATGTTCTTAACGACATCAGAAAGGACAAGTAAGTGGACTATCAGCACACTGTGATCAGAAAGATAACAGGCAACGTAAAGGACGGAGTCTGATTCCTTGATTTGAAGTTATCAAATTAACCAAGTGGGAGCCACTTCTCTAAATAGAAAAAGACTGACACTGACGCAAAACAAAGGAACATGATTAAAAATGGAAAGACGGACTGAGAAGCAGGGAAGAGAATGTGTCAAATTATGTATAAGGTATGGCCATGCAATTATATGGTAGAGTGGGAAAATTATTATTTTAATCCAAAGTTACCCAATTATTTTTCGATCCACTCACCAATTTTGAAGCATATCTTCCAAAAACTCGTGGACATTCAAGTTGTATACTATTTACCTCGTGTTCACGTTTGGTTCCCTTAAATATTTCACAGTTTAAAAATCATCTTCAATGCTCTTGTTGTAACGACCTATCCCTTCTCTCTTGGGCTCGGGCCGGCCAGATTGGGTTGCTCCCGGGCGACTAGGGTCCGACCACTTGATAGATACTGTCTCCTCTCTCTAGGGGTTTTACTCACCTCCCACACCTCTCGAATCTAAGACCTGAAGGTTTAACTACAATTGGGAAGCAAGGTGTGTACCAACTAAGCTAGGTAGCTCAGTTGGTACACACCTTGCTTTCCACTTGACTATAAGCTTTTGGTCATGGGTTCAAGAGGTGTGGGAGGTGTAGAAAACCCCTAGAGGACAGAGGGACAGTACCTGCCAGATGGTCGGGCCCTAACCGCTTGAGGGCAAACACCAACCTGGCCTGCCCAAGCCTAAGAGAAAAGGGACAGACCGTTACACTTGTGGTCTCAATCAACAGAAAGGAAGCATCTAACTATGCCTTTCATTATTTTAACATCTATAAATTGTAGCTATGAGTACTTGTCTGAAAATTTTTCTTGATTATTCTTCACTTTAAGCATCAAATTATGCAACCACTAGCATAGATCAGCAAGTAAGAAGATCTTCATCATAGGGCCTAAACATTGGGACTCTATATCTGCAAAACAAAAGGCAAACATAATAAAATTGTATCATGAATCTGATCCAACTTTTGGTCTGCATTGCCTTGTTCTCTTGCCTACACCGTAGCATACTGGAAAAGTTGATACATCTTGGAACTACCCTTGAAGTAGTACAAAATTGATTTCATAAAGTACATAGGATGGAACCACCCTCCAAATGCTCATTCATCATCTTCTTCCTTTTACCCCAGTGAAAGCCCATACCAAAGTTGGTCATTTTTGCCGTTGGATCTCCTATGAACTCAAGAGCATTTTATGAAGAGTAAATATGGGATACATTATTTGCTAAAAAGTTAAGTTGACATAACAGGACTTTGTACAAACATGGCAAGAATCAAGCAGATGTTAGGCTTAAACAAACTATACGTAGATAACTCTCTATAAGTGGGAATGAAAACATTAAAACCAGTGAAATACCATGAATCTAAAGTTGGACAGATGACATAATTAGTGCTACAAAATCCTTCTAACATTGTTAAATATCAGCGAAATTTCTGACACACACGATACAAGTCATGTCTTGTAATACAAAGTGTTTGGGAGTTAAGCAACAACATGAAAATGAAATAAGTGATATCACAAGATGCATGCCCAGTAACAACCATAAAAAAGGAGAAATAAGAAAGGATTAAACAAGAAAGGATATCGTCCGAAATCAAAAGGTAGCATCAAGTGAGAACAACTGCACAAGTTTGACAATGGCATAAGCCGAGCCAGCAGTAGCATTTTACAAAACCAGAGCATAGCTGTGACTTATCATGATGATAAACTACAAAAATTTCAAAATGACGCAATTACAGGAAATAAGACCTTACAAAAGTTAATTTGCTTCTGAGTTGTATGAGGCAATGATAAAACTCCATGAGAAGGACAAAAAAAAAGTGACAGCACGCATCGCTGTCACCTCTAAAAACAGTTACACAGTCAACTTTACATAGCTTTAGCGTATTCAAAATGTTTAGATCAAAGTTTCTATTACTGGGAATAACAGGATTTACTAAAGAAAACAGACGGTGATAGTGACCCTCCAATATTTCCTCAAATCAGATGTCAATATCTAGATGTATGCAAAGAGGTATACGCACTTGTGAGCAGAGGCACCAATAATTATGTAGCCTAAGGCACAAAAACCTTCAAAAAGGTTTAAGTGAACTAAAAATTCAAGTTGGACAAACATTCTTCCTCTCCCAAAATATAATTCAGTCTGAGAATTGGTTAATTAAAATGTAAACTCACATTCAATTATGGCAGCAACGGAACAGAAGACAAGTTCTGCTCTTCATTCCTTCCAAGAATAAGAAGCACGATCGACAACTAAATAGTCTCCCCTAATATCCTTCACAACTCGTATTTCATCATCAATGTACACGGACTCAAACCTATACAAACACCACATCAATAACATACGTCTTAAAACAAGGGAAAAAAAAAAGGCAAAGGACCGACCAACACGACAAACTAATGGACAAAGAAAACAAAAAATCATATTCATACAGATATATAAACATATAATGCTGAATCATCTCTAAATTAGCTATCAGTAGTGAACATTGATGATATTTAACAAATTAAAGAGCTCACCAGCCTTGCCCAAACGGCGGCAACGGAATTTCCCAGTTTTTCCCGCGTAAAACGGCACTTGTAAATCTAACACAAATCATGTGAAATTCAACATTTGAATTCCATGCAATTAAAAAAAAATCATTTTTTGTTTGTATTAAAAAAATGTTTTTTGTTTCTCCAATAAATTCTACGTATTATGATAATTGAAAAATAAAGACAAAACTACCTGAAATTGACTCTTTGCGTGGAAGCAATCTCGATATCGGACCGCACAAAGAAGACGCCATCCGGCGGAAAAGTGATCACGTTATTGAGAGCCTTCTTGTCAACGTCAATCACCTGCAAAACGTCGCCGGTTTGAGTACCGAACAAGTAGGCCTTCTCGATGATGAATAGCTGCTCCTTCTCGGTAGTCCAGAGCAAGCGCCACGTGGCGGAGAGGGAATCGGCAGTGGTGGTGACCGTGTCTCTGCCCAGATCAGCCAAGGCGTCGATGGCTTCGATGATGGATGACCTTCTGGTGGGGTCCTTCTGGGTTTTGAGTCCTCGGTCTTGGTCTGCGATGAGGCTGAGGAGGTCTTGCTTGGCTGACTGTGACTGCGTAGTCGCTGACCACGAGCAAGTGAATTTTGCAGTGGAAGAGTGTGAAATTTTGCGAAAATAAGAGTTAGGGTTTGAGGGATTCAAAGAAAGGGGAAGGAAAAAGCGTGTATAAGTACAAGCAGCAGCAGCAGCCATTGGTGTTTGCTAGCTGTGATACAACAAGATGCTGAAGACCGTTGAGTGAAAAAATTGGCGGTTGAAATTAGTTGTAGATATGTAGCTAGGCAATTCACGCCTTTTTTAAAAAATAAAAATAAAAATGAAAAATAAAAAATCCCCTAATTACAACAATACCCTTCTGTGAATTCATTTGAATTTTTTGGGCCCGAGCCCAACAAATCTAAACAGCACCAACTAGGCCCGGCCCGCCATCATCTCACACTCAAAAAAATTCACAAAATTGCGGATCCGATCCAAACCCGGAAAGCTAGGTCTGTTTTGGACGGGCTTGGCGAAGGAAAAAAATCACTTCGGGGCGGGTTTGGGGCACAAGTGGTAACCCGGTTTACAAATAGAATAAAAACCATAAGCTGCCAGTGCCGCTCTTCTCTTCCCCGCGCTCGGATCCAGCCTCTCTCACTCACTTCCATCCCGTCGCCGGAAGCCTCACCGTGCTTCTCCCCTCGTCGTGGCTCTTCCCTTGCCGGTCGCTCACTCGGACACTCCTCCCGCTCTCGCTTCGCCGTGCATTTGTACGTTTTTCCATTAAGGTTGTTGTATTTCACTATTGATTTACTTTTTCTTTTTCTTCTTCTGTTACTACTTTGCTAAAAGGGGTTGTGTTTAGAGGGGTTTTGAGCCTGATTTGGTTAGTGTTACTACTTTGCTGAAAGGGTTGTGTCTAGAGGGTCAAGTTTTTAGTGCAGTTGCTGTGTTTGATAAAATGACTGAGAGAGGATTTCAAAGTAATGAATTTATATGTAGGATTCTTATTAATGGCCTTTGTAAGATTCGTGAGATTGAATTTGCTATAGAGTTGCATAGGAGGATGATATGTGAAGCAAATGTAATATCTTTTAGTGTCATCCCTAATTTATATCCATTGAAACCCTCGTCACTTCGTACTTGGCAGTGTCAAAAAACCCGCGAGCATTTTTGTGGTTTTCTCTTCAACATTCGAGAACCGTGATTTCTGGTTGGATACTCTTAGGTCTACTAAACTTGAAGATCTGATCTAATGTTTTTTGTTTATAGTAAAAAATGGCTATATCTGCACAGATGCCTGACATTTTAGGTGACCGCCAATCTGGCCAAGATGTTCGCACTCAAAACGGTCTCTCTCTCTCTCTCTCTCTCACTCACTCGCTTTCTTTTCAAAGTTAAAGCTCCTCGTTTTCAAAAATTTGTTCACGTTTGTTTTGTATTTTGTTGCAGTGGTGGCGTGCCAAGCAGTTGCCAATATTGTTAAATCCTCACTTGGTCCGGTTGGACTCGACAAGGTATTATCAAAGATTTTCCTTCTTGCTACCGCTTGGTTTTGAATATTGTGTAAAAAAGGTCTGGTTACTGTTATGCTAGGGTGTGTATGTGCACATGTTTGAATCACTCTTTTTGTTGATTAATTGTAGATGCTTGTTGATGACATTGGTGATGTAACAATTACTAATGATGGTGCAACAATTCTCAAGATGTTAGAAGTTGAGCACCCGGCTGCCAAGGTGGAAATAGATCTGTTTTTCACTTAACTGCTCTATTGTTGTTGTTGTTGTTGTGTGTTAGTATTTACTGTGTTTATAATCCTACATGTTTAATTTTTTGATTCTGAGTGCTCAGGTACTTGTGGAGCTGGCAGAGCTTCAAGACCGAGAGGTTGGAGATGGGACAACATCAGTGGTTATTGTGGCTGCAGAGTTGTTGAAGGTAACATCATATAGTTTATTTGGAATCCTGCTGATGTGGTGGAATGGAGTCTTGATGGTGTATGATCTGGTTGTCGTTTTTGTAGAGAGCAAATGATTTGGTGAGGAATAAGATTCATCCAACGTCTATTATCAGTGGATTCAGGGTGAGTAACTATTATTTTGTTCGTGTTTAAGTTGTGTGCACCTCTTAATTATTTTGATTATGTTTGCCCTTGGGAAATTGATCATATGCTGCATATTTGCATATCTTGTGGACAGCTTGCGATGAGGGAAGCTTGCAAATATGTTGAAGAGAAATTGGCAGTGAAGGTACGATTCAGCCAGTTATTATTATTATTATTTTTAACCTTAATTTGTTTATTTGATGTTTATGTGTGTGGTCTTGGTTTTATAAACCGTGTTATGAACCATAGATGGAAGTTTGGTATTGGTTGTCTGTGTGCAGCAATTTTGTGATGTAATGCCTGAGCAAGATTTAATTCTATGTTGCATAGTTGCTATGTTACACCATGAATGCTGTGCATTTGTTGCTGGCATGTGTTGTTGTGGGCCATGAAAATGGATTGGATACATTGTTCTTTTAACAATGTTTTAAGTATTTGTTTTTCTAGGTTGAAAAGCTTGGAAAAGATTCTTTAGTAAATTGTGCCAAGACAAGTATGTCCTCAAAGTTGATTGGTGGTGACAGTGACTTCTTTGCAAATATGGTACATTTTCCCCCAAAATTTAGATGTTCATTGATATTGTTTTGTACTCTCTTTTTCACATCTGTTAGTAAACTTACTCTCCGGCAACCTGCTCGATGAAATTCTGAATTTTATTATTGAAAGTCTCATTTTTAGTGAAATATTTTTGTTATAAACAACTTTTTCCTTATCATGAATGATTGATCTATCTTAAATCATCGTATTAGGTTGTAGATGCTGTACAAGCAGTAAAGATGACCAATGCTCGAGGGGAAATTAAATACCCAATCAAGGTTGGTATGCACATTTTGGAATATAAAGGCCGTGAAAGGTTATTTGATGTGGTTTTACCTGTATTTGGAGCCCCTTTCCCTTTTAAACTAAAATTATAAAAAGGTTGTCTACTTCATATTTTATGTTCTGCTTTGCATGGCTAAAGTAATACTGATGTAGTTGCTCTTCCCAAATTCCAGGGAATCAATATTTTGAAAGCTCATGGCAAAAGTGCTAGGGAGAGTTACTTGTTGAATGGATATGCGCTTAATACTGGCCGTGCTGCCCAAGGAATGCCTCTTAGAGTTGCTCCTGCAAAGATTGCCTGTCTTGACTTTAATCTTCAGAAGACAAAGATGCAATTGGGTGTTCAGGTCTTAGTCACTGATCCCAGGGAGCTGGAGAAAATTCGTCAAAGGTGATCAGATAAAATGAACCTTAATTTACTGCCTTGTTTTAAGTTTGTAAAACTCTGGAACATGCTACTCCAATTTACACACACTTTCCATCGTTATGCTTATATAACATGGTGATTCAAAAGTTTATTACCTGTTGTGAGCTTGCATGGTTAGAGTGTGGAACTATTGATATGCTTTTATATATGCTTGGTTGGCTATATTGTGGGTATGAAATTTGTCCTGGGCCTCTTGGACTAAATTTGTTTGAAGAACTGAAGATTGTATTGTATTATTAGATTAACAAGAAATAAACATGAGCTTTCTTACAACTGGAATACATGGGTCATTTTAAAATCTGAGAACCATGTGTTCTCTAACTGCAGACATCGTGGATTTTTAAGAGTTGCTGTCTTGTCTAGAGCAATTGGGTTACAATAACTGTTGATTTGATCCTTTTGCCTCCCTCTAATGGGCATTAAATTTTTTTTCATTTTTACGCATGTACTTTTGAGGGGTTAGGTTTAATGACCTTTCTGATACTTACATATCAATTGGAAAGCTACCCCTATAATGTATGCTGTTCATTGCAATGATCTGCCAGTGATGATACTAGTAACTTTACAGGGAAGCTGATATGACAAAAGAGCGCATTGAGAAACTTCTGAAAGCTGGAGCCAATGTTGTTCTGACTACAAAAGGAATTGATGACATGGCTCTGAAGGCAAGATTCTATTTTATTTGTTTTCTACCTTATTTCAGCTTTTCCATGATAGAGGGTGGACTATTTTTTTAGATCACATTACATGGTGGTATGTGAATAGGAGAAAGCATCTGCACACATCATACCTGTACTTTTAATTGTTTTCCAACTTCTTATAGTTATGTTGCTATATCATATCACATGTTGGTATGTGAATAGGAGAAAGCATTTGCACATGTGACACGTCATTCATGTTGTTTGTGAATAGGAGAAAGCACGTGTATATGTAGTACTTCTGTGTTATAAGTTGGATGGTGTCATTTTCCAAAGAGAAATTCTGTTTTTTGTTTGCTTGATTTTTTTGGGAAATAAAACATCTATTTTAATTTGTCCACTGTACTTCCGGTGTCTGTAGGTAACTTGTGTCCCTTAAACCCTGTAAGACATTGGAAAGCAAGCCTGATTTTACTATATGAATAATGTTTCTTCTTTAATGGATTTTCGTTTTTAATTCAGTACTTTGTGGAGGCTGGGGCTATTGCTGTGAGACGTGTTCGGAAGGAGGACATGCGTCACGTCGCCAAGGCAACTGGTGCAACCTTGGTATATTCCTACTCTGCTTCAGTCATCATTAATTGTCAGAATTTATCTGCTTTCAAAATTCATTTATACTTCTTGGATGAACTTAGGATTTAGTCTATGAAATATGAGTTTAATGTTGTCAATTCTGTATAGCATCTCTGAGTGCTCTTTCATAAAATTTGGTGAAGGACCAAAACTTTAACGTTGTTCTTTTTGTGTACCAACTATTGTGGATAAGAACAGAAATAATCATTTTCGTAATTAAGACATGCACCATCTAAACATAGAAGACTCAGACTTGAAATCTTTTTTTTTTTTTTTTTGGGTAATATACAAGTGACTGGGACTAGTATTATCCATTATATAATTAATGTGCTGTGGATGTTCCAAATGATTGCAGTTATTTTTATGGTTAATTGTCCTTTTAATATCTATTTGTATTTCTTTTTCCATTCTGCTTATGTGAATTTTTCTTCATTTTTTCTGCTTCCTTCCCATGTGGTGGATACATCAGAAATTAGTCATATATAATTTATTAGATTATACAGGCTACCAGATGTTGCTGTTAAACTTGTTAGTTTGAACTTATCGTCAGGTCTCAACATTTGCTGATATGGAAGGAGAGGAAACATTTGATTCATCACTTCTTGGATGGGCAGATGAAGTAGTGGAGGAACGTGTTGCTGATGATGATGTGGTTATGATAAAGGGCACTAAAACTACCAGCGCGGTGCGTGATTTGCTTCATTTGAGCTTCACTTATCTTAACACTGTTTGACTTTAAAACCTAATTTGCCTATTCGTTTTTCTTCGTTCTTATACTTTTTTGGTTGGGAGTTGGAGCTGAAGCTTACTCTGTTACCATCCAACACTTTACCCATGGAATAAAGCACAGGGCAATCATGTTTCCTGTGTTTTGTTTTGAATGAATGCATAATTTACTTGAAGTTGAGACTTTTTGTCTTTAGCTAAATACTTATTGATGAGTAATACCTTATGATGCTTTCTGATTCTCCTAGTCTTATTGTTCTCTAGGTTTCCTTGATACTTAGAGGAGCAAATGACTATATGCTTGACGAGATGGAGAGAGCTCTTCATGATGCTTTATCAATTGTCAAGAGGACCCTTGAGTCAAATACGGTAACCTTGAGCTGATGCTGCTTCTTTTTACTTTAATTTATTTTGATTTCATATTGATCTGTTAGTTTAAACTTGAGAATGTTCACTATTGGATGCATAGTTATATTAGTTATATAAGTTATTGATGGAACACATTATTTATGTTTATTGTTGTACTGGCGATTCAGGTGGTAGCAGGTGGAGGTGCAGTTGAATCTGCCTTATCTGTGTACTTGGAGTACCTTGCTACAACTCTTGGATCCCGGGAGCAGCTTGCAATTGCTGAGTTTGCTGAGTCCTTATTAATTATTCCCAAGGTCCGGTATTAGATTTTGGAGGCTTGAATGCTTGATGCGAAATCTTGTAATTTTATCGACTTATTTTGGGAAGTGTGTATGATGTGCAGGTGCTTGCTGTAAATGCTGCTAAGGATGCAACTGAGTTGGTTGCAAAACTGCGGGCTTACCACCACACCGCTCAAACCAAGGCCGATAAGAAACACTTATCAAGGTATTGTTTATTGGATGTGGTTCATTCTGAACCAGTTGCATTGGGACTCTGCAATAAATTTTTGAACACACAAAGGAGAAGCAATTGGTAGAAAATCGATGAGTTTTGTAGCTAAGTCTCATTTTTCTACTGTGTATTTGATGTGTCTTCCTCAAATTGGTGCAGCATGGGACTAGACCTTACAAAGGGGACTGTTCGTAACAATTTGGAAGCAGGAGTTATTGAGCCTGCAATGAGCAAAGTTAAGATCATTCAGGTAAAAGTCATGAATCATCCAAAACCAACAACCAGTTTATTATGAAGTTTGGTTTAACGACCCCTAACATTGTCTTTAAACATCTTTTGAATGCAGTTTGCAACTGAAGCAGCCATAACAATTCTTAGAATTGATGATATGATCAAGCTTATCAAAGATGAAAGTCAGAATGATCAAGATTAGGATATGTTGGTTTGAAATTTTGCTAGCAGTCTTTTGTTGGGTTTTCGGAAAAGGACAGGTTGGTTTGTTATCGCCTGGCACTGAAGGGGACCCCAACTTCTTGGTTCACCTGTTGCATTTAACTGAATACACGACTGTTCCCTTGTGTAATGCTTTGTTTTGTTCAATGATTGAAACCAGTGCTCAGTTTGTGTGGTTGGTGGCTGTCGCTCATAACATTGTAGAAATATTTGAGTAAAAGAGGGGGTATGTATTAGAAGGTTATGATTTTTAGATGAAAACATCAAGCTCAAATCTTTTGAAAATGGAAGTTTTGATTTAACGAAATGTTAATATTATAACATATAAGCCATGTTAAAGAAGAATTCAGGAATTTGTAATGATGAATTGTATGACCATCAACTGTTTTTTGTATGTTTTCCAGAACTGCGTTGCCTTCGGTCGTGAAATCTTTACGCATTTTTTGCTTGTAATATATTTGCTTTTTCATTTTACTGAACCTAAAAGGCTTGAAACGGGAGATAAAGTAAGTCAGAACATATTTTTTAAAAGAAAAAACGTTATCTAGTCAATGCAGTTGATCGAATGCAAAATCACTTTGACGTCTATAGGCTTCGCAGCAGAAGAGTAGGAAAAATTCCTGATGGCAATTTTCGCAGCGCATATATATAGCCATTAATGACACGAAATGGAGAAATAATATGACAGATGTGCGGCGGAGCCTTCTCTGAAGTGGACAATGCTATTGTAGATTAATATTTAATTTTTGCCTGATGCCCATCCTTCCGTTGTAGTCTAGTTGGTTAGGATACTCGGCTCTCACCCGAGAGACCCGGGTTCGATTCCCGGCAACGGAAATCTTTTTTTGTCTCTATTGAGCAAATTGTTTTATTATGACTTTTTAGTTGTTTGTGCTTCGAAAAATGTCAAAAATGTTGGGTGGTATTAAAATATTTTTGTATAAAACGAGTAAAACCATATCTCTTTATCAGAACATGGATTAAGTAAAGACATAAAAGTAATGGTTCGTTGATTTTTCATGTTAATCAGAGATGGGCAAGGGTGGGCTCCAATAGTGGAGTTAAATTAAAGGACAGAGACAGATTTGTTGTTCAATAAGAGAAAAGAAAATGTAATGGGTGAGAATAAGAGAAAAAGTAGTGCTTTGTTCTAATAGGAAAATAACGCGAACGCGAAGAAGAAGATGTCACGTAAATTTTTGTCAACTGTAAGGTGGTGTTTAATTGCATTTTTAATTTCTCACATGGCCTACAAAACTATAAACAAAGAAATCGAATTTTCTACTACAATAACGTGATCAACTGTAGACCAATGCTCCAAATTAAAGCATTTTTTAGCATTATCCTATTTTGATTAATTAATTCATGCTCCTTTCTCCACATTAGATTTCAGTCATGCTATATCTAATACGTTATAAGAGGTTCTCTTTTTATTTTTATTGAACGAAATGTGTGTGTATGTGTGTGTATATATATAAATGAGCAAGCCAAATGCTTTCTAGTTTCAAAATTACATGTTTCTGTTAAGGAAATCACATACTTTACAGATAAAAAAAAAAAAAAAAGGAGTGAGAGTGACTATGTAAGCTCTTTTTGACCCAATAAAAAACCGACACGTAAACGGAAAGTATCTCATTTGCTTGCATGCATGCACGAGGACGTATGGAGAGAGAGAGAGAGAGAGAGAGAGAGAGAGAGGTGCGTGTGTGTGTAGGTCGTCCTCGTCCCATTCTTGACGCTATCCATGTGCTGCGTAACGCGTTTCTACTTATTATGTACTCACGCAAGCTGGGCCCCACGACCCATGTCCACCGACACTGGCCCATGTGGACTGTGTTTTGACTTCCAATCCAAGTTTCTACTCCTCCCCAGTCACCAACTATATTCACCATCAAAATTTTTCATTTTTTTTTTTAATTTTTTCTTTTATTTATATATGTACAAGAAAATAAACCCAAACACTCCAAATTGGAGTAGAAGTGACTCAATGAGACTATTTTCAAATTCCCTTGATTTCACTTTTTTTTTTTAACCCCACTCTTGTATAGTAGAATAATTCATTTTCAACAGTTGAGATAGTATAAATTGTGACATACTTGTTTATATAAAGGCCGCAAATACTAATCCAAATGTAGAATATGGCAGTAACTAAAATAGTCATTTTCAACGATTAGTTCACATTGAATAAGTGCATTATTGTTTTTCAAAAAAAAAAAAAAAAAGAATTAGTGCATTATTAAGTTGAAAAAACTCAACTAGATTCTAAGAATTGTCAAATAATGATGATACACATTTCCTTTTTTTTTTTGGAAAAAAAGATGATACACATTTCGTGATTGAGATTTGTGTCAAATTTATTTAAAGGAAATTATAATATTTTACATAATTTAAAAAATAAAAAATAAAAGTCTCCCTACCAACTAAAATGGTCAATCATCACAATTACATCACAAGCGAGATTAAAGTGTTTTTTAAAATAATAATAATAATAATCTAGTGTCAAATAAACAAAAAAATACGGTATGATTGACCTTTTTTTAATACAAATTAACGAGAGACATCTAAAAGGAAAAAAAATTAATTCTCATACTATATATTTGTAAGACATGTACGATAAGAGCTGAATCTCGTCATTATTAAAATATATTAAAAAATACATAATCACCCAAATTATAAATATTTGGAACAAGTGCAAATTTAAATTGGGGGGGGACCTTCAACTAAACTCCTATTTTTTATGAGTCACTGTAGGGCATTAAAGTGTCCGAGTGTGCAAACAAAATGTTCTGCTGACAGCGAAATGCTTCGCAATTTGGGTTTTGTCTAAGCACGTATACGAGCAAATTATTATTATTATTATTATTATTATAGGGCTAGTTTACTTTCTTTTGATGATGATTTTAATAATACATCATTATTGATAAGCACATGACAAACCACGTGCCCTCTAGTTACTTTGGGATCATCATATCCTGCCATGTCACGAGCTACGAGATCTCTCCCACCGATGTAATAACCTCTTTGTTTTTCCACATCTATAATCTATCATCTGCACTTATTCACCATTGACAAAATTTAATGTTCTTTAATTGTCTTTTACATAAGATATTAGAGTCACATGAGAGTGCATATTTTATATATATCCACACAATGAAATCCAAATTTTGAATAAATATTTCAAATACATATTTTAACCCAAAAAAATTCAAATTTATATCAAGAGCACATGCTTACTTTCATATATACATACTATATATATATACTGTATAGATATGGTGAATGGTAGATCACTGGATTATGCTCTTTTAACTTTAAAAGATGTATTAAAATAAGAATCAATATCAATAATCCATATAAAGATAAATTTAAAAAATTAAACAAATTTTAGAGCTCTATAGTAAATACAACAGAAAATCTTATCCGATAAAACTTATCATGTCATATTTATATATTAACTCAGTTAACACATCTTATTGTAAAGAGTATTCAATCAACATATATAATTTTAAATTTAAAATATACATTAAAAAAAAATCAATATCAATGATCCATATAGAGAAGATTTTAAAAATAAAATAAATTTTAGACTTTATAATAAATAAAAGAGAAAATCTTATTTGATAAAATTTATCAAGACGTATTTATATACCAACTCAATTAACATATCTTATTGTAAAGAGTATTTAATCGACACACGTTATGTTATGTTATTATTGTATCTAATTTATCTTATATAAAAATAATAATGAGAGTAGATAAATTTCCGTATTCATTTCATTATAAATTCCAATTGTTATCAATAAAATTTACTTATATCAGTTTCTCACCTTTTTATAGTTGAAATATACAAAATTTTAAATGAAGTTATATGTAATTTATAATTAATAAAATATCTCATTATCAATATAATAATCATAAATCATATAATTATATGTTATATATTTTTTGATCATAAATTTGAAAAAATTTTGGACACTATATGTGGAATTAATTGAAAGTAAGTTAAAGATCGAGTAACTTACCATATGACTAGTTTTAAATGGGCAATCACACTGAGGCCATCCATGCACTTTTTTTTTTTTTTTTTTTAAAGACAGAAAGTACAATGAAGAATCCATGAAAGAGGAGGATCCAGGCTGGAGACACCCTATATGAGCTCAAATTTAGACGTCAAATCAATCAATCAATCACAAAATTAACGTACCGTACCCTCTAAAAGAGAAAGCGCACCGTACAATCAGTACTTCGTTTTCACTCAATTCCCTTTTTCTCACTTCTCTCTCTTTCTTATTCCACCGCCAAACAGTACCTACCGCCCTCTGCTTCGAACACGTGCCTTCCTTTATTGATTGCAGAGAAATTTTCAATTACTACCTTCAAATTTAACATATCTCTAAGCATGACTCTTTAATTCCAAACTTAAATAAAATCCCTTTATGCAAGACAAATGCATTTGATTAACTATTTACGTATTAAAATTAAAAATAAAAAATTGAAAAAGTTCCTAAATGCTTGACAAATCACAAAAGGAAAAAATTCTCTAATGACATATTGTTAATTAAAAATTCATTATTATAGTCATTTTTTGTTTTACTATTGTTTCTTTAAAAAATTACTTTTAAATTAAGATGAATTCATTTTCAAGTATATTAAGATACTTTACACATTTCAACAGTAATCCATTTGATAATTCAATAATAAATTACTCACGGTTATGTTGACGAGACATTCTCTATTTGACCCCAAAATTGTAATAATAATAATAATAATAATAATTATAATAATAAAGGTTTCATATTTAAGATCTCGGTTAAAAAAGGTTTTATACTTGTATATAAAAAAATTAAAAAGAAATGATTGCTACTTGCATTTGAGACTATAGATTTAAATTGTAAAAAATGGTCGAAGCAGGAGGATACTCGTGCAATTCCTCTTTGATTTGAATTATTCTGTTTGCTCATTTACTGATTCTATTGCTGGCTTTAATAGCACTGTTGGTTTAAACATTTAAGGAGAGAGATGCAAATTACACAAAAAGGGACAGCTAGTAGCAGGTGTCGGTAGCAAGTTAATGTTTTTTTTTTTTTTTTTGACAAACGGCTGCAAGTCAATATAACTCTCTCTCTCTTTTGTGTGTTGTCAATGAATAGCGGTGGGAGGTTGGCGTCAGGGATAATAAAACCCAAGCCCAACGTAACGGAACACGCACCCCCCGTTCTTTTTTATTTTTTAATGTTTTTTTGCCGTTACTAGGCACCAGCTATCCTTTTTGCCCTTTTTGACGAGTGATTCATGGTGGGGACTGTTTCCACGTGTCCCGTTTTGATGAGTATATAAGCTTATCAGGAAGCTTTTTTTTTTTTTTTTCGTTCGTTTTGAAGTATTGTCGTGATGTTTCTTGGCCAACATTTTACACAGACTGTGTTCTGTGACATAAATAATTTATTATTTTACAAAATTTAATATCAAATTCGAAAAAATTACTAGTACTACCAAGATTTACTCGCACAATATTGAATTTTACGTGACTGGTAGATTAGAATCTTTGTCATCGACATGGAAGAGAAGATACATACTATTTGAATTAAGGAGAGTTAAGCATAGATTGTTCTTCTTATTGAAATGTTGATATCGACTTTGTTGGGACATTGATAGTTTATTATGAATAATTGCTTTGAATTTTCATTAGAGAAAATTGGAATAATTTATTTTTAGGTACTCTCTATATATTTTTAAAAACATGAAAGAAACTTGTATTGGATAAATTTAACTAGAAATAAAATTTTCATTTCTTTGAACACATATAGACTTATAAAATTATATTTTAAGTGGATATATCAATATGAATATATATTTTTTAATAATTATAATAAAGTTTAGAAAACATCGGTACGATTTGAAAGTCGGAACTGCAAAATCAAAGGTGTAGATATTAGTAAGTTCAACCAAAAAAAGAAAAAATGGGGATATTAGGGGCATATGAAATCTACTTTATCGGCATATGCAGTGGTTTAAAAATAATATAATTAAGTTATTCCATACGGGTCGAGTAAAATCTTGAAGTACTTATTCTAAGGCGTTCAAAGCTGGTTGAATTTTAGTACATGACGAATTCAAAAGCATCTTTGAAAATTGAGTATTTGCTTCGGCATAAATTATGTTAACTAACACATGTTTGGTTTCCAATAAGAGTTGCCTTTGTTGGTTTTAATGAAAATTTTAATTAGAATTGAACTAAAAGTGGTAAGTGGGTGACGTTATAGATATTTTAGTATCCAACCTATCCATTTTCTGATTACTTTTCATTTTGGATAAACATTGAATTTTATCCAACAGTGTTCTAGGAGTGTGAGTGACTGAAAATAATTCAATGCCTTGAGAGAGACAAGGAAGTATTATTTCTCATAAAAAAGTGAGAGCCTTATTAAATTCGATACTCATATTTTAATTTCATCCAAGCATTTTGTGGCCCCGTTATAAGGTCAAAAAATGCTACACATATACTATGCCGACACTGGTCAAATTATTTGCTCTAATTTTTTTAAATATATATTTATTAAAATTTTCATCGTTAAACTGATTAATATTCATCTTAAAAAATAATTGATTAGTATTACAGAAGTTTTCTCTTCTATGTTGAACAACATGATAACTATAAATAAACTATTTTATCATCTAAAATTATTTTTTAAATTAAATTTTCACATAAGATAGGATATAATTTTAAATTTATCCATTAAAATTATATTTTCACTCATAAACTTTTTAATCTACAATAGGTAAAATAAACATAAAAGTCGTGTAACCGAATTTTAATATAGATAAAAAGCAAGCATGAAATAAGCATCAGATGAGACAAGTCGAGTGTGGAATCATTTGTCCACGAATGCATGAAACTATCCATGCAATATAGCCATTCTCAACCCCTCATTATTCAAAGAAATATATTCACAATATTGACCCTCCACATTTTACTACATTGTACATATATATATATGTGTGTATATGTATATATATTCAATTGAGGCCATGAAGAGAGAGAAACAAGATACAGTGAGAGAATAAAAAAGAAAAAATCTCATGCCTTACAACTGCATGTTCACTCCTTGCACGTTCCTCTGCCCCCCGGCCCTCTCCCATCAACATATCAATCCCCACCTTAATCATCATCACTCGATCTCACACAACCGTCACTTGTGAGAGAGCTCTGAGACTGAGAGTGAGAGACCACTCTCTCTGGTCTCTAGCTACCTGTTTTGTTTTATTATCAACCACCACCGCCAACAGCTAGCACACACACAACATAAGAACTCTCTCTCTCTCTCTCTCTCTCTATCTACTCTCTTTGTTGCGGAGAGCGCGGACTTGGAAACCAAAATTTTAAAAACAACCGAAATGGACATGTTTCGCATTGACGACCTTCTTGATTTCTCTAACGACGAAATCTTCACTTCTTCTTCGACCACCACCGCCGCCGCTACAGCCGCCGCCGCCTCTGCTAAGAGCACCACCACCACCGACACACACCAGCTATTTCCCCAACATCAAAACCTCCCTACTCTTTATTCTTTGAATTCCTCTCCCATCTCCACTGACTTCACCGACGATCTCTGCGTTCCCGTGAGTTTATTTTCTATTTTTGTTTATTTTTGATTAAATTTAATGTTGAAACTTCTCTCTTTTTCTTCTTTTTTACTTTTTTACTTTTTTTTTTTAATCTGCGTAGAGTGATGACGTGGCGGAGCTGGAATGGCTGTCGCGCTTCGTCGACGATTCGTTCTCTGACTTCCCAAAGGACGCGATCGCCGGAACGCTAACGGCCCGATCAGAGGCGTCGTTGTTGTCGGCAAGAGGACGCAGCAAGCGCTCGAAAGCTACGAATTCGAACGCCATTAGTGGTGCTGCCATTACTACTACAACGTGGAAGTGGACGTCGTCCGAGACCGGGAATTCGAGAGCGAAAAGGGAGACACGGCCGCAGGCGCCGACGGCGGCGGAGGGAGGTGTGCGGAGGTGCACGCACTGCGCGTCGGAGAAGACACCACAGTGGCGGACGGGACCTCTTGGTCCGAAGACGCTCTGCAACGCTTGCGGGGTCCGATTCAAGTCGGGTCGGCTGGTGCCGGAGTACCGACCTGCGGCCAGCCCGACGTTCGTGCTGACTCAGCACTCGAACTCGCACCGCAAGGTGTTAGAGCTCCGGAGGCAAAAGGAGATGTTGAGGGAGCAACAGCAACAGCAGCAGCAGCAGCAGCAGAAAGAGCAAATCTATCGTCACCACCGAAATTTCGAAGTATGCTGACTTGTCATTTCTCTCTTGAAGCGTTTTTGTTTGAAAATTCATTCGATGGTGATGTCAATGGAAAACAGTAATCTCTCGCGTTATGTTATCAAAGTGTCTCTTCCATTTTTCATTTTTATTGATTTTATCCTTATTTTCGTTTTTTTTTTTAATTAAATTCGTTTCTATCGAGAAAAAGGCTTTGGTTTTAAAAGTCTCAACGACCAAATTGCGTCCTTTTTTTCAACACTTGTTTAAAGTTAGAGAAGATTAAATGATAATAGTGTGCAATGAGAAGGAGTGACCTTCCCCGTGATGAGGCTTGAGTGAATATTCTCTCATAGATTGACTGTTACCAATCTCTTCTTCACATGAAAATCGAGCTTCTATCGATAAAAATTATTGAAAATATTTATAGTTATTGAACTGTGAAGTGATTTAAAGAAACATTTATGGAGGAATTAAGGTGGCTTTGATGTCTCTGAATGTGAGAGGTGTGTTTTTAAGTGCAGTGTTAGGATCTGATTGGATCAGATGGTGGTGGTTTGTAGGTCTGGTCTAGGATCCTATTAAGTGAGTAGTACCTTGCAGGGCCCAATTAAAGACTGCATGCTAATCATCTGATGAGTATAATGCAGCAGCAATCTGTACTTTTAATTTTTTTGGTATAATGAAGTAGACTGTAGAGAGAAGAGTGAGAGTTTTTTTTTTTGAGAAACAAGAAAATTCATTAAACAAAACACCCCAAAGGGAAAATACAATCTAAGTTGACATTACGCCAACACAACTCCTCCGAGGAGGACAAGGCTAATGAAGCAAGACTGTGGGCGAGGCGATTCCCACTTCTCGGAATCGCTAAGCACCGACGGACATTTAGCTTCGAACATAACGCCTTAACATCACCAACTAAGACACTAGAAGCCCCCCAAAGCACATCATCCGAATTAACCACTGAGGCTACATTAACAGAATTGACTTCCACCCAATCAACCTTCAGACCTGCTGCCAGGGACGCTCTGAGCCCCTCCCTGAGAGCCAGCAGCTCACCATCCTCAGGGGAGAGCAGCCCCTGCCACTGCTTGGCCAGAGCCAAGCTCACAAAGCCTGCACAATTCCTGACCACAATACCCAACCCAACCACAGATCTATCAGACCTCATAGCAACATCAGTATTTAGTTTCAGAGAGTCACCGGGGGGGGACACCAAGCCTGGGCTCGAGGCACCCCACCCGATCCAAAAGGGAGAGAAAAAGCTGACCTGGTGCTTTGGAATTCCCGTAGCAGATCCAAGGCTTTACCAGCAACCTCCCCCAGCCGCCAGTCCCCAGAGCTCTGCCATCTAGCATTACGGTTCCCCCAAATACACCACAAAATCATACACACCTCTATCGGGCACTCCACCCCCTCTGACTGCAGCACACCCACCAGAAATTCCAGGACCTTCCCTCTACGAATGCCCAGCAGCCTCACCCCTTTCTCGTAAGCACTCCAGGAAAGCTTGGCAGCAGAACACTCAAACAGGGCATGGACATCGGTCTCACACGCCCTTCTGCAGCCCTCACACCTCCCCTCAGATAATATTCTCCTCCGAACCAGATTTGCCTTAGAAGGAAGAGCCTCTAAGCAAGCCCTCCACACAAAAATTTTTACCTAAGGGGGAATGTTCAGATTCCACAAACTCATCCACCATTTATGATCCGATTTGGAGGAGGTAGAAGCTTTTTCACAACTCATAGTCTCCTCAAGAGCCACCCTATACCCGCTTTTCACTGAGTACCTCTCTGTTTTGTCAAAAAACCACCTTCTACTATCCTTTGTATCGCAACAGCTAAGGGGAATGGTCAAAACTTGCTCCTTGTCCACAGGCACCAAAACTTCGTCCAGCTTCTGGAGGTTCCATTGGAAGGACCCAGGCATTATCAGATCGGCCACTTTCAGCATTGGGTCTGATGGAGGGGAAACAACCTTAAAGGACTTTGGTCTAGGAACCCACTGATCAGAGAACACCTTTATATCTTTACCATTCTCTACACGCCAAACCCACCCTTTTCGCAGCAGCTCACGTCCCCAGGTAAGGCTCCTCCACAGAAGAGTAAGAGTTTTCAAGTAGATATATGAGAATTGAGGGAGTGATCAGATGATCACGTGATCGAGGTGATGAGATTGTCAGGTATTATTGTTTAAAGATTAAACATGTGATTTGGATTGATACCCTTCTCAAACAAAGATTCCTGTCGAAGGATCTGATGGCAAAATTTAGTATTTTGCTCTGAATTTATGTTCGTTTTTGGAAATTATTATATCTAGGGTTGCCAAAGATCTCCAAAACACAAACCGGGCACCTATCCGTATGTATACAGCATCTAAGCCGTTGGATTTTTATCCAAGTGGCTAGATCCAATTTGTGACTTGTGAGGATTGATCATAGTAGGTCATGTGGCAAGTTAATTATAACATTGTGAAAATGCCTTTCTATAACAACCTAATTCACAAGCGACTCTGCCTCTATCATCACGGATGAGTTTGTTGCTCCGTTTCCACATTATGGATACACACCATGAAAGATAGTTCACTGCCAGTAAGTTTTAAACTGCAAATATATTTCATACAAAAGTTGTGTGTCAATAGAACTTAAGGCTTTCAAAGTAGGCCTTTTTAAACAATGATGTGACGTACATGGAAAATTTTTGACTCAAGTTATTTAAATTATCCCTCAGCACATGAATAGTTGATGTACACCATCATTTATCACCATTTCCGATTCTGAAGTGCATGGCCGGATCTCTTTAGCTGAAGATAACATGGCCAGTCACCTCCTCAATCGGGTGCCAAATTACAAAAATTATAATTCATAGTAAACAAAAAATGTATCTCTACTCCTTAGAGATGGTATGCGTGACCTTGATACTACACTGGTCATGCACCATATAAGTATATGGATGAGAACAATCTCATACAGAAATTCCATGATTACTTATTTTTGAAACCTCCTTAGTTAAAGCACTTCTTTCTCGCTTAGCCTCGGAAGCAAGGTTGGATAC
Organism: Litchi chinensis; assembly: GCA_019925255.1. Classification (NCBI taxonomy): domain Eukaryota; kingdom Viridiplantae; phylum Streptophyta; class Magnoliopsida; order Sapindales; family Sapindaceae; genus Litchi; species Litchi chinensis. Next base: position 1,300,389 of record CM034463.1, read on the forward strand.
CTACTAGGCAATTACGCAGAATAAGTAATGTACTCGCGAACATATAGAAAATTATAAACAAATCACTGCCATCCATGTTAACATTTCAGCATGCAAAGGCAATTCAGCAGCAAAAGACGCAAATCTTGTGGTTATGGTTATCAAACTTTAATGTGTTGTTATCCATGAAAACGTATTGACATCACAAATAATATCAAGTTCTGAGACTCACCCATTAGATTATATATCAAACAACCAAAACACTCCTAAGTATTTACCTATATGATATGAAAGTAAACCATTGCTAATCTTTACCATCTGAAATAAGAAAACTACATAGATTTGTACTCCCAAAATAATGACAGAAAGTTTTAAGGAAACTAATTCTACATGTAATAGTTAACACCGGAAAACTTACTTGTGAACGAAATCGAGATGCTTCTCTTCTTGGAAGTTCTCCAAGGCTATCTTTCAAGCCTGATACAACAGATAAAAAGATTTAACACAACAAGAGCACAATTTTCTGTTTTTGAATAGGCTTTACAATAATAAACATACCTGCTGCTTGTCTTTCAATCTTATAAGCTGAGCGAATCACGCCTTGAATCTGCTTGCCTGCTTGTCTGAGCAAGATAGAATACAATTAGATAGGCAAAATCAGAGACCAGAAAGATAAGAGTGTGACACTGCCGATCATCAAAACATCACAAACCTGAGTTTTGTCCTTCCACGAATGAACTCGTCTTCTGCCACTGATGCCACCCTCTGAAGACAACGATGGAACATCATGAATTGCATTTCATTGAATACTTGGTTGGAACCAATTAGTTAACATAAGAACGGACCTAACGTTTATTGTTTAAGTTTAGTTTACTATCATATACAAGGCAAATTAAGACTTTAAAAAAAAAAAAAAGTCAATTCCCTTCCGAGGCAATAAAATTTCCAGTAATCCTTATTGCTTACTTGTGTCTTGGTTTAATTAACCTCTTTATTATATTTTTCTTTTTCTTAGATAGGATGCTATATACACACTTTGGTACATTTGAGCATTGACACTCAACTAATGGAAGAGAATGTGATCACCTATCCCATTTTCGTCCCCCTCAGTCCTGAAATTTAACCTTCAAGGTTATTCTTGACCATATCAACTAGTACACTATAGCCAAAGGGACTAGGGACACAAGTACAGAGCTCACATTATGTTCTATTGTTTGTTTTGTGAATAACATACAATGTCCATCATTATTCAAAATGAATACCTCCAACTTCTCACTTTCAGCCTTCAGGCGATCAATTGATTGATGCAATTCCTTTACTTTAGTATCAGCTCTGGAAAGCAATGCCTGCACCCAGAAACATTTCAAAGCAGATTTTAATGTTTAACATGGCAATGTTGTTTAATATACCAACTACAATATGTTAACATGTTAACCAAGAAGTAGGATAAAATGATATTTCTAGAACCACTAGGGGGAAAATGATGATTCGTCAGTCGTCAGAGGGAAAAACAAAAATAACCCACAAAAATAAAATAAAATTATTTGATGCATTAAACAAATATTGCTTAAGTATTTCATATGGCAGTGTTCAGCTAGGAAATATAAAGAGCAATCTTTCAACATTTGATTAATATATCTTAGGAGCCTGGTTTTCTGGACACACCTATCATCAACACAGGGCATATTTTTTTTTTTTGATAGGAAACGGATAATTTATTAATAAGAGAAAAAATTACAACTGTGGACTAGAAGTCCATCAACAAACAAACAGACAAACAAAAGCTAAAACTAAAGCAAGATTGGAATAAAAATCAGAAAACAGCAGCCTTCCAATCTAGCAAAATAAGAGATAAAGATAAGTCTTTAAATTCTTCACTAGAAGATGCTTAAAGAGACGCCCAATAAAACACTTTATCCCTTAAAAAGCTTCCTTCCTCTTCTACTTCTTCAAAGATTCTCTTGTTTTTTTCCTCCCAAATAACCCATAAATTAGCGAAAACTCCACAATTCCAAAGAATACTAGCCTTTTTACCTCCTTCATTAGTGAAAAATCTCCCATTAAAAAAGAACGTAATGATTTAGGAGCAGCCCATTTCAAACCAACTAAAGAAAACAACTTATTCCACAACAAGCCAACCACGGGACAATGAAGAAACAGATGATCCAAGTTTTGCCCCCAACTTTTGCACATGATACACCTAAAGGGTGAAAAACAAGTACTAGGAAATCTTTTTTGAATGACATCACCAGTACTTAATTTCTCATGAGCCAAAATCCACACTAAAAACTTGATCTTGTTTGGAGCCTTTGACTTCCATATAAGATTAGCAAAATCAAACCTAGGAAGCGAATTATCTTGGACCAACTTTTCAAAAAAGGATTTGCACGAAAAAATGTCATTAGAACCTCCACACCCTGTAATCAGCCATTCCGGGATTGAAAGAAACCCCCTCTAGCAAAGAAATAAGAGAAGAAAATTTCTCAATCTCCCTATCATTCAAGTTTCTTCTAAAATAAAAAAACCAACCTCTATGAACAGAAGAGCTCTCCAGTCTACTTAAAACTGAGACATTTTGGGCAGAAGAGAGCTTGAACAATCTTGGAAACTTTGAGCATAAAGGTTGAGAATCCAACCACTCATCCTCCCAAAACCGAATTCGAGCATCATTTCCCACTACCAACCTCAAATTTCTCGAGAAAGCATTGAAACCTTGCATAATAACTTTCTATGGACATCTACTAAAGCCTTTAAGAATCGTATTAGAATCCCAACCATTTCCTTGAACTCCATATTTACTTTTAATCACTTTATATCACAGAGAATTCGGTTCCAAAGGAAACCTCCATAACCATTTGTCGAGCAAAGCCAAATTATTCATTACAATATTCCCAATCCCTAAACCACCTTTATGCTTAGGGCGAGAAACAACATTCCATCTTACTAAATGGGTCTTCCTTCCTTTTCCCATACCATCCCACAAGAAATTCCCCATAATCTTCTCAATTCTTTTTGCCACCCTGATTGGAATTCTAAAAAAAGATAAATAATACGTGGGAATGCTATGCAACATCGCTTGAATTAGGACCAATCTTCCACCCCTGGAAAGGAAAGCATTTTTCCATCCCTCTAATCTCCTCTCAACTTTCTCCACCACCGGGACCCAAAACTTAAAGGATCTCGGATTACCTCCTAACGGCATCCTTAAATATTTCAAAGGCCATCTCCCTACCTCACACCCAAAAGCATTGGCCAAGTCAACTAGCTTCCTTTCATTGTAATTAATGTCCACTATTACACTCTTCACCTAGTTTACCTTAAGTCCAGACACCTAACAAAACAAACAAATCACTGCAACAAAAAAAAAAATTTCTCCTCGTCACCAAAAGAAAAGAAAATGGTATGATCAACAAATTGCAAGTGGGAGACGATAATATTTTCCTTACCAACACAAAACCCTTCCACCAAATGACAATCCTTAGCTCTATCAATCACCCTTTCCAAACAATCCGCCACAAGGATAAACATAGGGCATATTATGATTACTTTCGGTAAGTAAAACAAGATAAAGATTGCAAGACCGATGCCTAGGCTATCTATGTCATCTTAAAGCTCAAGACCTCCCATTTACACACTAGGATATAAGACCTAACTGTAAATCCACCAAAATTTTCCTTTTCGAGGAATAGTTAAAAATAGTTAGGTTCAGAAAATGCAACCCTAGCTACTAATGTTAAATGTTGTTGATTATGGAGCTCTAGGCCTATTGTGCCTAACGGTTGCATTGAAGCACAACAATTTGATTTTGCTTCATTGCAATTGATCTAGCTACGAGGCAACAGAGCTAGATATGTGGTTGTTGACATATAGATGCACTTTGATTATAAATAATCACAATTGAATCGAATGGTAGGATTTGAAATTGGCTCCAAATATCTATACGCACACAAAATTGATTATAACCATCAGAGTGTTGGAAAAAGAAAAATACATCCTATCAGCTTAACGGCATCTCCTCTCCTCATATGAATGGAACCAGAAGTGAGGGAAGGGCCCTCCTACTGGTTGAATGAGTATTTAATGCTAAGCATTGCAAGAAAGAAAATGCAACTTTATTTGGCTCACCTCTTCACTCACAAATAGGCGCAAAGTGTTGTAATAGAAGAAACGCCTCGGCCCTGCATTTACAGTGGAATATGATCAAATTTATTTGTAAGCTTCACGAATTTAGATGAAGGCATTAATGCCAATAGAACTTTCTATTCATATTTATTTCCCAAACATATGCTATTGTACACACTTAATTGAAAAATTGTAAAGGTTTGAGTTACCTAATATCACATAAACTTAGCTTAATACCATTGTGCAGAAAATTGGGATCAATGTTGTCAAAGTAACCCCTTTCAAATACTATAAAAATCATTATTCGAAAAAATCAATAGAAACCATAACCACCAACTTAATTAATACCATCTCTAAAATGAGAAAACTTTAAATGCATCTATACACCAAATATATAACAGTTATGATAAGTATTCTGGGACCATACTTTTCAAAATCAAACATCCCAAACCAACAGCAGCTCCGCCTGTAATGAACGGATGAGAAGCTGCAACATCAATGCCCTCTGCAAAATAAAAAAAACAAAATCAAAAGTAACATATCATCATTTTTCCTCATGTAAAAAGGTGTAAAGAAACAAGCACTCCCTAACATTAAGGGTGAAGAACACGAACCTTTAACCTTTCCAAAGATTTTATCTTCGTAAACAGCATATTCGGATTTAACGTCTTCCAAAGTGGCCTACACTCGAGTTTAAAAATCCAATTACACAACAACAAATCAAAGCTGTTCAGTCCTATAGAACATTTAACTAGAGAGTTTCAGCTTTTAGAGTTTAATTTTAATCAATCAGGACCCAACAAAACAAAAACCTCCACCAAATTAAATCACCACCAGTTCAATAATTTACAGTTAAATCCAATTTTGGAAGACAAATTCACCGTAAACATGAAACAACAATTCAATTTCATCTCTATGATGAGCAATGCTTCACTTGGCAGCTAATGATAGCAGTTATTTAACCAACGTTTCTATCCTAAAACAATCCAACACCTGAAAAACTACCAAAAAACTAATTACATCGACATGAAATTTCACAGCTTTATTGATGTTTCAACTAAAAAGAAACAAAAAAGCACCATTCAGCATCAACAAACTTTAAAACAATCAAATTCATCAATTCTTCATATAATTTCTCAAATTGCTCACTAGTCCAAAATTCGAAAAGCCAGACAAAGTAAAATAACAGCAGAAGATAGAGGTTTTAAAAGTTTTACGATGGTTTGTTGAAAGTGAGCCGACGCAGTAAGTCCAATTTCGGAGAGGCGAGATCTGGAGGCTTCAATGGTGGAGTCGATCGTCTCCTTGCCGATCTTCTGGTAAAGCGCGGCTCGTTGCACTGCGTACTCGATCCACGGCGTCGCCTCCTCGAGAGCATTCGATTGCGAAAAGATGTCGCTGTGCGGCGCCACGTTTGGCTTCTCTTCTTCTGACGAAGATTCCGCGACCGTCGCCATTTCAACGTGGTTTCGTGCCTTCGTTTCGGTGGTGGTCTTTTATTCCGTTTCATCTCTCGAAAACGCTCCTCTGCTGGTCTGATCATAGACTGGGCTTGGATTGATGAGTTCGACCGGGTAGCATAATTGGATTGTGAGTCCAGCCCATCCACTGGAATCCGGCCCATTTATATTACATGCGTCACCAACTAGCCCATCCAAACACATGGTATAATATTAATTTAATCTTGTATTATTTCGTAGCATCCTATCTCCATCTCATTCAATTTTGTCCCTTCTTATCCAATCCAATCATGCACATCAAACAGGACTTAGAGATGAAATATAGAGAGAATATTCTCCGTAAAACTCTAAAATGTAGTTAAAAATAGAGAATGTGGTTAGACTTGCTCTAAGTAGGAAATCTCTGTAGGGGCAAAATCTAGTGATTACAGCAATTGATGATCTTGGATGCGCAAATCGACTTTGATAAGATGATCCGCATCATTTGATGCTTAAGAATTAGTGAGGGAAAGAAACTCTGGAGGCGCATTTAATATATTTTTAAGATGTTATTTTTTTCAAAACTATTTTTAAAATAAATGGTTTTGAAAATGCAACATATTTAGTAGTATTTGTTAATTGTTTTTCAAAATAAAAATAATGTAAATGTATCTGATATTATTTTCAAAACAGTAAAATGTTGTTCGGAGATGAAATTATGGTTAAAAAGCAATATTTTTCCATTTTTAACTTGTCGGTTATATATTGTAAAAGTCGTTTTCTAGCTTTTGAAAATTGAAAACCAAACAATTTTTACTTAATTTTTTTCTTTTCATATACAAATAATGGTTTTAAAAACTCCTCTAAACTCCACCTAACTTTTTTGACAATCTTCGAATGTATATATATGCTTCTTAGATTTGGTTCACTGTTGTTATGTATGCGTTGATTGTGGATGACGCTTGTTAAGTCTCCCGATTGGTTTGCCAAACCATTACATCCCTAAAAATTTGATTACATTGTTTTGATATGGTCTTCAATAGGTTCCTTCAAGGTTTATTGAGATTATCAAGTGATCCCCTTTCACAAAAGATCTAGTATTTTTGTGATAGTAAATAAGACAAGCCCCAAATGGGACTTTTTGGTATTGTGCATAATGAAAGCCATTAAATGATTTGATTGGGGACCGGGCTTTTGAACAATAAAATTATACCATAAGGGGTGTAATATGGCATAAAGCCGCCTATATAATTTGACAAGCGGTGGGAACGGCCAATACATGTGCAACAATAACAAAACAACTCCCTTTGCCCAAATCCCCTCTAGTTTATTTAGCATCAATCTAGACATAACTCATATACAGGAGGACATATTGGACTATTATAACAACATGCTCCATTTAAAAAACCTTTGTGGATCTCCAACCCTTAGATTTAAAATGATGTATTTTCACCACGGTAGTCGATTTTCATGGAGATAGCCGATTTTCATAGTAATAATTATAAATTTAATTATTATGTAGTATCAAACTAAATATAACTTAAGTATTGAAAGATATATCAATATAAAATACTAAAGCATCCTAACGACACACTCATTCTACAAAATCTTAGTGGATCTCGGACTCCTACATCCGAAACAATACATCTTCATTAATATAGCCAATTTTTATAGTAATAGTTATAAATTTAATTACGTTTACTATAAAATTATGTATAATTTAAATATCAAAACTTAGATATGTCATCATTTCATCTATGTATTTTGTTTTGCATGTAACCTTTATGGATCTTCAACTCCTACATCCAATATGACATATCTCCACCGGGGGGACCTAATTTTTTGCTGTAAAAATTAGAAGTTCATTTTTTTAAACTAATTAAAATTAAAATAAAACAAGTAGCTTACAAAAAACGCAAAAATCGTAAAAATCATAATCCAACGGAACTGTTAGCTGGCGGGGTCTGGCCCTGGAGCACACCGCCAGATAAAAGCTGGCTTTAACACGTCACTTGCCCCACTTCGGATAAGAAAAACAAGTTTACCTGAAGTTTGACAAAAAAAAAAAAAATAGTCTCTGTTTTCGCTCTTGTCGATTCTCTCAGACTCGGCAAATCTCCAACGCTACCGGCGCCTTCAACAACCATTTGCGATTCTCTTAGAAAACGCAGCATTGGATCGAATCCACTCATCGCTGACACTATGCTCCGGCTTTCTTCAGCGATTCATAGTCAGATTCGGTTCTTGCTCCAGAGCTTGAACGAGGCTAACACCGACTCCGTTGTCAAAGAGCTCTGTCAGGTACTTTGATGGCCGCCTTCTCTTGTCTGATCGTCATATCACTGTCGGTGATCGTCAATCTCGACTGTCGTCGACTTTATCGCTTCAAAAACCCTAAATTATGTTCAAGATCCATTCTTTTTGTTTTAAATACGTGTTTGGATGACGCGTTTTAGTTCATTTGGAAACTCTAATTTTTTAAGTTCAAGATTCGTTTTCTTGTCTCGAACTTGATAATCTAGCTCTATCTGGAAACCCTAATCTGTTTTTCAAGAATTGTTTTGCTGTCTTGAATATTTATGTTGTTTTTTCGCACAACAGGTTATATTTTGGGACTTTTGTGTTAGTTTTAGGCTGCACAGGATTAGGTTTTTGTTTATTCGTTTGTAGACTAAATTTCTTTTATATGCGTGGACTTTTTAGTTGTAATGTAGCTTGTGTACTGGATAGTACATCCGAATTGTAGTATGCTCTTGTGGTTCTGGAGCAAACATGATTGTGCATACAGGTTATTTTAGAGTGTCCCAACACTGAGGCGGGCAATTAATAAAATTGGATACCAAACTAATTTAGTAAATTTGAGATTCGATTTTTGTGGTGCACGCGGATTGACTTTAAACTGTCTATGTATGAAATTTGATCAGAGATGTAAGTAACATTCATGAGAACTAGGAATTACTTACCTATTAATCTGCTTCTCGTCGATAATAATCTTGTATTGAGCTGGAGTCACCTGTTGGGCAATGTGTTTTACTATATGATTAATGATGATATAATTTTGTTATTTTTGGCAGTTTGTTGAACATGGAACCGAGGGAAGCATTTTGGTGCTTCAGACTTGTTTGGATCATTTGAATCTCCAAGGGACTGACTCGAAGAATCCACAGCTTGAATCAGTCATAGCTTCTGTTTTTAAATTTATTATGGATAAACCTAATTTCAGCACTGTGTTTATTCATTCACTGAGAGGTACTGAGATCAGTGAAAAACTCTTGGAGTCGTTATCAAATGTGTTGCATTTATCTGTGCCTGAAAGAATTGGAATTGGTCTTGCTTTATCGGATTCAGATAATCTTGAAACCGTTATGTGTGGTAAGTGGGGAGGCTCTATATGCTATTGCTTGATTAGTTTGCTTGCCACTGTCAGTTTTCTGGTGCATTATTTTGCGTTTGATGTGATTAGAACTATTTTTTTTTTTCTGCTTTCTAGGGAAGAACTTTTGTATGGCTCAGATTGAAGATTTGTGTGCCAATCCTGTTTCTGTGAGTTCTACTGAGCAAATTCAGAACATTATCATGTTCCTCCAGCATTCGAATGACCTCTCCAAGCATGTAGATTCCCTCATGCAGCTAATATCTTTAATGAATTCAAAAGATCTTACCCAGTTTGTCTTAACTCCGGTGCTTCCAGATGAATTGCGTGAGACTAACTTTTTAAGGTACTATTTTTTTTTTTTTTTAATACTGTCTTTCAATGGCAAATGGATTTATAATTGGTAATATTCTCTTATGCTAGTTGTTTTGTCATGTTGAAAATAAACTGCTTAATGTTGTATTTTTTTTTTAAAATTTGCTGCAGGGATATAGATTCTTTCCATGAATGCGAAGATAATGATTTTGATGATATTTTAGTGGAGATGGAGAAGGAAATGAGCATGGGTGATGTGATGAAGGAACTGGGTTATGGATGCACAGTTGATGCTCTGCATTGCAAAGAGATTCTCTCTCTTTTCTTACCGTTGACTGAGACTACTGTCTCTAAGATTCTCAGCACAATTGCCTGCACCTATGTTGGGCTTGAGGAGTACCAAAGCACATTTTCAACCTTTGGCCTGGCCCTTGGTTACAGCACTTATTCTGATTTACCGTCATTGAGCTCCTGGAATGTTGATGTGCTCGTAAAAACAATCAAGCAATTTGTGAGTACTACTTTTTTTTCTTCTGGCTGTTATTGAATATGGAAGTTCGTCTTTTTTGTTTCAAGTATTTGAACTTAATGCAGGCACCTGACACCAACTGGATATGGGTTATTGAGAACTTGGATTATGAGGGTTTTTACTTTCCCAATGAGGAGGCTTTCGCTTTTTTCATGTCTGTATACAGATATGCATGCCAGGTATATTTTCAGTAATGTATCTAAAGATGCATGGATATTACTTTGGTTAATTATATGTGAATTTAAAGAGAACCGCCCATGGTAATTCTGAAATTTTGAGACTAACTGCAGGATCCTTTCCCTCTCCATGCCATTTGTGGGTCTGTTTGGAAGAATACTGAGGGTCAACTATCTTTTCTTAAATATGCTGTAGCAGCACCACCAGAAGTCTTTACCTTTGCTCATTCTGCAAGGCAGCTGGTATGATGCTATGTGTATCTACCACCCTGTTGTTTTCTTCCTTGCGTGACCTGTGTATAATGTTATTGATAAGGAATTATTCTTGCAGGCCTATGTTGATGCGGTCCATGGTCATAAGCTTCAACTTGGACATGCAAATCATGCATGGTTATGTCTTGACCTTTTAGATGTGCTATGTCAACTAGCTGAAAGGGGTCACGCTAGCTCTGTCCAGTCGCTGCTTGATTACCCTCTGAAACACTGCCCTGAAGTTTTGCTTCTAGGGATGGCCCATGTTAATGTAAATTTTCCATCTTTCATTAGCTTGGTGGCATGTTAAATAGCATTCTTGCATTTGTTATTGGTTGACAAACGTGTCATCTGTAATTGCAGACTGCTTATAACCTCATCCAGTACAAAGTATCATTCACTGTTTTCCCGGTGATGGTTAAAAATACTATGGGTAGCGGCATGATTCTTCATCTCTGGCATGTAAATCGCAATCTTGTTTTGCGGGGATTTGTAGATGCTCACAACTTGGAGCCTGAAAGCATGGTTAGAATATTGGACATTTGTCAGGAGCTAAAGGTAAAATTAGGGTGAAATTTAGAACTTGGCATCAATTATCCAACTTGGTTGTGTTTTATATTTCTTGCATCAAATCAAAACCATTAGACTTGCAGTTTTCTCTTTCATGTTGCAGATTTTTCTTGACACAGTTATCCATTGCTAAAAAAGTTGTCCCAGTTTTCCACTTTTGTCTTTAAAACCCTATCACATTTCTTGTGCAGATCCTATCATCTGTTCTAGAGGTGATTCCTTCTCCTTCCGCTATCAGATTGGCTGTGCTAGCATCACGAAAAGAACTTGTAGATCTTGAGAAATGGTTGGGTAATAATTTAACTACATACAAGGATTTTTTCTTTGAGGTAATTTCCTTTTCTTCCCACAATATATCATATTCTTGTAACCATTCGTAAAAATGGTAAGACAAACAGGCTGACATGCTGTGTTTGATCTTTTAGGAGTGCCTCAAGTTCTTAAAGGAGATCCAGTTTGGCAGATCACAAGAATTCTCTGCCAGACCTTTCCATCATTCCAGTGCTCTCTTGAATCTATACATGGAAAAAATTTCTATGGTTTTGAAGGTTTGGCTTGTATAAGTTGGTTCTTGAAAAATGATTGGATTCTTTGTCGTGATATTGACTTATTATCTGTATGTTCATTTTGCAGGTTTTGAAAGCACATACTGGCTTGATTACATCAACCAAGCTTTTCGAGGAAATGGAAAAGCTGCATGCGATAATCATGGATTCTAATCCAAAGCTGCAAAATGGTGAGGCTACTGAGTCGTCAACATCTGATGGATATGCAGAGGACATTGAGGCAGAAGCAAATTCTTACTTCCATCAAATGTTTTCGGGTCAGTTGACCATTGAAGCAATGGTGCAGATGCTTGCACGCTTCAAGGAATCTTCTGTGAAAAGGTATAATCTTAATCACTTCCCTTTCTGTTCACAACCTGTATGTTCTATTTTATGTCTTTCATTGTTTCAAAATCTTCTTTAAACTAAACCAAAAAAAAAAAAAGTGCTGTGTGGTGTGAAATAAAGGAATTGATTCATGTAGTTGATGACAATTATTTTCCTTTGAGAACTGGTTGAGTTGACTTCATGTCTTAAAATTCTATTCTGCTTAAACAGAATTTTTCTGTCTTGTCTTTCATCTGTCCTAAGGCCCGAAACAATGTCTTAGAAATCCTTATGTCGAAAAATTTTCAAGCGCATTATGCATGGGATGATCATGTAAAACTAAACTTTGATTTATCAAATTCCATATGTTGGTGTTTAGTGTCATTTTTTTTTTCCAATTTCTGTACAGTCCCTTGAAAGAGTTTGGGTGTTATTTATGTTTTATGTTCTTTTTGGTCTTTCCAGCTGACTTATTATTATAAATTGCAGGGAGGAAAATTTTTCCTTTTGTTGAAGTCTAACATTATTTATGCTTCTTGTGATAATTACTGGCAGAATCTCTAAACTCAATTATCTAAGATGTCCTTATTGAAGAAAATGAATAACAAAAATTGTAGAGTGTTAAATAGTTTTTCTAAACTAAATTGTTGTTTTATTACAGTATTCGCTTATGAAAATCAATTATGGGAGCTTTAGCTTGAACTTTGCTGACTGTGTATTTTGGGTTTCTGTATTTTGGTGTAGTTAGCTTCTTGTTGTGCATCCAGATCTTTAATGAGTTCTGTGTGAATGGACAGGGAACACTCTATTTTTGAATGCATGATTGGAAATTTGTTCGAGGAATACCGTTTCTTCCCTAAGTATCCTGAAAGGCAGCTCAAATTTGCTGCTGTTCTCTTTGGTGGGTTTTCCCCTTATTTGCTATTTTGACTCATTTCCAGCCTTTTGATCTGATTGCTTTATCCACTTACCTTATACCTAACTCTTGAAATCTTATAAACCTAATTCAAAAAAAAAAAAAAAAAAAACTTATAGACTCTAGCATAGAGCTTTGATATGTTTACAATTTTTGAACTTTCTACATATTCCACTTTGTATGCGGTATGTTGACTCTAGACCAATGTCTTGTACCTTGCTGACTACATTAACTTGTTGGGAAAAGGGTTCTTGTTAAGGTCAAGAGGACACGACAAGGATGTTGCTGGAAATCGCATATACACGTGAGCTAATTGGATCCACAACCTAATTGCATGTTTTTGGGGTTGATGATGCAGTAGATATCAGCTCAAGCCAGAATTTTAAAAGCTTTAGTGTATGACTGGGCATAACATTCGAAAAACATCATGAAAGGGAAGAACTTACTATGTGGATTAAGTCTTTCTGCCTCCTTGTAAATATCTGGATGTGTTTAAGTGCAAACTAGATCTTTTACCATGGTTTTTAGTTTAGGATTTCCGAGATGCTTAAGATTGATGTGGATTTTTATCTATTTACTCTTTGAAAAATATGTTGTCAACTTGTAGGTTACATTTACGTGCTTAGATATTAGCTTATGTTGGATTTTCAAGATGAGGCTCATGTCTCATTCCCTCCATACAAAGTGCCCAATTGCGGCATGTGATTATGCAAATTGTGGCTTGATATAAAAAATGAGACTGTTTTTATTCCCTGCATTAATGGCTGCCCAAGGAATTTTTGATTTGATAATTTACATTAATCTGGCTGCTGTAATGTAGTACATACATTGACGGACATGTTCTTATTTATTAGAGCTGTTTGCATTATAGGTTATATGTTTACTTTCACTTCTTTGTTTTATGTTTTGGTTCTGATTCAATTTCAGGTTCCATTATCAAGCACCAGCTTGTAACTCATCTTACTCTTGGGATTGCGTTGCGTGGTGTTCTAGATGCATTGCGCAAACCTGCTGATTCAAAAGTTAGTATCATCTTCCTCTAAAATTTCTTTCATTAAGTCTCCGTTTGTGATTCTGTTGCTGATCTCTCTTTCTGCAGATGTTTGTCTTTGGTACTAAGGCATTAGAGCAGTTTGTGGATCGTCTGATTGAGTGGCCACAGTATTGCAACCATATCTTACAAATATCTCATCTTCGTACAACTCATTCGGAGATTGTTGCTTTCATTGAACGGGCCCTTGCTAGGATATCATCAGGCCATTTGGAATCAGATGGAGCCAATAATGCTTCTATCATGCATCAGCAAGGTCTCACTCAGTCAACCTCAGGAAATGGGGAGGTAAGTGGTTTTAATTATGTTTAATTGTTATATGTAAGTTGAAATGTTGTATCCTTCTGATCTATTTTCATTTGTCTTGCTCTAAGCCTCTAAGTAACTTTTGTTCGAGGTTCTGTCTGCTTAAATTTCATTTCATATGCTCGTAGATTTTTATTGTGATCTTGCAAGAGATACCTACTATATCATATAATCATTTGGCCTCTACCTTCAGCTTCACTTTTGGCACCAACACTGAGGCTGTTTTATATTGTTCACCACAGTACTGCTGTCACATTGACCGCAAATATATCAGAGCTGCAGTGTGCTACTATTGGTTTTTTAAATTGCCACCTTGTTGCATTTCACCGGTTCCAGATCCTTTTACCGCCCTGTGTTTATACGATTATTGTGATATTGTAACTAACCTTTGAATCTTTTGGAATGACTCAGACTTCAATTTAAGTTATATCATAAGTTCCAAAATGATATTACAGAGTTCAAAATGTGTTAGGATTCCTATATTGTAAATCATTTAAATTAGGACTGTGTTTTAGATGACTTGCTTTTATTTCTATATAGACTAGACTAACTGATTTCAAGTTCATGAGATACACATTATCATCGCACGTTTTTTATCTTTAACAATTTGAGATTTTCTCAGTCTGAACAGTTGCCATTCTGCTGTTTAATTTTTGTAGGTTATGGGTTCTGGCATTGCACAGCATGGGCAGCAATTATCTTCTCAGATCCAGCATCAACAGAGAAATGAAAGTTCTCTTGAAGATTATCAGAAAGTTTCTGCTATTTCATCTACTGACACAAAACCACTTCTATCTTCTATTGGGCAGCCTCTAGTTGTAGGTGATGCTTCTAGTATTCAAAAGGTATGCTTTTATTGTCAGCAGCATTCTTCTTTCACATTTGAAATTTTCTTTATACAGTCTGTAATTAAAAATAATACCGAAAATACGGTTGCAGAATGCGGCCAGTGCTCCTCCTATGTTGTCCTCCTCTGGTTTTGTTCGTCCATCCCGAGGAGTTACATCTACTAGTAATTTTCTTTAACTTCTATATCTTGTATATTATCTTTTGTCCCAAATTTTTTCTTCTGTTTCTGATAAAAGCAGGAGTAATTTTTTTCGTATATTGCTAGGTATCCCAGTTAAGGTGGTAATTATATTGCAATGAAATGTGGATACGCACATCATTGTAATACAGTTGCCTTAGTTGGATTGGGATAGCATTATTCATTATCTTTTAATTTATGCTTCTTAAACATCTTCTTTTGTTCTTTTGACAGCTATTAATGTCTTCTTTTTTTGTATGCATCACATAATTTCTCTATCTGTGCTTGTATATTGTGTTCTATGACAGAATTTGGTTCTGCATTGAACATTGAAACACTAGTTGCTGCTGCAGAGAGAAGGGAGACTCCCATAGAGGTAAGTCGGTATTTTGTTTACTTTGTCTTTCATAAATATTGGATTGGGAATTTGATGCAAGTGTGGTTTGCATCAGTTTGTGATGAAAATTACTTTTTAAATGTTCAAGTACTTGTGAAAGTACAGTGGCAAAGCAAATTACTTTTTAAATGTTAAAGTACTTGTGAAAGTACAGTGGCAAAGCAAATTAAGTCATGTATTTATTTCTTAACCATCATCTTTTTTTGTGATCAGTACAAGTAAATTTTCATTAAATATATGTCATGTCACCTTTTGCAAGTATTTTAGTGTTTTCCCTTGCTTCTATTTTTAGATGATGATCCATTTAACTTTTACTGTCAATACTGTTTTTAGAAGTGCTATATATCTGTTGTAATGCAACACCCTTATGCATCTACTTATTGCCTGTAGGCTCCAGCATCAGAGATCCAGGACAAGATATCTTTTATAATCAATAATATATCGGCTCTGAATATTGAAGCCAAAGCGAAAGAATTCACTGAAATATTGAAAGACCAGTACTATCCTTGGTTTGCTCAGTATATGGTTATGAAAAGGTTAGGAACTCTGATCCCATTTATCTCTCCTATGTGTAAGGCTGAGTGTGTGCATGTGCGTATAACACATATATCTTGTATGTATATCGTCTGCGCATGTAATATATCCTTGTTGCTTATATGCTAGCATATTTTTACAAGTTCTATGTTGCATGCTATTGAATTTCATACAGAGCAAGCATTGAGCCGAATTTTCATGACTTGTATTTGAAGTTTCTGGATAAAGTAAGTTCAAAAGCTTTGAATAAGGAGATTGTCCAGGCCACGTATGAGAACTGCAAGGTTTATGTCCTATCACTATCTTTTTATAAAATTGTGTTTACCACTACCTTGTGCGTTTGGAGTTACTGAGGTCACTGAGTAAGGAAACGATGTTGGCATCATATTTCTTTTAGGTTCTATTAGGCTCAGAACTTATAAAATCGAGTTCAGAAGAGCGTTCATTGCTTAAGAATTTGGGTAGCTGGCTTGGAAAGTTAACAATCGGAAGAAATCAAGTACTGAGAGCTCGCGAAATAGATCCTAAATCATTGATTATAGAGGTAATTATTTCTACAGTTGTCTTTTTTAAGTATAGTTTTAATCATTAGAGTTCTATTTTGGTCATTTTTGATGCATTTTGAGAAGTATCTGTTTCAATGCTAGGATGATAACTTTAGTTACTTCTTTTGTTGGCAGGCATACGAGAAGGGATTGATGATTGCAGTCATTCCATTTACCTCCAAGGTTATAGTTGTATTATGGATGCTTTGCTTGCTTTGTTTGTTCCTAAGCTTTGTGTTATTTATGTTATATTATGTTGCAAATTCTTGAGCCTTGAGTTTTGTGTTGTTTATGGTATATTATGTTGCAGGTTCTTGAGCCTTGCCAAAGCAGTTTAGCTTATCAGCCTCCTAATCCCTGGACAATGGGCATTCTTGGATTACTTGCCGAGATCTATTCAATGCCAAACCTGAAAATGAACCTAAAATTTGACATAGAGGTTTAAGAATATTATTTGTCCATATACATTTGTAAGGTCAGTGCTATTGAGTTATGGATTTACCATTTTCTTCTGGTATTTTGATTTCAGGTTCTTTTCAAGAACCTTGGTGTGGATTTGAAAGAGATGAAACCCACTTCTCTTCTAAAGGATAGGAAGAGAGAAATAGAAGGGAATCCTGATTTTTCGAATAAAGATGTTGGAGCATCCCAACCTCAGATGGTTCCTGATGTTAAATCAGGAATCATGTCTCCACTGAATCACGTTGAATTGCCACTTGAGGTTGCCAGCCCACCTAATTCTGGAGGCCCTACACATTTATTGTCTCAGGTCTATAGAGTTTTGGTGTTTTGTCATTGGGAGCTAGCTTTAAAGATTTGCGTTTTGAAGTTTTGATTTTATTTTATTTTTGTTGTTTTAGTATGGTGGTGCTTCTCTTCGTCTCTCTTCTGGGACATTGATGGAGGATGAAAAATTAGCAGCTCTAGGCTTGTCCGATCAGCTTCCTTCTGCACAAGGACTGTTTCAAGCTACTCAATCCCAGTCTCCCTTCTCTGTAAATCAGGTATGATTTTTTTTTTTTTCCTTGCGTTGGTGTAGAATTGATTTACTTTCATGTTTACTGGTTGGATGGTTCTTTTATTGCAGCTTTCTACTCAAATACCTAATATTGGAACTCATGTAGTTATCAACCCTAAGCTTAGTGCTTTAGGCTTACAATTGCACTTTCAGAGGTTTGAAACTGTTGCTACACTTAATGTTTCTGCTTATGGAGCACATTGGCTTGAGTTTTTTTTTTTTTTTGGGGGGGGTTAATTTTCGTCTTATTTGTCTATTGCAGAGTGGTTCCACTTGCGATGGACAGAGCGTTTAAAGAAATAGTGTCTGGCATTGTTCAGCGCAGTGTTTCTATAGCAACTCAAACTACAAAAGAGCTTGTTTTAAAGGTTTGCAATTTAATAAAGCATTGTATACCAATTATTTTGTGTTATCATATTAATTCTTCTGTAGCATGGCTTTAAAAATGGCGATTTCTCATCAGTTGTCTGGTGTTCTTGTTGGTGTATTTTATGTTGAATTTAATAATCTTATCTTATCGATGCATTATTATTATTATTATTATTATTATGTGGAGTTAAAATCTTTGTTTGGTACTACCCACAAATTTTGTTATGTTTTAGCTTCACTTATTTCTCACATTGTCCTCATTGCAATTGCATTCATGTCTGAGGTCATTTGCCTTGGTTTAATTTTTGAGAATTTACGTTTATTAGAGGTAATGTAATCCAGATAAATTAATCTTTCTGAATTCATCTGTGAAGTTCATTTATAAATATAAGCAGAAGACAATTGGCTAGTTACATAAGACATGGTATAGGGACTAAAATCTAATTTTTGCGTACAAGATGGTTGTTCATCTTAATGCTTTGAAACTTCTTGTTCTCCAAAAGCACTACTGTATTTATCGAGGGATTCTTCCTACCGACTAGTAAGCAAAAGACTCTGTTTGTAGTGGTGAAAGCTTATCATAGCCTCCCTATCTGCAGATGGTTTGAGTAATCTATGTACAGTATCTACCTCCCTGATCCAGTTGAAAGCATATCAAGCCCTTTTTGTTACTACTTGTTTAAATTTCACTTACTATACAATGCATATAGGATTATGCAATGGAATCGGAGGAGACACGCATATACAATGCAGCACACTTGATGGTTGCGAGTTTGGCAGGAAGTTTAGCACATGTGACATGCAAGGTTCTACTTCACATCAAAGCTTGTCAGAATTTGTCCATTTTGTCCTCTTGATTTTTATCTCGTTTACAGCTTCTGTTTTCTCTATGTGTTTGTGGTTTGCTAGGAACCTTTGCGAGGTTCCCTATCAAGTCAACTGAGGAATTCTCTTCAAGGTTTAAATATTGCAAGTGAACTCCTAGAGCAAGCTGTACAAATTGTTACCAATGACAACCTCGATCTTGGCTGTGCAGTTATCGAGCAAGCTGCTACAGATAAGGTTAAACTCATGGTTATGATGCATAAATGTTTTTAAGTGTGTGATTAATCGTTGAACAGACCTTGTCTCTCTGCACTCAATACATATGCCTGCTTTTCTTAAAAATGATCAATGTTAGGATTTACAAATATTTTCTATCTACTAACCGTATCTAATTCATTCCTTTTTTGTGGGTAAAAACAATATGTTCATTTTTGAACATTCTATACTTAAAAAATCTCTGTCTCTCTGTCTCTCTGTCTCACAGAGTTAGAAACAAATAGAATTTTATTGATTTTAGAGATGAGTACAGAAAGGTGGACCTGCAGTTCACAAAAAATATGGCCACCTAATTCTTTGAAGTGCTATCTAGGTTAAATTCCAAGCGTTGTTAAATTTGCTTGGCCGATGTGGTGTGCCTTTGTCGGGTTATGAATTATGATATACTTAATTACTCTTTAACTCACCTCGCTTGACTGGAATCTGGTTCTGTGGATTGGCTTCTTCATTTATGCTGCTCAAGATATGAAGGACAAGCAAATATGATATAACTTGAAGGATTTTGTTTTTCTTATGGATTGAATGCATGTGGATTCTAAGGAGTGTCGGTAAAACTTTCAACTTTGCTTCATGTAGGCAATTCAAACGATTGATGGAGAAATAGCACAACAACTTTCTTTGAGAAGAAAGCATAGAGAGGGTGTAGGTTCCTCCTTTTTTGATCCCAATATGTTTGCCCAAGGTTCTATGGGTGTTGTACCTGAGGCCCTACGTCCTAAACCCGGTCACCTTTCTGTTTCTCAACAGCGAGTTTATGAGGTAAACACCTACTGACATTATTATGAGGTGATTTGATTTTGACAAGATGGTCACTTAATGTTTGTTTCCCTCTGTCCTACTCAGGATTTTGTTAGACTTCCTCTGCAAAATCAATCTAGTCAAAGCTCGCATGCAATGGCCGGCGGCTCTTTGACTTCGTCTAGTGATGCTGGTTTATCTGGTGCCTATGGTTTAGCAGCAGGACAAGTTAATCCAGGCTACACATCAGGAGCTGGAAATGCAGGGTTCGAAGTAGTCTCTCGTCCATTGGATGTTGTCTCTGGGGCAATTGAATCTGGCTCTGCTGCACTTTTAAGGTGTTATTTCTGAGCTGTATGTTTCTTTTTACCAAATTTCTTTAATGTTATTGGTTGTGTATTCAAAATTCTTTTTTTTGTTTCAGTGCATCGTCTGCTCACATCGGAGGAGCTGATGGTGTTATTCAGCACAGTTCCGAAACTGATTCTGTCACTGCTTCATTTCCTTCAACTGCCCCAGCCCCTGAAGTTCACCCTGCTAGTTCAAATGAGTCGGCAAAAGTGAGTAATTTTGCTTACAATCATATATATGCTGCTAAGGACATACCTCTTCACTGCTGACATTTGCTTGTAATTTGTTGGCAGGTATCAGGAGCATCTTCACAGTCATTACCGTCAGCTGCTGCACCTGAACGCCTTGGCAGTAGTGTGATAGAGCCTTCCTTGCATACAAGGGATGCATTGGATAAATTTCATATTGTTGCACAGAAGGTTAGAAATAACTGTTTTTTTTTCCCATTTGCTGCTTTTTGTTTTTTGGTTGTGTGTTATCTTCTTGGTGAGTTTACTTTTCATCTATTAAATTTTGTCCGATTGTTTCGCTTACATCCCATTGATATGTTGTACAGTTAGAAGCTTTGGTAGCCAGTGATGCTAGAGAAGCTGAAGTTCAGGTACTGTTTCTTTTCTCTCCTCTTGGAATGTAATTATGCCATGTTTATTTTATTCAAAACTCATCTTTGCTAATTATGTATTTATCTCACTGCTTGCTAGATAAACATTAATTTAATTTGGTTCTTGTATCCCTTCTGCATTTTTTTTTTTTTAATTTCTACATTTCCTTTTAAATAAAATTGATTCAAGATATAGCTTGGGAAAAATATTTAAATGGAGATGTATTCTCACTGAGATGTATTTTTTGTATAGGGAGTAATTGCTGAGGTTCCTGAGATAATACTGAGATGCATTAGTCGAGATGAGGCTGCCTTGGCTGTGGCACAAAAGGTTTATTTAAATGAATACTGTGGTTTATATAAAGGGATTACGGTTGGGGATCCTTTATGGCGTCAGATAACTTTTATGTCCAGCTAATTATTTTGAATGCCTGAGAAAAGAATCAGATAACATAAGCACGGTTTTAAACTTTTTGTACCTTGTCTTCTAGGTTTTCAAGGGATTATATGAGAATGCATCAAACACTCTTCATGTTAGTGCTCATCTTGCAATTTTGGCTGCCATTCGTGATGTCTGCAAGCTTGTTGTCAAGGAGCTCACTAGCTGGGTATGCTCTCAAACTTCGTTGTATGTTCTGGGCCAGATGTTATATGGCTCTTTGATATGCAATAGTATCTTGGATTGCCTATTTGCTGGGGTCTGCATTACATTTTTTTTAATTATACCGAGTTGTTTGTGGCATTTTGTCATATAGATCTTGAGTTTCCTTAGGATCCTTTGTTTTTTGGATATTTTTATTGTTTTGCATTGTAATGTTTATAAAATTATGTTTGACTTAAGGATCATAGCTTCTTGGTTATGGTTGGTTTTAACTTTTGACTATTGAGTTCTTTTCTCTCTTTATCTTGTAATCTTTTAAGGGAAACAATTAGAAGATCATTACTTAATCTGAATGCCTTCCCTAAATATTGTTGATGAACCTTAATTATCAAAAGTTTACCAAGTGAATAATTTCACTATGCAATACTTGATAATGAATGCTAGTGTGTACTTAATAAACAATATTTTGTCCTTTGTTTTTCTATTAAAGCACATTTTGAAAAATTAAATGTTATAATCATTATATGATCACAAAATGGAAGTTAAACTGCTATTTGAAGCTTCTACTTTGGAGTTATAAAGTTATATCTGGTGGTTAGTAAAATTAGCCTTTTCTAGCTTGGTAATCTGAATTTGCTGAGCAAGAGCTTAAGCTTGCCAAGAATTAATGTCTTTGCAAATGGCTTGTGTATTTTTCCATTATTTGATGTTGCTTTAATCAGCTAGTTCTTCTGGTATACTTGTTTTCTAACAGTTTTGAGTGTTGTGTTCTGTTATTGTAATGTAATGGGAAACTATTTCTTACAGGTGATATATTCAGATGAGGAAAGGAAGTTCAACAAAGATATTACTGTCGGTCTTATTCGCAGTGAATTACTCAACCTTGCTGAGTACAATGTTCATATGGCAAAACTAATAGATGGGGGAAGGAACAGTATGTATTCGCAATATTCTCATTTTATTAGTTAAATTTACTGCTGATGAGGCAACTGACTCAATTTGTAAATGTGCAGAAGCGGCGACAGAATTTGCCATTTCCCTTCTTCAAACATTGGTCACTGATGAATCCAGAGTCATTTCAGAACTCCACAATGTTGTAGATGCATTAGCGAAGGTTAGATATATGTATATATGTTTTGTGTGAATAAGTGCATTTGATGCCAACCATTTTGTGCAGTTTCTGACTGTTCTAGACTTGCAGATTGCTGCAAAACCTGGATCTCCTGAGTCATTGCAGCAGTTGGTTGAGATTGTCAGGAATCCTGTAGCTAATATATCTACTCTATCTAATGCTACCATGGGAAAGGAGGATAAGGCTAGACAATCTAAAGACAAAAAGGTTAGTTGATATATAAGGGTCAATCACTTACTATGTGTATTAGCGCTTCCTTGTCTTAAACTTTGTTGAAACAGGCTCCTAGTCAGTCTGCTGCAAACAGGGAAGACTATAATAACATGGAGTCTGTGGAACCAGATCCTCCTGGTCTCCGTGATCAGGTACTGTGACCTTAAAATTTTACATTTCTGTGTGACAAAAAATATGCCAAAATGTCATTGAAGCATATAATCAATGAAATCATCAGTAAAATTTACACTTAGGACTGCATAATGATTGATCTACCAGGAGATTTTCCCAATAAAATATCACTATTTGCTGCATAAATTGCTGATTCAATGATCTTACAATATGTAATAAATTTAACACCCTTGGTTTCCACTTCAACCGAAGAAATTAATTACCTCTTTAGTCTTTGGTTCTACTGGAGAAGAGTGCGACTTTGGCATCATTGCCTACTGATTATGAGAAGAATGTTGTCAACATTGCTCTCTCCCCTAAATGATCTTTGAGTGTGCTAATTTTTCTCTGTTCCCCTTATTAAGTGTAGTCAATAACATTTTGGCTTACATTAATTTACGGAACGGAATGCCATTTAGTGGCTGTTTGGGGTTGTTTCCAGAAACAGCTTTCTGCTTTGGAAAAGGAAACAATTCATTGTTTTTTACTATGTCAAGAAATGATCTATTTTCCTCTCAAAACAATTACTTTACTCATTTTGAAAACAAATTATCAAATTGGTTTCCACTTTTGGATGATTATTTTTAAAAAACATTGCCAATCACATTTTTGCTTAACCAAATACCGTCATTAGATACATCATTTTTGTTTTTAATAATGATGAAATTTCAAACATACCATTTCACAAAATGATACCAAATGTTTCCTTATGTTACCAATAGCTAAGTGGACATTCAGAACTGCACAAGACTTTTGTATGCATCATACGTATCCATGTGTTTACTCACTGTCTCACTTTTTCCTCTATTGGTAGGATTGGCAAATTTAATAAGTAACTGTGTTCTTGTATTTGTGTATGAATCCTTTGTAGGTCTCGATACTGTTTGGTGAGTGGTACCAGATATGTGAACTTCCTGGCACAAATGATGCAGCTTGTAATCATTACATCATACAATTGCATCAAAATGGACTGTTGAAAGGGGATGATATGACAGATCGTTTTTTCCGCATTCTCATGGTGATTCTTCTTTTATGACTTCATAATATTCTTCTTTCATGATATGACTTCAGAATAATACTCTGCAATAACACATTTTTAATTCCTGATTTTCTCTCATTTTTTAGGAAATCTCTGTTTCACATTGCTTATCTTCTGAGGTGATTAATCCTGGTTCACTGCAATCAACTCAACAATTGCAGAGTCTGTCCTTCCTTGCTATTGATATTTATGCAAGGCTTGTGGTATCCATCCTGAAGGTAGATGTATATTCTACTGAACTTTGTCAATACATTCATATAAATTACCATTCTTTATAAAATCCAACTGACGTAGCAACATTGTTGAATAAATTTTTACAGTTTTGCCCCGTGGATCAGGGATCAAATAAGATTTTTCTTTTGTCGAAGGTGAATCTAAATTTTATTCTTGAAGTTTCTTCCTTTATTTCTTGTCTTATTAACAGTAATTTGTATTATATTTTTTGTACCCACAGATTTTAGCTGTGACTGTAAGATTTATTCAAAAAGATGCGGAAGATAAGAAAGGATCTTTTAATCCAAGACCATATTTCCGATTGTTTATAAATTGGCTGCTAGACCTTGGTTCGCTGGACCCTGTTGTTGATGGTTCAAACTTTCAGGTAGGATCGTTTGAATTCACCTTGTCAGAATGACCTTGATTGACTGGCTGATGTAAACTGTTGCTTTTGCAGATCTTGACGGCCTTTGCAAATGCATTCCATGCTTTGCAACCCCTCAAAGTTCCTGCCTTCAGGTTAGCTTCAAGAATTTGTGTACTCTTTGCTTGTAGTTATGTATGATAAACTTGTCAAAACTCTTGGAGCTTGTCTTAGAGCCAAGCACATGATGATGAATCATGATCATTCTCAGGAGATAGCATCTGTAAAGAAAGTGAGATAATTACATCTTAGATATTGCATGGTGGATGGCCATCATGTTTTGGCATACACATTCTAGTTCTGGGAGATGTTATGTACATGTAATAATAATTGTGCTTTTCTTTACACTTCAAGCATGGCTAACTCAATTGAAATGCTTGTGCAGCTTTGCCTGGCTTGAGTTGGTGAGTCATAGGAGTTTCATGCCCAAGTTGCTCATAGGAAATGCTCAGAAGGGTTGGCCTTATATACAACGATTGCTTGTAGATTTGCTCCAATTCCTGGAGCCATTTTTGAGGAATGCTGAACTAGGAATTCCGGTTAGCTTCTTCAATCACCGAGTCTTTCTCTTTGCTGTCCATTATAACTAAAGTCTTAATAGTGCCTCTTACTTGGTTCTGGGTAGGTTCGCTTTCTGTATAAAGGCACGCTTAGAGTGCTTCTGGTGCTCCTCCATGATTTCCCTGAGTTCCTATGTGATTATCATTTTACCTTCTGTGATGTGATTCCTCCAAGCTGCATACAGATGCGAAATATTATCCTCAGTGCTTTTCCTCGCAATATGAGGCTGCCGGACCCATCAACTCCCAATTTAAAGGTATGTTCTTATAAAAATTAATTACGGCCCTCACCCTAGGCAGCTAGTTGGTTCAGTAAGAGTGCTAGTGTGTAAAACTAATTTAAATTTAAACAAATTTAAACATGGATACTGATTTGATAACATTCTTTTCAGATTGATTTGCTTCCAGAGATAAGAGATTCACCTCGTATTCTGTCTGAGGTAGATGCAGCTCTTAGAGCAAAGCAGATGAAGGCTGATGTAGATGAGTATCTCAAGGTACTTGATTTAATGATATTTTGTTGTTTTCATTCAATAAGAAGTATCTCAAGGTAGATATTGGCATTAATTACCTATACTGTATGATGGGTTGGATTGCTTACAATTGTTTGAAGAAATCCATCAACTCCTTTGTGGGCTGTTGTGTATCTTATTCAGCTTTTAATCTTTGCATTTGACTCTATTTACTATGGCTTTGATTCATCTGCCTCTAATTTGGAGATGCTGCTTTCTAATTTATTATTTCTATTTTATTTTGTTGGTACCATGTTTGCAGACGGGTCAACCAGGTTCCTCATTTCTGACTGAACTGAAGCATAAATTACTCCTTCCACCTAGTGAAGCTGCCTCAGCCGGTACCCATTACAATGTACCATTGATCAACTCTCTTGTGCTTTATGTTGGCATGCAGGTAACCTCTTGTTTTTTAGTGCCTTCTCCAATTTTCCCAGTTTTATTTCCATCAAAAGATCAGGCATGTTATTTAATTTTGGTATGGACTCTTGCTTTTTCAATACAGGTTCTTGCATCTTCTCAATTTAGAGAATTTGATGCCATGTGGAGGGTTCATAATACATTTTTACTGAAAAAAAAATTACATTTTAATGTTGATTCAGAATGAATGTCTTTTACTGTAAATAAATCATCGTGTGCATTCTTGCTCATTTAAAAGTCTTTACAAACCTTAATTTGTTGTGGTTGATAGGGGAACAAAGAATATGTTTAATGTAGGACAAGATTAGGAAATAGAGATTTTATAGGAATAGAATTTAAATTTCTTTAAGGTTAAGTTTTTTAGTTTTAATTAGTTTTAAGTTAGAAAGTTAAGAGTCGATTAGGATTCTTAATTTTAGTAGTTTTAAGATTAGAACCATTATATAAGGATTTGATTTGTTTGAGTTTGTTATGTTATTGATTATTTTCTTGAGTGATAATAAAGTTTATGTTTTAGTTTTATCGTTTCTTTATTGTTTATTCGTTTTGATTTCGAAACAAACTTCCGCTGCACCAAAATTGGTATCAGAGCGTGGTCTGTCCTCTATTGATGGCTGAAATTGGTTCAAGTGGACAACAAACCCCCGACAACGAACGGCGGTTCACGATTATCGAGCAACGACTCGATGGAATGGACGAAACGCTTCAAAGTCTTCAGCAGACTCTTGCTGCGTTGACTCTCGAAGTTAGACGAGTTGCCGGTGAGAGTCAACCTGACTTGCTAGGTGACCGGACGGCGACTGCCGGCGAAGACGCCGGAGATGACAGTAGGCGACAGGGAGGCCAAAATCTGGATGGACGTGACCCGCGGGAACCAGATCTGGGCAGGAGAGACCCGTAAGATCCGCGCAATCTGTGCGACCCGCAAGGTGACCCGCGACCAATGCCTCCAGATCTGCACACAGGTTCTCCAGACCATTGGAATCCGGACGACCAAGACCCGCGCGGCCCGAATCTAAACTTAAAACTTGCGCCCAACCCGAATCTACCAATAGCACCTGTGCAACCCGCTTTTCAACCCGATCGTGACCTCACTTGCCTTACCCACCAGATCGGCGAGGTTCGCTCACTGCTCCACTTTAAGATCTTCGATTTGCACAACCCATATGCAGATCTATACAGTTGCGACCTGTTTTACAACCTTAGCCACATAGAACCACGTGACCCGACCTAGATCGGAGCCCGCATAACCTGGAAAGGCGAGGATAAAGGCTGGCGACCCCAGATCGGCGGCGACAGAGGTTATCCCGGTGACGGCAGGGACAGATTCGAAGAGACCCGACCATACCCACATCGACTCGACCTGGCTTATGTGTACCAAAGGGGTAACCGAGGTGTTTTCGGTTGGCACAATCGATGGGACCCGACCATACCCACATCGACTCGACCTGGCTTATGTGTACCAAAGGGGTAACCGAGGTGTTTTCGGTTGGCACGATCGATGGGATCCAATGTTGCGAAAATCTTTGAGTATTTTTCTTCGGATGAGTTATCTTTGCAACCACAAAACTCGACGACGAGTTTTTTTCAAGAGAAAGGGATTTGATGTAGGACAAGATTAGGAAATAGAGTTTTTATACGAATAGAATTTAAATTTCTCTAAGGTTAAGTTTTTTAGTTTTAATTAGTTTTAAGTTAGAAAGTTAAGAGTCGATTAGGATTCTTAATTCTAGTAGTTTTAGGATTAGAACCATTATATAAGGATTTGATTTGTTTGAGTTGGTTATGTTATTGATTATTTTTTTGAGTGATAATAAAGTTTATGTTTTAGTTTTATCGTTTATTTATTGTTTATTCGTTTCGATTTCGAAACAAACTTCCGCTGCACCAATGTTTGTTAATGCTTTGCTTTTGAAATTTTAATCTCTAGGCTGTCCACCAACTCCAGTCGAGAACACCTCATGCACAGGCAACTGGGAACAATAGTTCACTGACTGTATTCTTGGTGAGTGCTGCATTGGATATCTTCCAAACATTGATACAGGATCTAGATACTGAAGGGCGCTATCTCTTTCTTAATGCGGCCGCTAACCAACTTCGCTATCCAAACAACCACACACATTACTTTTCCTTTGTGCTACTGTATCTATATGCCGAAGCAAACCAGGTAAGACCTTCTCTTATTCCTATGGTGTTCCATGGGTTGACTATTGAATAGTTGTTATGAATGGCTTTAAAATCCAACGACAATTTATGAAACATTTTAGCTGGTTATTATATATATGAGATGAAAATCCGTGTCCTTCATATAACATCTTGAATGCAGATATCAACTTCATCAACTAATTGAGTATTGAATATGTTCTGAATTGCATTTTTTTAAATCCCAAATACTATAATTAAGTTGATCAGACATCTTTCTGTTATTTACAATTTTCACTCTAGGATGTTATTGAGATTCTATGAGTATTATATTGAAATTAGATAATCATTAAAGATCACAGGCTATTAGAACTTCGGTGTCAAGAGTTATAAGAAGTTGCTGTTGGCTTTCAGCTTATGATGAATTAAGACATTGATCAAATAGCTGTGTAGAAATATTTTAATAGTTTATCTCAGTTGAAGTTATATTTTTGCCTTACGCAGGAAATTATCCAGGAGCAAATTACAAGAGTACTGTTTGAACGTCTTATTGTTAATCGACCTCATCCATGGGGTCTTCTTATTACTTTTATTGAGCTCATTAAGGTTCACTTATTTTTCCCTTGATCTTGGATGTTAAAACTCTTAAACATTCATGGATACTCTTGTAACTTGGTGCTGTGTTCACTATTGCAGAATCCTAGATACAATTTTTGGAATCAATCTTTCATAAGGTGTGCGCCAGAGATTGAGAAACTCTTTGAATCAGTAGCTAGATCATGCGGAGGTCTAAAGCCAATGGATGAGAGTATGGTGTCGGGTTGGGTATCAGACAACGTGCACTGAAATCACTCCTGTCAAATTCTGCCCTCGTAAGTTAGTGTTGTATTATTTATGTTGGATTAGGTTGGGTAGCAGACAACGCCCACTGAAATCACTCCCGTCCCGTTGTATATATGCAGGCGTATTGTTGTTTAAAAATTCTGTTTGTATTATTTATGTTTCATCTTATTACGGGAAACATCTTTGCCATGTACATATTTCAATTATTGTTAGATTAAAACAGATCTTTGGTACATTGAATTAGAGCATAAATTGTGCTGAATATTTATTTATGTTATTACAAAAAGATCTCTGCCATGTATATATTTCAATTATTGTTAGATTAAAACAGGTCTTTTGGTACATTGAATTAGAGCATGACAAGCTGAATATAGCAGAAATGACAACCCATAAATTCAGTACGTTTTGAGTGTATCGACATTAGAAATTAAAATGGATCGTGCTTACACCCCTGTTAAGTGTAACTGGAATATATTATTTGCAGATTTAATTTGTGTGAACATTACATTAATTGTATTTGGGAATCCTACGTTAAATTATAATAAACTTCCTGGGTTCTCTAAGATGCAAGATTTTTAATAATAAAAACTGATCTACGATATATTTTGCTATTTACATGCACTGTAAATTCTGTGATAGTAGATTCAGATTACACAGACAGCGTAAATGATCTTGCCAAAAACTCGTTTTCCGAATGCTATTGACAATAATTCCATACGTCTTAAACATCCCGCCATTGTGCCATCGTTTCGAATATAATTACTAGAATGTACGAGCAATGGATACCTTCTCTCGTTTCCATGCAAGAATTCAAAATAAGGCGAAGAAAAATTCAATAATATTGAACATCTCCCTTTCTATTATATCCGTTGTAACAGATGGATGAATATAGTCTCAAACCATGGATGAATATGCTCTCAAACAATTATTTATGGTACCAAATTCAACAATTAACAAATTATTATTGAGATTTAAGTGGAATGAGAAAATACATATCTTGCTTTACTACAAAAAATTACGTCAAGCCAAGGAACATCAAGCGCCACTTATAGTTTGCACATAGTTACCAACTATATCACAAGAATAGTGTCACCATCCAACTGCCAAAATCCCCATTCCAATTAAATAATAATAATAATAATATTCAAATTTTAATGTGTACGTTGTACATTTTAAAGTTTCAACTTCCGGCAATATACCTCTGTCTAATGAATTAAACCAGAAACTAAACCATTTTTCGTTATCCAAACTCATTGTCTGAGAAAAAGACCAGCAGCAATCGTACATTACAGAGCTGCTCTACTCTCTACGAACAAAGTAAAGTTTGCCCATGACATGAAGAACGGCTACAAAAGCTATGAAACCAATGCTCATTACAAGTACCACATTCGGGGAAATCTTAAGTCCCGGAGCATCATCAGTGTAAAACTGGAGCATGGTACCAGCCGCACCTCCAGCTGCCCCACCACTAGTCGTCCTCCTCCTACGCATGCTTGCAGTAGCTGCTGCACTTCCTCTTGCAGGAGCTGCTCCGTTCAAAACCATCTCTGTAACATCCACACAACAATTTAGAATTTTCCCCATTCCATTATTCACATCAACAATATGCTTCACCACAATTATTTAAGCGAAAACCATTTGTATAACATTAACATCCGCGAAAACATCTACAATTTCCAATGTGTAATTCAACAAATAATAGTTTGGCACAACAACATTTAGAATTTCCAACGTCTAATTTCACAAAGACGGGTTTGGTACAACACAACCTCGAGTTACATTCTCTCATCTTTCTTGCTTAAGGACCCAATCCTAAACTATACAGTTCTAACTATCCAGATAGTGATATTAATGTAACAATATAAATAACACAAACGCAGATACTCTTCTGATTTGTATGGTCTCTCTTCGTTTACCGAAGAATGATATCTATTTATGACCTGATCTGATTCTAAAGTGCCTCTATTACGCTGCATCTAAACAACCCAGATCGCGAAAATTGATAATAAATATTATAGATTTCTTCAAACAAATAAAAAGACGAATTGAAGTTCACAACAATCATACAATTCCAGGTTTCAGTCGATAACACAAACTAAACCCTAATAGTGACATTTCCAAAATAAAATCAAGAACTGATTTTTATTGTTTACCGGAGATCTCCACAATTGAACAGCAATAGCATCGCATTAATCAAGCAAAACCCAGATCTAAGAAACATGAAAGAGAGAAAGAGATTGAGAACTCACTGAGTTAATAAGATAGATTGAGTTGATTGTAGATTCAGATTTTCGGATTGTATCGCCAACTGTTGAAGAATCGATCACACGCCTTTGACTCTTTAACTTTGCCTTCGAAATCCTATACAGGGATGGGATTTTTTATTTATTTTTTTCAAACGCTTTATCGTTGTCCAGCTGGAAGATGTTCACTGGTCCACGCCTTGTCGTCCAATCATATCTATCCACATCATTATAGTATTCCACGTTTGACCACCAGTTTGTATGACATTCTAACTCGACCGCTGCACAAACTTTGAACACTTCAAAAGTAGAAGAGATGGATGATTATTTGTTGAGAATTGATGTTCAAACTCATAGCATAATATATGATTTTATTCTTTTACATTTTAATCAATCATTTAGTAGAAGGTTAGCATTCAAGTCCAGAATATTTCGTCCTAAAAATACATCTAAAATCAAAATTCTCAGTCCATACAATTAGAGCATAGTGTATAATCACGAGATCTCTGATCCATTAGGGATTGGAAAATTAACTAATGATGGTAGTAATGGTAATTATTCTTTTGTTGAGAATTGATGTTCATACTCATAGCATAATATATGATTTTATTCTTTTACATTTTAATCAATCATTTAGTACAAGATTTATCAATGAAGGTTAGCGTTCAAGTCCAGAATCTTTCGTCCTAGAAACATATCTAAAATTAAAATTTTCAGTCCATACAATAAAAACATAGTGTACAATCACGAGATGTCTGATCCATTAGGGATTAAAAAATTAACTAATGATGATAGTAGTGGTAATTATTCTTTTGTTGAGAATTGATGTTCATACTCATAGCATAATATATGATTTTATTCTTTTACATTTTAATCAATCATTTAGTACAAGATTTATCAATGAAAGTTAGCATTCAAGTCTAGAATCTTTCGTCCTAGAAATATATCTAAAATCAAAATTTTCAGTCCATATAATAAGAGCATAGTGTACAATCACGAGATCTCTGATCCATTAGGGATTGGAAAATTAACTAATGATGGTAGTAGTGGTAATTACATTGAAAAATAAGTACATTGTACATTTGTATTGATCAGATCACGATTAGATTATGAACTTGGTCTTCCTTTAATTTTTGTTTCTAAAGGTCGATGGCACTCAAGGCTCGGCTTCCTGCTGCAATTTACGCTGCTCAAAAGTCCCTCTGCAGTCCTTCTGAGATTATGAAACAGGAATCAGATTTATGCTGTTAATGAGATGTAAGATGTCCACTGGATACAACATGTGAAACTTATACAAATTTGAAACACCACTAAAGAAACAAGGGCCGCAAAAGATTAAGTACATAGCTAAGAATAAGTCATTGTTAAAAAAAATAAAAAATAAAAAGCAATAAAATGGTTATCAAAGGAAGTGGGTTAAAATGTAGAAGTGGTCATATAACTCAGGCATGAGAAAGACAAGCGAGAATGGCATAGTGGTTTAACCACCTCCACTTGCTATTTTAAGTAGCGAGTTTGAATCTTCTTAGTCTCATCCTTTGTGTTAATATTCACAAAGGTGTAAATAGATCACTCTTGATATATGAAAGTAATTATCCGATCTGTACCACTAGAATTTCATTTGAATTGGTCTCTGTAGTACTCTGAATTTGATCCAGAAATGGTGCCAGCTAATTAAAAAAAAAAAAACCAAAAAACCTTAGGCATGGGAAAGGATAATACGAAACAATTTATGTACTACAAAAATAATGTATAGCACAACACCAAAGCCTTATTTGCTGGCCTAGTTATAATGTCTAGCCCTTCATTTGCATCACCTTTAACTACTTAAAAATGCAAAAATGCATTAGTTTGTATTCTTACAATGTTTTCTCACAATCAACCATATCCTAATATACTCAATATGCAGCCACTATTCCAATAACTAGTCCTTAATAAACCAACTTTGCATCATTTAGTTTGGGAGAAGGAAGAATATCAGATACGAGCATTACTAGGCCATAAATTTTGAATTGCCTCTGGCTTGTGTTGTGTCAAGACTGCTAATCTTAACACCTTCTGATGCCAAAAGTTCTGTAATAGTATTCTACACTTCATGTGGTGTATGAAATAAAAGCATGCACCAATGAAAGATATGCCACATTAAAATTTTATACAGATAGAAGAAATTTAACTAAAACAAGTGAAATTAGTTGTGTTAAAAAGGCATTACAAAAGTGTAAGGTATATACCTTGAAGACCTTGGTCAAACTGTCCAGGCCTCATGCTCCACACCTATAATCATTCACAGTGATTGCTCCTTTAAGGTCAGCCATTGCTACAACATGAGAAATCAAATCAGTAAATAATCACATCCAAAAGTTGCTTTGCACTCCACACTGCCCCCACCCTATAAAAAAAAGACATAAAGAGATCAAAATCTTCTTACTTGCAAACCTAACCCCACAACAAATAACTTACTATGATATCAGAGGCACAGCATCACCATTGTATCTTGGGTCAAAAAGGTCTCACTGTAAATTATCACCATACTTGGAGAACTTATAAAGCAATAAATTACTAAATAAACCAAACTACCAACTGCTGCAGTAACAATTGCTTAAAGGTGTCCCACAATTTTGCAGAATTAAAAGCTGAAACAGCGGACAGTACATGAGAAAAAATAAACTTTACTGATGTTTGTGCTTCCACTAATTCTTAACAAGTCACAACAATTTGATTAAAGAAATTAAAATATCTACCTGTGTTGAATGTTAGTATAGAAAGACAGTACTAGCACTAAAATACATTAACAAAGTCATTCTACCTTGTGAATGAAATATTAACATACAAGTTACCCCGCATATAATAATTGGGGGAGGAGACAACATAGAATACTTCTTCTAGCAAATGGGTAAGAGTTGGAAAGAATTTATCACTCTCATCACCATGCCAAGCATCTACATTGAATGTTCTAACGACGATCACTGTACTCCTACAAAGTGTGCATCATTAAAATTTATTGCAGTTGCAGCATGAACTTGTAACCTGTATCCCAAGAATCAAGTGTGGCATGCCTAAACCTTTAGACCTTTGAAAAGCCAACCACCTTTCTTTCCCACTCCAGTCCCCTCAAGAACAGATGCCAATATAGATCTTGAATCTGGCCGCCATTTCAACTCCTTAAGAACAGAGAACAAAGATGCCAGTGCAGGAGAGACTTCACTATCCTTTATCTTGTTACACGATACTACTCTTAGTCTTTGAAGCTCATTCCAAGAAAGGATTACCGACTCCAAACCTCCTGTTGTTAGCAACGAGCATCCTTCCAACGACAGAAACTTCACCTGCCTATGAAAGAATAAATAAAGAAAAATAAATAGATGTTGACTCATAAACCTTTGTCTCAATATATTGCCACAAAAAAATTAGAACTTTAACCTATTCGTATTTCAAAACCCCTAACTTCTTCTCAATAAGCACCTATATAGAGTTTCGAATTTGCTTATTTCATCATTCTACATCTAGTCCAACCACAGTGAAGCTACCGATTTCGATTTCAAATTAAACTGTTCTAAAATTGTAATTGGCAATAAATAACTCCTCCACATATTATTAAAACAATACAAGTACAAAAAGTTTCAAACACTATATCAAGCAAATACAGACAGTACCTACAAACACTAGCTAGTGCGAAAACCTCATCCTCCAATCCCCAACAATTCTGCAAAACAATCTCTCTAACATTCCCGCAAACCAAAAACAAAGCCTCAACGCCAGCTCTATCCTTCAAATGACACCGCTGCAAATGCAATTCCTCAATGGCAACACACGAACCCAAATGCTCCCACGATCCAGGGCTCGAATCAACACCCTTACAAGACTGCAGCCTCAATGTCTTCAAATTTGAACAAAAAGAGAGCGCAGCCAACCACCCAGCATCCATTCTATGGTCACATAGTCTCAACTCCTCCAGCATTTGACAACACTGACCAATCGCTTTGATCCCATCGTAGCTCCCCTCGCACCCGCATAGCTCTAGCTTCACTAACCTCCTACAACCCTGAGCTAGTATGGTCAATCCGATATCTGAAACCGTTGAATTGTAAAACCCATCAACGGAGCCAATCAATTTCACTACTTGCAAGTTCTGGCACCCAGAAATGCCCTTCAACGACAAGTCTCCACAGCAATGCAGCTCCACTTCCTGCAAAATTCTACACTCGTCGGCGACTCTCGATAACCCGGCTTCGCTGGCGCCGATCACAGCGAGTCTACGGAGATTCGGGTATTTTTTTGATAGTGAATCGAGTCCGCTGTCGACTGGCAAAACGTCGTCGTTTTGGTTTATAAAAAACCCGTTCGCGAGGGAGAGTCGGGTTTCGTCAACATGGAGGGATAAGGATTTGTTGTTGGTGACGACAATCCCAGAGTTTCGTGGCTCGCGAATGCACGCGCGGACGAGGTCGACGTCGTTGAGATTCGGGAAGCGGGTGAAGACCCGACCCGAGTCGAGGAAGGACCAGTCGAGGAGCTTGAGGGATTGTACCGAGCGGCCGTGGAGGTACAACCAGCGTTTGCATACTAACGAATTCGGCACGTGCTGGGAAATCGGGAGCTTCGAGAAGACATGGAGGAGGAGCTCGTCGGAAATTAGGGAGGTATAATCGGTTGCGGGAGCGTGCAGCGGGAGGGACTGGAGACTTGTCTTGTTGTTGCTACGGTCGTTTGGAGAATCGGACGGTGATGAGGAGGCCGAGGCCGAGGCGCAGAGAGATTGGAGTTGCATCTTGAAAATAACATGCTTTAGATCCTGGTCTTTGAACCGCGCATCTGGTAGACTTAATGATCTCGGCCTCTTGTTGGATAGCGGTGCTGCTGCTAGTGGTGGTTTAATGTCAACAAAATTAGGGTTTGGATTGAGATTGGGATTTGGATTTGTTTGTGGTGAATGGAACATTTAATTAGGGTTAGGGTTTGCTAAATCTCAATTAATTTTAAAAAAATAATTAATTTAATCAGCAGCTGTCTGTTTGTTAGCTGCGTCTCTGTCTGTCTCGCAGGATTATTATTATTATTATTATTTTTTGCAATTTCTTTGCCACACTCGAAGGAACATAACAAACACAAATTTTGGATTGGGTTAGATTTGTGGGGTGCACGATTTTTCTCTCTCATTTGTTAATGGGAGGAGCAGTCTGCTGTGGAGGCAGATACAAAAGGGAGTCCCTCCAGTTTAGCCACGTTAACATTCCTGCTGACGTGGTACAATTTTACAGGCGGTTGAGTAGGAATTTGAGGTATTGTGTGTTCTTGAACTGGAGAGAGAGAGAGAGAGAGATAGAGTGTGTGAGTAGGCTCTTGCTCTTCTTGTTATTTCAAAACGATTAGTGCTTGAATTTTGCGATTCTAGATTTGTCTTTTGTGACAATATTATTCGGTTTACCAACTTACATGCCATTCATTGCCTTATTGTAAGTTGCAACTGAAGATTTTCCTTGTGCTTCTTTGTCCCTACATTTGCTTTTGCTGCAAAATATGCTTGCTTTATATAGAATTATCGCACAATATATAAAGGCACTTTTTAGGTTTAGATTTTCAGTTTGCAGTTAAGGGGTGCTTATAACTTATGAGCAAAAAGTGATCCTGATTAATTATAGTAAAATTCACAAAATTGTTACCCTATATTGATGTATAATAATTGGTCAGTGATTTATAATTACTATGCCATTTATAGCAAACATTTTATGTTGGGCCTCGTAAAAATTGTGTGTAAACCACAGTGAGGCATGACTCCATCAATTGGGCCCTTCTAATACTCACATCCAACCAGTATGCATTTGTGTTCATCGGCCCACGAAGACGAGCCTTTTGATCTGGCTAATGGCTTTTAGCTAGTTGAATGGCCCAAGTCCGTTCGTGCCTCTCGATATATTGTGATTAACTGTCCATAGATTTGTCCTTTTAGTGGGTTGTCAATAGATTAATTGACTTGAAATTAATATGACGACTTTAGTATTACTACGTTATTAAAAAAAATTTATCTAGATTTATTATTCAAATGATATAATAAATTTATGTGTAATTATCACAATATTTCAATCTTAATGCAATAGATATAAATTAGCTCATTACGTCATTTACACAAAATTTTTAGATTAATTTTTTTGAAGTGTAACAATATTCCACGACTTATATGTTTAATCTTGATGAGTTTCATAGATTTCCATATCACTTTCATGAATGCAAAATGATGACTCACACCATATAAAATGAGTCGAATTTGTTGAATTCGACTAGCAATTCATTCAAAACAGTTTTTTTTTTTTTGTTTTTTGAAAAGTATTTTCCTATGTCTTAGGAGAAACAGTAACAGATGATGTCAATCTGACTAATCGTAGGACGTACAAACTAATTAAGTTTTGGGTTGCTTGATTCCATTATTTGCATATCTCTATCTCCTCTATTGTATCATAACTATCACATCAAATTAATGTTAATTATCGGAGTATCCAATTAGTATATTTTTAATTTAGGTTTTACGATGTGTCCAAAGTGAGGAATCTGTTTGACTTTTGTATAGTTTATTAACAATTGCATGAAATAAACTATCAAATTTATGTACTCCAAAGGTTTATTTTTACTAACATCTTAGAAGAAAAGTTTAAATCTGAGTGAATTACCTACATGTATAAAAGAGAAGAAAACAAAAAATTAACTATTTATCATTTTTTATGTTGATATGTCACTTATCCGTAAAAGGTTTTGAGAAAAAAATATGGGAGAATCTTAATTTTCCCCCTGTAGTTTAAGAAAATAACCAAAACCCCCTCTTACTTGAAAAAATTAATGAATAAAAGGGAGATTTTATGTATTTTTTCAAACTACAGAGAAAAATTGGGATTATCCCAAAAAATATATATATTAGAGATCATTCTCAACATTTAAAATAGTTTTAATACAACTGTATTCTGAAAACTGAAAATAGTTTTAATACAATTGGTACATATGAATATGTCCAAACCATTCTCCTTTAAAAAAAAAAAGAAGTCCAAACCATTTACAAAATTCTACTATCACCCATGCAATTTGATGATAAAAGGAATTTGTTTAGTTTGACAATGTCTTGGGTTTAAATGGCTCAATTGTAACTAATGCCTGAATAAAAAAATGTCACACATGCCATTAATCATCCATATAATTTATTATTCATACCCTAAAGTATAATTTTAAAATCATATTACCTGACATAAATAATTAATCGTATAAAATATTCATAATATTGAATATCTCGTAAATGATTTTAATGTACCTGCCCAAACACAGGAGGTTTGTTCTCAAAAAGGCTCAAGTGACTAAAATATCTAATCTAATAATGTATCCATAAGGCATCCACATAAGCGAGTTTTGTTCCTACAATTTTATATATAAACCACACGTTTTTCTAATATATTGAGTTTGGTTTGATGAATTGTTTGCATACTAGATTCTCGTACAACATACGTCAATTAAATAAATAAATATATATATATATATATGATCTAATGTAAGGGTATCATAAAACACGAGAATTGACCTCTCTTATAAGAGATTATTGAGATAAAGCCCAAACGACTTAGGTTCGAAGTGGATTCCTGAACCTTGTCCTGGGTGACATAGAATAGAGTGTATCTCTCATATTAGTTGCAGCTTTTAGGAGAACCACCCTCTATATTAGCTGGTATTAAAGCTAAAGGTTTCGTGTTTAAATCTCTTCAAGTACACCTTGATGGAGAATTTTTTCTTTAGTGTGAGAGAACGATGTAAGGGCATCATGAAACACGAGAGTGAAATTCTCTCATAAGAGATTCTTGAAGCAAGGTCCAAACGATTTGGGTTCGAAATTAATTCCTGAGCCTAATCGTGAGTGATATAAGACTAGATTATTCTTCTCTCATTAGTTGCTGCTTTTGAGAGGAATGGTTGGTCTTCCTATATCTTAACCAACCTCAGAATTGGAAAATGAGAAGTTTGCATATCTCAATAAATATTTTTATTTGGGTTGTTTTCTATCTTCCAGTGGGTGGCTAACAATTGTACGAGGGTTGTTTATTCGGATTATATTATTAGGATTCTATTAATTTGACTCTAATTATGTTTTAAATTCGTTTATGTATCTCAAAATAAATAAATAAATGTTATTGTTGGTTACATATATGTCAACTATTTCAAGGGCTTGCATATTGCGTCCAAACTAATCATTCTTCAGTGAATCAGTGTCGCGTCACACACTTTCACGTATCGTCGACAAGCATTAAATGTTTTATCTCAGTGGTTCGTTCACATTTATTAGGACCCCACGTTGTCCATCAGTCAACAGAGACTTTGCAGCTTGAACTTAGCATGAAGAGCAGGCACTCTATTTTGACCATTCCCTATCTGATACTGTTAATGGATAATATCGTATTTTAGATATAAACGTATTAAAAATGTATTTGATATATTTATATTTTTATTCAAATTATATTATATAATATATAAATTAATTTGATAAATAGTTCAGGTTATATATAATATATCGATTCATTCTCAAGAATTTCAATAAAAATTCTATACACACCTAAATATCAAGAAAATAACAAAAATTATATTTTAAAACATTGACAGTTATTTCTTTTGTTATATAAATTTCAAATCTTTAATGTGTACCTCATATCAAATGTTAAGAGGAAGTTTGTTAGCCTAAAAAGCAATATAAAAATTTGCACGCATTTAAAAATTGAAACATACCATACAGTAAAAATTAAAGTACACAATTTTAAAGTTGGCAGCATAATATGTTTAACGAATAATTATACCATTTTTCACTAATATGTTTAAGTTTATATAATATTAAGAATAACAATACTTTTTTGAAAAGAATTATAATATTGTACTTTTAAAAAAATAAAAAGGAATAATAATATTGTACTTTTTTTTTGGGAGAATATAATATTGTACTTATACCATCCAAAAAGAATAAACTTTTACTTTAGAAAAGAGTAAACTTTATTTCTCTAAATAATTAGAACTTTACACATAGATTTGGAACGTGACTGACATTTAAATAATATAAACCTTTTTTGCGGATAATCATACATTCATGTCTGCAAAAGCAGATTTTATTTATTTATCGATCGAAAAATTTGTTGATCAGATCAACTCAATGACTCATTACGCAAAACGACGACGCATTTTGAGTCGAGCGTGCCCTTCCACGTAGGGTGCCTGAGGAGATGATTCGTGGCAGTGAGCTGCGGTGACTTACACGTGCGCAAGATCCATGTCACTAACTCTAGTCCCACATTTCAGTTCCCCACGCGCGTACATTGAACACGTAACGTTTCAGTCGAGCCCCGGACTTACAAACAAATGCAGCAAACAACGCTCACTCGTGTCAAGGGTCCACGTAATTATTAGCTCTCTCTCTCTTTCTCTGTGTGAGTTTTTGCACCACAATTAACACTTGATATTATTGGGACTCCAATTTTCCATGGGAGATATTATTGTTGTTATTATTATTATATTATTACAACAATTATTACTCTAATCCTACTTAGTTACCGCAAAATTTGTTGTTCTTTCAATTTTGCCCCTGTAGTTGATACATGGTTGATACTCTTCAAACCAACGAACTCTAGCTTGGCTAACTAGGCTTTGACATCAGGTTATTTATTATCTATCTTCTTTATTTTTTATTTTTTATGGATCTAATCATTAATGTGAATTTCATTTTTCGTGGACACAAGCCAGTTATTGTGCCTTATCATTCAACACCTAGTGTTTTCTCCGAACACCCTTATTTATTTCTACTTGTATATATATGGACCAGATCTCCATCACACTCACATTCTCTCTCTCTCTCCCACTCTCTCTCTCCAACTTGTTTCTCATCTGCACAAAAGACCAATAGGCATTAATTTTCTTTTCCACGCTTAAACACTCAAACAATCTGAAATCAACGCAATCCCTCCGTCCCTCCCTCTTCAGTCTTCAATAAAGCATGAAAATCGTTTCAAGCCGTGGACTAGTAGTGTTGTAACACGCTTCATTAATTCCATCGACAACACGATTTTCACGCCCACAAGAAAACTATCATCGGGTACTAGTAATTAATTATATTTCTTCACCAATATCTCCGATATCATGAGCCAGTGTGTTCCCAGTTGGGATCTCGACGACAATCTCACCCCCACTCGTGTCTCTCTACGCTCTCGCTCCAATCCAACAACACCTGATGTTCACATGTATGTATTACATCAATATTATATTATATGTCAATCGAATATATATATGTATTTAAAAAAAGGTGTAATAATATGTGATGATTTTTATTTTGTGTTAAATTTTATGGGACCAGGTTAGACTATGAAGTAGCGGAGTTGACATGGGAAAACGGCCAGCTAGCCATGCACGGCCTAGGGCCACCGCGCCTGCCTACCAAAACGGCGGCTACTACGAATTCTGCTAACAAGTACATTTGGGAGAAGCCACGCGCCGGTGGTACCCTCGAGTCCATAGTCAACCAAGCCACAAGCTCCCCCAACAGGAAGCCGCCATTTCATGACGGCGGCATAGGGGGAGGAAACGAGCTCGCTCCCTGGTTCGATCAACAACGTGCTGCGGAAGCTGCAGCGGCTGCCACCGCCGCCGCTTCGGTCACCATGACCATGGACGCTATGGTGCCTTGCTCGAACAGGACGGAGGACCGGTCGGCGAACGTGATGGACGCCGTGCAGGCAAGGGGGATGGGCGGCGGTGGCGCGTGCGTGGTTGACTGCTCAACTCGCGTGGCTTCCTGCAGTGATCCGGCTGGCACCAAGGAGGAGAACGTGATGGGAAAGCGCGCGAGGGTGGCGCGTGTTCCGGCGGCGCCAGAGTGGAGCGGCAGAGACCAAAGCGTGAGCGGTAGCGCCACGTTCGGGAGGGACAGCGAGCGTATGAGTACTCATGACACGTATGACGTGGAAGTGGGGTCAATGGGCTCGCCGGAAAACACTAGCTCCGCCAAGCCTTGCACCAAAGCCACCACCACCACCACCGCCACCGGCGACGACCATGACTCCGTTTGCCACAGTAGACCACAGGCAAAATTCTAGTGCATCCATATATTCTAATATTTCATGAACTTATAATTCTAAAAATTATTTATTTATTTGATTCTTTTCAATATGTTTCTCCAAAGGTAGTGTTTTGAATACTTTCATTCTGTTTAATGAAAGTAATTATTATTTCATTTGTTGGTTTTTGTAGATGCTCATTTTTGATATGTTGTATTTATGTTTTGTTTATTTTTGAAGAGACGGACAAGTGATGATGGGGACAAGAAGAAAGGAAATGGAAAATCATCAGTTTCAACCAAAAGAAGTAGAGCTGCGGCTATACATAACCAATCTGAACGGGTACTTGGTTTCTCTCTTCAAAGATTTTACTAAAAGCAGACGCTTGTATGCATTAAATGTTAAATAAATAGAAATATTTATGTGTATGATCATGAACTCATGATTGGGTTTATTTAGAAAAAGAATAAATAAATGAAAGAGGGAAGGATCTAATGATTGAAATGGATTCGTCTACTGGGTTTTAGCAATAGTAGGCTTTTAGAGTTTTTGTAAAATTATAAGCTTTTGTTTTATTTTATTTTTGGACCTTAAGAATGACGAGTAGTTTACAATTATTGTTCATTTATCGGCACTTTTGGTAATTTTATTTTCCCAGAAAAGGAGAGATAAGATCAACCAAAGGATGAAGACACTGCAAAAATTGGTCCCTAATTCTAGCAAGGTACGAAGTTTCAGTTTCAGTGGCTGCTTTTCTTTTCTGTGACATATTCGCTAGCTGTGATTCAATTACTACCGGCAAATTATACTCAATGCCACCAAAGAAAAATCAATGTCAAGTTCCATCCGTTGGGTCAATTACTACTCGGTCTTCAATTATTGCTCTTTGCATGCTAGTACAGTTTTAGTAGCATTTATGTTATGTTCAAATTTACAACAAGTAGGATGATAAATTCTTTAGTTTGATTTATGTTGTGAATTTGAGTAACTGTTTGTCTCTCATTAACAAAATTTTGTGATATTTTATACTTAATATCTCGATCATTAGTTTGTCATTTTTGTTTAATAAAAAGAATAAATGTGATACTATTATTCACTAATTTTACAATTAGAATCTAACCCTTTATTACTTCA
Organism: Litchi chinensis; assembly: GCA_019925255.1. NCBI lineage: Eukaryota > Viridiplantae > Streptophyta > Magnoliopsida > Sapindales > Sapindaceae > Litchi > Litchi chinensis. The sequence continues at coordinate 1,343,677 of CM034463.1, forward strand.
TAAATATTTCTCTCTCTTTTTTTTACTAATTGCCTAACTTTAACCCCCAAAAAAGCAAATTTGTCAGATAGGACCAACGTAAACTGCAAAAGTTACAATGATGAAACTTGGACGAGAACAATAAAAAGTCACGAATAACTTATTATCAGAAAAGTTTTCACTTCCCTTCACCATCATCTACTAAAAGTATGCGTGAGGTGAGGGCTGTGGAATATCTCATTTTTTGCCTTATGCTTGTCTATATATACTTTTTCTTAGCCCTCTTTTTTTGACTGAAGGCCCTTCTTTTACATGCACCTTTTTCTTCATCACTAATCAGTAATTTTTTAACTACATTTATCCTAGTGTTGGAACTAGTTAAATGTAGATTGCTTAGAACAAAAGATGTATAGAAATTTATGATAATTTTTTTTATTTGGAATGTACAATATTGGATAAGGAATCTAACAAATTTCGAAATTTTATAAAAGTTACATGTATTTACATGCTTGTCACGGTTCATTTATCAGATACCTAGCTTATTGGCAAATGCCACGGAAGTGAAATAAGAGTTATCCGGATCAAAAACTTCAGAACAACTTTGGCATTTAATACTCTCGAATAGAAGACATAAATGGACAGGAGAAGACAGAGATTGGTCTAAATGTGGTCCAAAATCTATTGGCAATTTGGGATTTTAATGGCTCTAGGTTATTTTGGAATTGATCCGATGATCCTAGTCCACAAAAACAACTTCCACACTGGGACAACTTGACAGAAAGTTGCTAGGTTTGGGAACAAAACACCTGCTACCACTTAAATTCTCTGCCCGCCGCTTGTACATAGGCCCTTATTGCTCTCACGTTTGTCTGATATATATATATATATATGTATATGTATATCAGTTGTTTTTCCGTAGATCACGCTCTTGATTAGATTTTCCGTTCATTATTGTTTATTGGGGTTTTGTTAGGACCCATGAGGGGACCGGTTTGTGTTAATTTGTCGAATTTGTGGTAACTTTTGGAACGAGTTTTATTTATTTGATGTTTTTAGTTAATTCGTGTCGTTAATGTTAACTTGTGAAGTGACACTAGAATTTAGACTAAAATAATTTATTATTGTTGGTACAGACGGACAAAGCTTCAATGCTTGATGAAGTGATAGAGTATCTGAAGCAATTGCAAGCACAGGTTCAAATGATGAGTAGAATGAACATGCCACACATGATGTTACCAATGACCATGCAACAACAACTTCAAATGTCTTTGATGGCACCAATGGGCATGGGGATGGGCATGGGGATTGGCATGGGTGTGATGGACATGAATACCATGGGACGCCCTAACATCCCAGGAATGGCATCTGTTATTTCTCCTACTTTCATGCCTATGGCGGCTTCTTGGGATGGTTCCAACGGTGACCGCCTACAAGCTTCCCCAGCTGCAGCAGTCATGGCAGACCCTTTGTCTTTCCTAGCTTGCCAGTCTCAGGTACTAAATCGAACTACCGTTAATTTTTCAAATATTGAAAATACAAATATATACAGATATAAAAGTGATTAATTTACTGGTTAAATAAAGTTATTCATCAATAAATTAGTTATAATGATGGTAATTAAATAATATCTAGGAGTAATTAACTTTATCTAATCAATAAAGTGGTAAAATTTTATATATATTGAAAAAAGTTTGAATAAGAATAAATTTGTTAAAATATTTTGAATATTTTGAGGATTATGTATAGAAATGTTAATTAAGCTTATAAAATTGATGCAGCCGGCTATGACCATGGATTCATATACTAGGATGGCTGCATTATATCAACAGCTGCAACAGCAGCCACCTCCAGCCTCAAGTTCTAAGAGCTAGCTGATCTTGTTACTTGCGGCATTTTTTTTTTTTAACCTCAAAATCGAGGCCTATAGAAACCTCTAACCGGATTTGAAATTTGGCGTGGTTGTGGATCAATCGATTATGAATATATAGTTCTTGGTTGTGAATTATTTACCAATATGTAGGTCAGCATATGTTGAATTTGGAGTAAAATATTTCTTTTAAATTAATTCGTATCTACAATAAGCCTGTAGCTCGAGTAGGTGCCTTTGTGCGCTACTTATGTATTGCGTTTCGTGTACAATTTGTCTTCAAAGTTTTCTATAATTAGTTGATAACTTGTACATGTACTTAATTTCGCTGCAGCAAGTTGAAACTGGGGATCACACACAAGAGTACCGACTTTGAATCATTTTATTAATGATAATGAGAAGAAAAAAAGTGAAGATTAGACCAACAAAAACGAAAAAACAGATCAAATTCATCAAGAAGTAGAGCAGTCTATTGAAGAAATAATACTTGGCCAACTGTTCGATAAAATTCTCGTCTCCTGATTTTAATTGGTTTTTTGGGATCATTAGCTTCTGATTTTTTTTTTTTTTTTTTTTTTAACTTCTAGATTATGTTTTGGAGTCGAATTTTGTCTGCATTATTGGCACCAAAGTTGACTTCAAAACTAGTATAATTTTCTCTTATTATCTGAAATTTTGGAGCCAAAAATTCTCCAAAGGACATAGTTATAGGATGGTCCTTAATAATTTAACACTCGGGTAGGAGTAGAGCATGGTAGGGGACGAAGTTGTTGGAAGTGGGTTCCATGGAAACATATAACATGCAGTGTTTGCTAAAGAACGAGCAAGTAAATGATTGGATGCTCATTTGTCAACCTGGATCAAGGCGTCACCACATGTTTGGCCAAATAGCTGCCATGCACATTATCATGTACAGAGATACGTGATGCATGATATCATGCATTTCATGCCATTATATATATATTGCGTGGTTGTTCTTTCTTAAACGTTTATCATATCGCATTAATTTTCAGTTTGCCACCCTTACAACGTATATCTCCAGGTTCAAATTGATAGGCATCATGTTACACGACAGATTCTCCCATGTATTGATTGGTTCGACAACCAAGAAGACAAAAAAATATCTATACTGATTTTGATATTTATTAAATAATATATATAGAGAGAGAGAGTCCAAAAGCTATACTAATAAAAAGAGGCCTAACAATAAAAATTTAAGGTGAACAATAATATTTGACATTTAATAGTCCAAAAGTTAAAGGGATAAGAAAATGTTTAACAACAAAAGTTTAAGGTAATAGGAATGGACCAAATAATAATATTTAACATTTAAAGGTTATAATACCTTGATACATATATATATATGACTATATGAGAAAGAGTTTTACTGAAGCTTCATGATATTTATCAAAAATAACTTGTCAAATTAACTAGAAAATCTGAAAGATAAATGAAATTTACGTCATGATCCTCATCAAAAATACACTTTCACTGCATTGTGATGCTCGAAAGTTGAAACCACGCTAGTTTACAAGTCATGCATGTTTTGATAGTAACCAAGCATCAAAACCAAGCAAGATGGATTACAAGGTATCCCTTCATCTTTATCCTTTTTATTTTATATATATTTATGCATTTCTTATGGATAATATTTCTTTGTCATCTTGTCTGCATTTTCAGACGTGAACCTGATATCCTGTGTGACAATTTTGCATAAAGATAAAAGATAGAAATCGTTTTTATGATTGGAGAGGAAAGCAAACGCTTGGACGTCGAGGCTACCACAAACTTTGTGTTGAAAATCTGGGTTTTTTCCTGCAGCAAAATTTGTCCCTTTGTTAGCTGCTCTACTATAGCATTTAATAGTTGTAAAACTTCGGATGGGACAATTTACCAACTAAAATAGCCCCAATACGGCAGTCCAAATGCCCCAATTATCAGTTTTTTTTTTTTTAAAAAAAACAATTATAAAAAAGAATTTAAGACTTTTTTTTTAAAAAAAATTATTAATATTTCAAAACAAGATGATCATGACAGAATCGTAGAAATTGTATCACCAGCAAGAAGTGTCTACATACATGGTAGAGTAGATTGATGTGACGCTACCGTTTTTCTCTTTTGATCTGACCTCATTCTAATGATAACACATATATAAATTATTTTATAATTTTCAACGTCAAGATTTTGTTGAGTTCCCACAAACATTCACGACAAAAACATTACCTTGACCTTTCTTTATTTCGCATTAAATTATTTGCATGATTACATCTGATAAAGATTCATGTCGGCAAATGACAAATGAGATTTTTTTTATATAATTGTGAGTGCAGTATTAATGTGTTTTTTTTTTTTTTTGAATGAATGAAACTATACATGTGTTTTGATAGCGGGTTGTTGTCGATCCAGGTAATGGGCTCTTGGCCCAAAACAGAAGGGCCCAACCAGCCTTTGTCTTCACTTTATTTTTGAATGAACCTTTTATCCTGATTCTTGTAAGGTATTTTTCTCTTTTTGTTAATTATTCACTTAATAAGGTAGTTAAATTATTTTAGTATATATTTATGCTCTATTGATTTGTGTTTGTTAGCTTCTATTATTTACTTGTTTTTACTTAACTATTTTATATTCCCCGTGATAACTTCTAAGAACTCAAAGTTAAAACTTCCAAGTCCAACTATTTATCCATCCATTTAATCCAACTCCAATTATAAAACTCATTCAAAGTATAAAATAATACGACACTTATAATCCTGAATTAAAATAAATTTATAGTTGCATAATCAAATTTATATTTAAGTACAAAATTAAATCAAAATATTATTTGAAATTTAGATATTGCTTACATAGGAGTCTTATCTAAGAGGAAGAAATTGGATATATCTTAAGGAGAATTGTTTCTAGTCAAAAGCACGATCATGTCCATTTATAAACATTTAATTTTTTTTTTCTTTGTTTAGAAGTAAGTCTTGTTATGTATCAGAAAATAAATATTTTGCTTTAATAAAACTTCTCTCTCTCTCTCTCTCTCATAGGGCCTGAGTGGAAGAGTGGTATGGCATGGACCCAATTTTTTTTCTGCTTTTCTTTTTTTCGACAATTTTTTTTTTCTGCTTTTCATATGATTCTTTGAAAGAGGACTGGGAAGTCCAATGCAAGCAAGTCTAGAAGAGAGGTGGATTTTTGGGCTAGGTCTTGGGGATGCAATTGTACCACAGCCAATTGGCAATGATGCACTCTCTGGCTTCACTCTTTTAGGTGACAAATTGACATGTTCAAGTGCATGTAATTTCATCTTTGTTGGGTAGTCTCCAACACAGCTGATTCTTGGGCCTGCTCCTATGTTCCATTTACAAGGCATGATCAGTGGGTTATTGCTTTCCACCCCAACAAAGACTTCTAACTCTTCTTGATGGTGATCATGATCTTCTACAATTTGTTTTTCATTTTCTTCACGTACATTTGCTTCAATGGCTTGAATGGGAATAGAAAAAGTCCTTTTTAGAATGTTGTTATCTGTCGTGGAATCTGAATTTGGCTTCTTCTGATCAGGAATTTTTGGTGGGATAGGTGGGATGTCATCATCAACCGGACTTTTCTGCGTAGATGTGAACATAAAGATATGTAAGTGAGGGTTGTTTTTTCATATCACATTTTTCACTTACGGATTAGTAAAATAATAATTTAAAAATGACTTTGACAAGATAAATACTTCATTAAAACAACTGTATAAATGACGTAACAGTAACAGTATCCCTTTCTAATAAAATTATACTTTTATATGCATATTCTTTTTTAGTGATTGAAATAATTAAGAAAGAATTTTTTTAATTTAAATGTATACATGATAGAATTGTTGGATGGAGCACATGCAATTGACATGAAGTTACATCTCAATATTGAATCGCTTGTCTTCTGAAACTGTTCAAAAAGAAGATTGTTTTGAAAATACAAAAATAAAATGTTGTCCTTCTCTTTTAGATCTCAATACTGGACATACCTTAACATCAGTCAAGTCTACATGATGGTCCTCCAAGAAGCTGCAAAATGTTATTAAATTCTCCAGGGTTGGGCGATAATGACCACTGTAAGGCCATATTGCCTGACCAATTAACAAAAATATCACATTAGAATTATATAAATATCAACTAATATTAGTTAGGTGAGGAAATCTATCATTAAGTCTTATTGCTTACTTTGATTAGCATTAGCAGTGGACTCAGAAATTTATATGAGAGAGACACTTTTATATAATAATTATAACATAAAAAAATTAAGCTATATGAAATGTTCTTTATAATATTTATTTCAATTGTTAGAATGACATCATATGAAATAAAAATAACTAAAATATATAGATTTCTGAGTAATCAAATAGTAAGAGATATATAATTTTACCTTTTACGAGATTGCAAACAAAATTTCTTAAAATAACATTCTTAATACAAGTATAAAATCTAAAGTATACCAATTGTGAGTTGATTGCACATTTGCTCCTTTTTTCTTATTAAAAGAAGTTCAAATTTTATATTGCTTAAAAAAAAAGAAAAACTTAATTTAGAAATATATCTCCATTATGATAGGAGTTGCTATTTAAATTGTAAATAAATGTATGTCATAAAACTATATATATTTATTATTAAAATCACTAATCAAGTTTCAATTGTAGTCTTTTATCTAAAAATGTATATGATTTATAACAAATTAAAGCAAAATAAAAATAAAAGATAAAAATAATTATAATTCGTATGAGTTTTTTTATTTATGAATGTTATCATATAAAATAGTTTATGTAAAATAAAAATAATTTATACCAATAATCGTGAGTAAATCAAGACCTATTAAGATTAAACAACACTATATATTTTATTCTCTAACTTGTGTAAATATGATATAGTTTGCAATAAAAAAAAATAAAAATGAGTATAATAATTCATGAAGTTAAAATGTTTCGAATTTAAAAATTAGTTTGTAATAATAGGAAAAAAAACATGTTTTGATAGGGGAAAATATTGAACCATAATAGGAAAAAAATTGAGGAAAAATAACATATTTTGATAGGAAAATTGATTGAACCATGGTAGATGAAATAAAGAAAAACAAGATCCATGCCATAAAAAATATATATATAATTATGAGACAAAGCAACATTTATGAGTGAATAAAAAAACATTTCCAAAAAAAAAAAAAAAAAAAAAAAAAAAAAAAAAAAAATTATGAGACAAAGGGTGGATGAAATAAAGAAAAAAAAGATCCATGCCATAAAAAATAAATAAATAAATAAAATTATGAGACAAAGCAATATTTATGAGTGAATACAAAAAAACATTTCCAAAAAAAACAAAAAATAAAAAATAAAGCAATGTTTGTGAGTGAATAAAAAAAAAATTATGAGACAAAGGGTAAAAAAATTTATGAGACAAATAGGAATTGAACCATGGTTGGGCCTAGAAAGGAAAGCAACCACGACCAGCAAAACCTTTCAAATAATTTGACATTTATATTAAATGACTAAAAAAATGAGAAAAAGCAAATTCTCTTTACTTTGGGCCAGAGATCTAACTGTGGTGGCATTTGCAGCAAAAGGCCAAGTGCAACCGTTGAAGCCATTGTACAATCATGTAAGTACATGACATTATATTTATATATTTAAATAGCTAATTACTAATATAACTGACTTAATTAATTTTTAAAAAATTTCCGGGGGTTACGTGTCCCCTCCGACCCAATGATGAGTCCACCCCTGATCGGCATATACAATACAAACGACTGAGTCATTTTTTTTTTTTTTTTAAGTAGAGTCCTTTTTTAGTACAAATATAATTATATTTTATATGCAGATCGATTAATATATAAAATCCAGTATACATAGATTACAATTTCTCTTTCAGACTAAGAAAAAAAAAAGTTAAACCAGTCTAAATAAACCTAGCAAGTAGCAATAGTCCATCTTCCTTTTAAGCAAACTGTGGCAAGAAAATTCATATCTGAAAATTGTTATATGCATACATATTTTTTTAAGAAAAAAATATTTTTAAAACGCTTCAGTAAAAACCCAAAAGCCAAAACAGAAGTGAATAATAATGTGCCTTGGATGTACATAGTATTGGTGACATCTAGAATCTTGAGGAAATGAATAGTAATGTACCATGCATGCACATACCTCAAGGATGCCATTGTGTGCCACCAATCTACCAGATGCAATTGTAGCAGCCCCAGACAGAAAACTGGAGTGTTGAAACAGGCCTTTCTTCTTCTCACCAATATACAATTTATTTGATGTGCTGAGCACAAATATCCACTTAGAATCCATTGGTGTATCCACATAAACCTTATTTTGCTTGTAAACAAGCTTCCCACTCTCCACGACCACTTCATATGCTTCCCTCTCTTTCTGCAAGAGCACAAGCACCGTGAAATTTGTAAGCACTACATAAAGAAAATGTAGACATCAATTAGATTTTAATAATAATTTAGATGTCGAATTTCATGAGTTACATGCATGTGACTGAAGAGGATTTTTATAGGTAAGACTCAAATCTAACAATTGAGAATTCCATGTTTGGATTTTTAACAAATTTTGTCCATTTGCACCTAGAATTTCCATATATGTATATATGTATGTGTATAATTATGCTTACCGGTCCAAGATATTTGATGCGCTGATGCTGTAATGTAGTCCTCGGACAATCCTCTAGGTTTACTTCTTTTCCATCTCCAATGTCCAATCTTCAATAAATTTCACAAAATAGAAGATTGAAGAGAACAAAAAAGAATATTAGAAAAAAATATCAAAACACTTTTTATAAAGAGATTTAAAATTAATTTTTATTTATTACCAATAGAAGAAAGGTTGGATGCTTTCACTTGCACACCAAACACCATAACAAGGACGGAGATTGTGACCATAACGATGGCATGGATCAATCTGTGTAATAAAATCAAATTAAAATTTGTATTGACTAAAATTGAAGATTCATTGATATTTACGAAGATGAAATGATGAATTAAAATCCGGCATCCAATGTATTATCAAGTAAAACTAAATAGTAATGTGTGAAATTTTGTACGAAAACTCAAAAACAAAACAAAAAACTATACAAACTACATATATAGATAAATTTATTTTCAGAAATGCGTGTTATGATTGATATCAAACTGTATGCATTCAATTTATTAGATACAAGAAAAGATTGTGCCAAGGGGAAAAATTATGCATGTCTATGTGGACTTACAGCTTCAAGCCAGTGTGATAGTGCTAATTTCTGTGCGTTCTCATTTTTGGACAAACCCTTTCCAACCTGAATAAAAGATTAATCAACAAAATAAATGGTTAATTAATTTTTTTTAAAAAAATAATTAATTTAGCATCAGTTGGTGATCCAAATAGTGTACAGAATAAATATGTTTAATCAGTCTCAAAAATTCATAGAAAAAATCAATGAAACTGATTGTAATTTTGTTATAATATGTATACCTTGGCTGCTCTAACCCTAGCTCGAGCCCATCGGGAAACCGCAGTTTCTGATTTCTTAGAGTTGAAGAATGACACAGAACTCCTCGTAAGAGCTGCAAAGTCTAGTCCTTTCCACCTTTAACAAATTAAAAAAAATAAAATAAATAAACAAACAAATTGAAGTTAAAATTGGTCAATGGCATTTTCTTTATTACTTTTGAGTAGAATATGGACCGCTTCAACTGACTTTAAAATTCCTCAAAAACTTTTCAGAATGACCTTTTATAATAAAACCATTCAGAAACTTGGAAAATTACAATTGAATTTTTTCAGGAAATTTTTTTTTTTAGTCCCTATAATTTATATATTGATCTAGGTATTAATTGTGAACACATTATTGAACCACGGTCCCTAAAGTTTTCGAAAGCCATCAATTTAATCATTTTCAACAAAAATTTAATGAAAATTTAAGGGATCAAATGTATGAGTGGGACCAAATTCATGAATTTTGAAAACTTTAATGACTGAATTTGAACCAAATCGATGAATTTTGAAAACTTTAATAACAATGACTTTTAACAATACCATCGCAATTTAAAATGATATAAACTGTAAAACCGGAAGGACTAAATTTTTTTCCATTTTTTATGTCAAACGTACAAATTTTCGACATATTTCAAACCAGTTGAACTTATCTATATCTGCAAGAATAGACAACAAGAAACAAACCAGAGCTCCTCAACAACAACAGCACAATCAGCCAAGTTCCTTCTAGTTCCGTAGCTCTTGTAGAACTTGTGCAGCTCACTGGCAGGTCTTGCAGGACGCGAATTTGCTGCAACCAAATGATCATCATCAACCTTCTCCTCCCGATGATTCAAGTTGCTCTTCATCTCTCCAAGTTTCCTGCTCTTAAACAAGCTTACAGAATCTTTGAAAATCATACAGTTTCCATGGTGATGACCGTCATGATTATGATCATGAACAAAGTCTTGGCAACAATCCAACCCCCTTTTCTTGAAGCTCATTGTTTTGAGAACCATTTTCTTCTGTTCAACCAATAACTCATTAAAATCATACTATAATTGTATACTCTTCAAAATTTATGAACATATGAATTATACATCTTAATATATTTCAATATCATGAATTATAATCGAACGGAATATGATCCTTTTTAAAAATATATATATAATGAAATAATACTAAAATATCCAGAATTTGTTTCATTTTAAATTATTATGAGATATGACAATTTAAGTTAAATAAAACGTTATTTAATTTGTAAAATTTGGAGCAACATTTGGATCATACATACAATATGAACCAAAAATATTAAATTATATTACTCTTTTATATTAAACTTGAAAGATTTTGACTGGTACTTACGTTTAATTCACGTTAATATGATATTCTTATTCATTAAAAATGTACAAAATTCCAGCTAAGTGCTAACCAAACACCACAAAACAATAAAATACTCACAAGCTATTAGAACCACTGCAGCTTTCAAAAATGATCTTCTTTGTCTGCTGATGAGAAACGATGATAAATCCAAGCTCCACTACGCCTTTGTATATATACTAGACGAACATGAGGAACGGTTGAAATGAAAATCACCGAGCAAAGAACGTGAAATTACTTTGGTAAATAATACCTTCCAATACGCTAAGAGGAGAAAGAAAAGTTGCAGAAAAAGTGTCATACCATGTGTTTTCAAAACCTCTGCATGCATGAAGTTGGTTTTAAGTTTAACCCATGATTTGAGTTTGGCTGAATAGCGACAGGTCTGGACATAATGCCAATCTACTGCTCAAATGAGGCGTTGAATTTGAAGAATTCAAAGTTTCACATATAGTTTATGTGAAAGAACGTTTACATATTGTATATATTATATGTTTTTTTTAATATGTTTTTAAAATTAAACAATAGAAAGGTCCATCCATCTGATAAGATGGTTGACTACGTAACATCAGATATATATGCTTGAGGTTACTAAATTTTAAATTTATTGTAATAGTTTAACAATACAAAAACGAAAAAATTACAAATTAGCTACCCAATTGAAAATAATTTACTGATGGAGTCAATTTTATCTATTTATTACAGTTTAGCTATCCACTCCCAATAAAAAATGATTAATTTTAACGGTTACCCTAATCAAATAATGAAATGATTATAATGCCCTTGAATTATAAATAATATTAAAAAAATAAATTGAAATATTTTTTATAAACTTAATATTAAAAAAATAAACTTAAAAAGGTAATTTTATTTTTAACTCCTCCTCTTCTTCTTCTCATTGCCGATCTCCACTTTTCCATCTTCCATCCTGTCGACCTTCTCTTCTTCTTCCACATCCACCATTGCCGACCTTCACTTCCTCATCTTCGACCTCCCTTCCTCTTCCCGGTAGTGTTTCCTCTTCGCCGACCTCCTTTCCTTCTTCTTCCCCATCCCTAACCCAGCCCCGAATCATCACCGAAGCACTGGCAGTTCTTCATCTTTCCTTCCTCTTCCATCTCTCTTCCCCTGAATAAGTTCAAAACCCAGATGATGTTGGTTGTTCTAGGTGTGGATGTGGTTTGTGGTAATGATGTTTGCGATGTTTTGGGTGGGCGTTCTTCTCTTCTCTTCTTTTCTTCTCTTCTCTTCTTTTCTTCTTCTTCTCTTATCTTTCTTCTTCTTCGAACCCATATTTAGAACGAACCCAGAGATTTTTAGGTTCGCTATAAATGAACCCAGATTTTGAACGAACCCAGAGATTTCTAGGTTCGCTGTAAACGAACCCCGAAATCTGAGTTCGTTTTGAATGAACCCAAAAATCTGGGTTCGTTCACAGCGAACCCAGAAATCTCTGGGATCGTTCATAGCGAACCCGGATTTCTGGATTTGTTTTGTTGTTTGATGATGATGTTGGGTTTTGATGATTGGAGATGTTGGGTTTCGATGATGTTGCCTTTTGATGATTGAGGATGTTGGGTCTAAATTTCTAGGTTCGCTGTGAACGGACCCAGAAATCTGGGGTTCGTTCACAGTGAACCCAGATTTTTGGATTCGTTTTGTTGTTTGATGATGATGTTGGGTTTTGATGATGCTGCCTTTTGATGATTGAAGATGTTAGGTCTTGATGATGTTGAGTTTTTATTTTTGGGTTTGATTGAAGATGATTTTGGGGATTGATTGAAGATGATGTTTGAATTGATTGAAGATGATGTTTGGGGTTTCTACTAGATGTTTGAAAAAGATGATGTTTGGGCTTGGTTGAAGATCGGAAATCACAACTCAATTCCTGCTTTTTAATTTTTTTTTTCAAATTAATCTTAATAAAAGTCATTTTTTAATTATTTATTATTTATTATTTTTAATTTAATTGTAAAATATAGTCAAAAGACTAAAATACCCTCAGATTTATTAAAATTGACTAACCATTGACTAACTCACACTAACAATAGGTGGGTAATTTGTAATAAATAGATAAAATTGACTCCATCAGTAAATTATTTCTAACTGGGTAGCTAATTTGTAATTTCCTCTACAAAAACCATGCGCTAAACAATAACAAAGTTGTAATCATATTAGTTTTTTATTTATTATTAATATCTTTGTGAAAACCATAACAATTGTTTAAACCATAAAATTAAACCAAATCTCATGACTAATTGTGTTATCATTATTAAATTATTAGATAAATTATTAATACACACATATATATGCATGGAGTTATATATATATATATATATATATAAATTATACCATTATTTTCTTATAACTTTAAAAAGTTAGAACGAATCAATCAAATTTATCAATTGTATTTGAATTTAATAGGAGAGATAATTTCTTTTAGGAAAGAGAATGCAATTGATGAATTTGATTAATTCATCATAATTTTTTAAAATTGAGAAACACTAGTGGTAGAAGCACTCGTTATATATATATATATACATATACATACATACATATATGTGTATGTACGTTCTTTAATATACGTCTCGTGATATCATGTCAAATATCTATCAGGATATATAGATATGATCCGCTTTTAATTTTAAAAAATTAGAGCGAACCAATTAAATTCATTAATTGTATTTGAATTTAATATGAGAGATAATTTATTTTAGGAAAGAGAATGCAATTGATAAATTTGATTAATTCGTCACAATTTTTTAAAGTTAATAAACACTGATGATATGAGCACTCATTATATATATGTGTGTGTGTTTTTTTATAAATGTCTCGTGACATCAGATCAGATATGCACTATGACATATAGATATGATCCGTTTAATGAGTAGTCGGAAATTTACTTTCAAAACAAGAGAAGACTACTCATAATTAGTGAGAAAATTGTCACGGTTAAAGTGGTCTCATGAGATTTGAACCAAGCACTTGCTTGGATAAGCAAGACAAGGGAGACAGACATCATTACATCAACCTACTAATCTCATTTTTGGACTTATATTTAATATTCAGTAATTGATTGTTATCAAATTAGTTTTCCATTTCCCTGATTATTTCAGTTTAGTTCAAAGAGTGTTCTGGTGTGAATTCCACACAGTAAATCTTTATTTTTCGATCCTAACATTAGTGTAAAATGACTTCACATCTTCATGCCTCAACAGCTACATTTTACGCTTTGCTTCAATTTCCATGTTTATAAAAAATCCGCTATCTTTTGATCCTAAAATTAACGTAAAAAGCATTTCACATCTTCATGCTTTGATAGCAAAATTTTATGATTCACGTTTCTAAAAAAATCCGAAGATTTCATGGCAGAGATAAATTGGAGAAGCTTAGAATAATCAACCCTAATCGTCCAAGACTTTTCTATCGTTCCTATAAAAGGCATCGAATGTATTCGAACAGCTAGAGTGTCACCACTGCACTCACCGGATGTTGACAGGTTTCAAATAATAGTCACAGTTGAAGATTTTATTTTATTTGTTTAACAAATATTTCAGTGTTGTAATTATATGCTATTGTGACCTTTTAAATTGACTAATGAAAGAGGGGACCGCAACGTTGGTTTCATATTTTACGGGAGATGCTCTAGTGGCTTGGACCATGTTCGATTCGGTGGAAGATGGTCGTTTTCAAGAATTCTTTTATTGGGCTTGAAGATTTCCAAATGTGGCCCATTAATGACTTCTCCTGTTTTTGCTGAGCAAATCTCTCCGCGAATTGCTAAATGTTAATTATGAAATTGTCACTCTTGGTTGGATAATTGTGTGCATCTCCCCTTTGTATTTGTTATCAGGATCGGAGTGAGTCGGTCTTAACTTAAGCAGATAACAAAAATAACTATCATCAAAGTTTGAATCTCATTTTACTCGTAAAAAAAAAAAAAAAAAAATTCCTCCCTTGTATTGTGGGAGTGTTACTTGGAAATGCCAGTAGTGTTTGATTTTGGAGCTTCCACCAGACTCCTAAACCCTGATATTGTTTCACTGTCAATTTTTTGAAAAACACAAACAAAATTACTGATTTTTGTGGACTTGATTACGAGTGTGGTTGGGCCTACGTTGGACTATGTCATTTTAGAAACAATCTGGGCATGATGGTATCATGACAAGCTGGGCTGGGCAAACCTATAAAATATGGATGGGTTTCAAGATACTATCAGGCCCATATAAATTGTTCCGTCTACAGTATCATTATATCTACATGTATTTATTTATTTATCTTTTGAGACTACGTCAAATAACCCACAATACTGCTTTCAAAAGTTGGGAGACGTCTACCCATATTTTAGTAGAAAAATCGCCTATAATTTTGGTGGGTTTGATATTTTGAATCTTGTCCTTTGCACTGGCATTGGACAATATAGTATTGATATCATTACACCAATACGCTTTTTGCATAGCTACATGGATTTGAATCCTTAATTTTAAAAGAGAGAATTGCACAACACCCCCCTGAGGTTTGTCAAAAAAGACGCGGAAACATATTTACCCATTTATTACACCAAACCCCCATGCCGTTAGTCAATTTCCGTCCATTTCAACAGTTGACTAACATTTTAGATTAAAAGACCATTTTACCCTCAATCCAACAAAATCCTTTAAACAAAAAAATTCCTAAAATCATCACCAAACCTCCCACCACCAGCGACCACCACTGACCCGACCTCCACCACTGCCCCCTCCGCACGCCGACCACCATCTCCACCAGAGACCAGACCTCCACCACCCCTCCCCCCTCGCACGCCGATCGCCATCTCTCTCTTTCATCTCTATTTCTTCTTCTCTTCTTCTTCTTCTTCTTCTTCTCTTCTTCTTCTTCTTCTTCTTCTTTTTCTTCTTCTTCTTCTCTCTGCCAAGAACCCAGATCTGGGTTCGAAACGAACCCAGATCGTCTGGGTTCGAAAACGAACCCAGACGTCTGGGTTCGTTTTCGAACCCAGATCTGGGTTCGAAACGAACCCAGACGTCTGGGTTCGTTTTCGAACCCAGATCTGGGTTCGTTTTCGAACCCAGATGTCTGGGTTCGTTTTCGAACCCAGACATCTGGGTTCGTTTTCGAACCCAGACGATCTGGGTTCGATTCGAACCCAGATGTCTGGGTTCCACAAATCCAGTTGTGTGTTTTTTTTTTAGAATTTATTTTTTAATTCTGGATTTATGTTTATGATGATGATTCTGATATGTTTGAGTTTGATTTATTTGTTGATGATGATGTATTTTGGAACCCAGTTGTGTTGATGATTCCATGTTGACGACGGCGAAATTGTAGCCGGCGATGAGAATGGTCGCCGGCGATGAGAATGGAGGAGAAGAAGAAGATGGTGTAGGGAGAAGGGTAAAATGGTATTTTAATCTAAAATTTTGGTCAACCATTCAAATTGACTAATGGCATGGGGGTTTGGTGTAATTAAACGGTAAATATGTTTTCATCTCTTTTTTGGCAAACCTCGGGGGGGTTTTGTGCAATTCTCTCATTTTAAAAATTGTAGTCCTTGAACACAGAGTTACTAAATGTATCTAAATCATATTTCTGTTAAGATTTACAAATCTTGATATATATATATGTATTTTTTTTTTTCACAAGGCAACATATAATTGCATGCACAGGTTGTTTCACCGAAACATGCCCACCAGTTTGAATACAATGCAATTCTGTATCATATATTGGTCCATTTAAGATCTTTGGCTCTGCATTTGGCAGGCAACAAAAGCTTGAGATCAGGCCTATCTTCATTATTCTGATATGCTATATCTGACGCATATCACAGACGTTTGAGGCTGAGACCTAAGAATCGGGTGGACCTAACCATGTCCGAGCAAAAGTGTCGGTTCCCAATATTATATATTTGATACAGATATCATACGTTACGAAATGTTGTGTACTGTACTGGCTGTAATTATAGAAATTCTTTATAGCAACAGAATCATCATTTTTTTCGAAATAGCGTTTAGATATTTAATTTTTTTAGTGGACCTAGAGTTTTTAATTAGTGTAGTTGACTTTAGTAGTCGATGTGGCTCTCTCCTGAATTACAGAACCAGTACAAAGTGGGTACACTCATGTACACAGCACAACAACCTCTTTCTTCCGTTGGTCCACTACTTTTGGCATCTTCAAATATTAAGATAGAAATTGTAAAAGCAGTTCTGATCTAAAGATCTCACTGGATTTGATATCTTGTTGATGTTGATGATGAGATTTTCCTTAGGAACATTGAATCACACAATTTATAGTGTTCGTTTTCGTAGATAGATAACTTCAATTTCAAGCATCTACATTAACCACATACATTAAAATTTCATAAATGTGGGCACCTGAGCCTCCCAATGATATGAAACCACCAATCTTCACTTCATGGCACTTACCCATCTGACAACTACTGATTCAGTCCCAAATGATTGGTTATACATTGAATTGGAGATTTAATACGAATAACCAAAAATGAAATTAAAAATTTATTTTAAATGACACCATAACTAATTTGTTCTTATTATATTTAATGTATCATTTTGGATCAAAAATTTTCCAAGTAATTACATCTAATCTATCTGAGATTTGAGTAATTACAAATGTATGAAACTTTTTCAGAACTGACAAACACATTTCTTGCTGTTCTCACCTCCAATAAGCTGTGTATTTATTAGGTATGAGGGTTACACTTCTGCATTATTGAACATGTTATTTGTTGTGTGTGGAGTCTCAATCACCCGACAAAAAATATAAAAGAAAGATTTTACGATTCAGAAGTAAATATCATAGAAATCTCAATTGGGAAAGGAGAGGGACTGATCGTTTGATCGGAACGAGTTACTCCAGTCCAAATAAGTAACTGCACGTGAAGCTACAACCTGATAAAGCCAAGATTTCATGAGCTTGAAGACAAGTCAACCCATCGCACGTGTAATCAGTAACTAGTGAACTTTGGTATTCACATGACACGGATCTAAACAACCAGTACATGCCAACAAATGCCGGTCTACTTTGGTGGGTCCAAACAATAACCCGAGAGGCCCCACCTAAGTCTTCTATGACTCAATGTTCTTTCATGCCCATTCTTGCCCTTCAACACACTGTCGGCGACCGTAATTTTTAGTTTTATTTATTTTATTTTTTTAATCATAAACAGTTAGTTAATTATCTCATTACTGAATTTAATCGGTAAATATAAAAAATTAGATGAAGCTTAGCTGGTTTGTCTGTACTTTGCCTTTACAAGGAGGAAGCACTCAAATCTTATTCTTTGATGCCATCTTCGCTTCCACTCACCTTCCATTTGGCCCAAACCAATGTCGTTTCTGTACTTCTTTATTCATTATCACAGCTAGGTTTCTCAACCCAAGTCTTTCCAAGTAAAACATTAACCTTTATTTTTAGATGCTTTTTGTGACCATAACTATTCTAATTATCATCAAACTAAATAAATATTATCTATGCTAAACTATATTGATGATGATAATAAAATATTAACTTATAATAATTAAAACAGTTAATTTTTGATTGAATAGTCATATATTTCTGACTCTTAATGTTGGGGGTTTGATAATTAGATTTCATTTAAAAATATAATTACGATATGATTTATATATCGTGAAAATTGTTATTCGATTAAGCTGATAATGATTAATCGGTATAGATTGATTCACTAATGTTTTGGAAGAGAAATGGGAAAAAAATAAAAAGTAAATGTTCTCCCCTGAGAGTACCTACTCAATTCCCCCTATCACCTAGTACATATAAATGCTTATAAAAAAAAACCTTACCTTTCTTATCTTAACAATACCCCACAACCTTTTACTTAAAAAAAATAATACCCCACAACTTTAGTACCTCTTTCTGCTCTCTTTATTTTTAGCATCATCGCTTAAAAGATTCAAAACCCCATGTCTCCTTTTGTATAAATTCTTCTCATAAACTTCATATCTCCCTTCACAAGGAAAAAGAAAAAAAAACTCACTCAAACTACTCTCTCACATCACAAGCCACAATGGGTTCTTCTTCTCTAGCGATCTCTCCAAGGAAGCTCAGGTCAGATGTCTACTCTTACTCCTACCAAAATGACTCAAACACCCCTCTAGTGATATCAGTCCTCGCCTCTCTCATTGAGAGAACCATGACCAGAAATGAGAGAATCGCCAAAAACTGTACATGGGCACTGTCAAAAGATGCAAAAACCAGAGTTTTCGATTGCCACGAAATACCTGACATGACAATCCAATCTTATCTCGAGAGGATTTTCAGGTACACCAGAGCCGGACCGTCGGTCTATGTTGTTGCATATGTTTACATCGACCGATTTTGCCAGGCCAATCCCGGTTTCCGGATCAATGCAAGAAATGTACATAGACTTCTCATCACAACCATAATGGTAGCTTCCAAATATGTTGAAGACATGTAAGTGCCTCATTTTTTAACCATTTTATTTTTTTGTTTTTTAAAATGCCTCCAATTAAACACACTAGCAATGTCTTGATATGGGTTTGTTTTATTCTTTTTTAAACAGGAATTATAGAAATTCATATTTTGCTCGAGTTGGAGGATTGGGGACTGAAGAGCTAAACAAGTTGGAGCTGGATTTTCTGTTCTTGATGGGTTTCAAAATGCATGTAAATGTTAGTGTTTTTGAGAGTTACTGCTGTCATCTGGAGAGAGAAGTGAGCATTGGAGGAGGTTACCATATAGAGAAGACATTAAGATGTGCCGAGGAAATCAAATCAAGACAATATGGAGAGCGAAGATTCAATCAAATTGCTCGAATTATGATGTAAAAGTGAAAACCAGAGTGAGAAAATTAATTTTGTACAGGCAAATTTTGCCATCTATATGGTGTATGTTAGATTTTAAAAAATTGATTTTTGTACAGACTTGACGTATAAATGTAAGTAAGGATTTTAATGTATTGGAACTTATTGATTGGTTAATTCACCGAAGCCAGTACAGAGTGAGAGTGGTTGTACAACAGTTATGAATTATTATTATTCTTTGACTAAATTAAATTGTACCGATTTGTGTAGATCATTTAGACATGTTATACTACTGGTGAGATGTCACAACGTGAAGATATATTGGGTAGTATTAGGAATTTCTGCATAGATGAAAAATGAAATATAATGAAATTGTCTCTCGTTAAATCATTTGTGATTAGGGATGGCAAAAATATCCGATCCGATCCAAACCCAAAAAAATCCGATCTATTTGGGACGGGTTTGGAGCTAAAAAAATTGACTTTAGGGCGGGTTTGGGGCCAAAGGACTGATCCGATCAGGTTACCGGATCAAGAATGGGGCAAACTTTTTTGCCCCGACCCGCCCCATTAACCCGACATATAAATAATAATAATAATAATAATAAACTAACAAGCAACAACAACCACTTCTCCCGTTCTCCTGTTCTCCTATTCTCCATCTTGTCTCTTCCCCTGTCGTCAGTTTGTTCCCCTATTTTATTTGTACATATGTGTAGGGTTAGATAAAAAAGTTCAACAAGTTGATTGTTATAAAGAAGATAGTGATGGTAATGGTGAAGGGCTAAATTATGATAATTATATATTACACTTTTAATATTATTTTTATGTAACATTAAAACTTACTAACTCAATTTTTTTTTTTTTTTTTTTTTGGGTTATAGGTTTGTGTTTGAAAGCATTGAGATGAATTTTTAGCATGGATTTTTTTAATGTTTTCGGTTATTTATTTATGTAGTGTTTTTAATGAAACTTGATTATATTATTACTATTATTTTGACATTTATGACTATGTAGTATTAATATTTTGGATTATGTAATGACATGTTATCATAAATGTAGTTAATCTTGTGATATTTGTTTTTTTTTTTTTTTTTACATATTTGTTTTAGTTAAAAATTAAATCGGGTCAACGGGTCGGACTCGGGGCAAGTCCCTCCAATTGGATTTGGGTTTGGGGCAGAAAGTAGTGATCCGTTTAGTGCAAGGGTTGAGTTTGGAGCATCCCTAAAAAATTTTGGATCGGGTTCGGAAAGGACAAAACTCAATCCGATCCGATCCATTACCATCCCTATTTGTGACAATAATGGTTTCAATTTTTAATTTTAGTGTGCTTATTATAGAGTGATATTAAGGGGTTGTTTGTTTTTTTCACTTAAGACTTAATAATATTGAATTACAAATATTAAATTATTTTCGTTTATTTTTTTAAGTGATCAAACCACTTAAAACTATCAAAAAACAATTAAAAAAATTAAGTAAGAATTCTTAACTTTTCACTTAATTGCAAATCACTTATTAACATTTCAAAGTTTTTATTCCAAATCTATCATCTTCAAAATAATATAATTTCAAATTTATCATAATTTTATATTACTCAAATTTTCTTTTCTTTTTTGTTTCTTGATACTTACCAAAAATAATTTAAAAAATAAAACTTAAATACATCTCATCCCAAATTATCTTAGAATTGAACTAATATATTTTAATTTACAATTTAAGCATTCATTTTTTTAGTTATTTTCTTAAATATATTAATATATTTAAATATAAATATGACTAATATTACTATATTTTTTAATCATATTTTAATTACGAATAAAATATTATTAATATATACATAAAAATATTTTAGAATTTATTAAATTATTTATTTCTAAATGTTTGTATTAAATTAATTAAAATTATATAACAATAAATAATAAAAGGATATAAATGTTAACTTACTAGTTTTCAGACAATTTTAGATTTAAAAAATAAACAAGTTTATAATATATTCATATGTAAGGGAAAAAAAAAACAAACTAATTATTCAAATTTCAGATTTTTGTCATTATTCAGCTTTCAATCTTTAACAGTACTGTTCAGTCTTCAGACAAAAAAATAAACAACCCCTAAAGGCTAATATTTGTGTATAACATAAATCCCTCTACTTTCGGGGCTATTTAATGACTAATTTACTTCATTTTTTAAAATGAATTAATTTTGTTATTCAAATTTAAATATGAAGTTCATGGAATTTGGGTATAAAACTGAATTATTAATTAATTAACATTAATTGTATAGTCATAATTATTCTTTAAGTTGTTAGTTGTTACACCTAGAACATAAAATTTTTCAATTTAGAACCTGGTCTCAAATTACCCTTCTTGAGGAAAATTTTGATTGTGCAATGACGAAAGGAATACTATCATGTTGCTATTATTAAAGTGATTTCAGTTTTTGTTTTGTCTAATTAGTTAATTTTTGTACCATCTGATGATTCAAAATCATTAAATTTGTGAAATATCTTTAGATTTGTATGAACAATAAGTAATTTGTCATATTTATAATATTATATTTATAAGCTTGAATGATATCTCTTTCTTTTAAATTTTAAATCGATAATTACTAAAACAAATAGTGTAACCTGATCATTACTTTACATTTTATTAAAATAATTGATAAAATACCTAATTAGTTGATTAATTTTTTAAAGCATAATAAGGGTAAAGGTAAACCTTGATTTCATCGACCATCATTCTTTGAGCGGGGGATAGCCTGCACCACAGTGATTCACGTCCTCAAATAATCAAATCATTTAAGATGGCCACTTGTAAACAATACAAATAATTAAACATATTTTGACCTTTAATTTCACATCTTTACTCTTGTTCGATTCGGCATTATGATGCATAATAAAACAAATTGATGAATAAACAATTAGTTGAGACAAATTTGTGTTTCCAACTTCCAATAGAAGACAGCTTTTAGCAAGAGGAAAGAAGGAAGAAGTAACGTAATTACAAATGATTAGAGGACAAGCGGTTGATCTGTTGCCTTGAAACGGAAAGAGAAAATAATTATAATTATAAATAAATAATTCATATAAAAATCACTTTGTTTCATATTTCATATCAAATTCTAATGCATTTAAACAAGCACCTAATTGTTGAATTTTAATTTGTACCCAAAAAAATTGTTGAATTTTAATAGTACATAAAAGTAAACACGTCACCCCATGGACAACCTTTGTCTATTCAACGAATGTAGTTAGCCCACTCAAATTATGCGACAACATGCTAATAGTTATTTCATTGATTTACTTTATATGATATATTCCTATAAATGATAATTATTATAGTTCTTAATTCAATAGAGTACAGGATTATAATATATATATATATATATATTAAAAAGCTTCTACTTCCATATAATTAACTTCATGTTATTGTTAACTACTTATATCTAAATAGAATATCCTGACTTGTTAACTCTATTAATAATATATTACTGTTGAAATCTATTTTCTCTTGTTATTATAACAATAAAGTAAAGATTTAGAGTAAAATGTCGTGAAAATCAAAACAAACAATTATGGTTTAGCTAGGTATAGTTGTGTCTAATCACATTATATAAAAGAGTGGGCTCTAATTCTATCTATTTCCTGTGCCTAATCTAATCATATCAATCACTTTTGGCTCATCAACAAACAATTACATCTATTGCTTTTGAGTGATAAAAGGAGCTACTTTCGATTAATCATGAAAAGCCGTTGCGGTTGGTGAGAAGCTTTTTCGTTTTTGTGAAGTCCTATCTAACCCCTTCGTTAAATCCATGATGTTGATGTACGGACTCCCCGAATAATTCACAAAAGAAATTGTTTGTTGGGCTCCACAAAAACGAATGGGATCAATCTGGACCGTCCAATTGTTAGTGAATGAAATCAAACAAATAGCAACCGTCCATGTACAACGTTGATCTCTTCCACCTTATAATAAACAACATCCAGAAGAAGCCAAAGTTCACAATCCGACACACACCGAATTGGATGTAATAAAATAGCAGGAAATTAATGGGCAGAATATATATAAAAAATGGTGGAAGAAGGGAGCAAGAAGTTCGGCTTTGTACATTGAAGACTATTATACAAGTTAAGATTAGGCGGCAGTTAACTTTAAGTTGGGTGCGTGTTTCAAGTCTTTACGACCACTTTCTACAGCTCAAGAACATTTTCGAACTATTGATTTTGTTACTTTATTAGTCTTGAACAGAAATTAATTGTTACTTTATTTATAGCACAGCTCAGCTTGTCCCCTCTCAACCCACTCGCTTTATATAAAATCATGCCAAGTGAGTCATGATACCCATCAATTTATCTATTTTAACCCCTTAATTTCTGTCAGTTTTATCTACTTCTGTGTGCACAATCATTTTTATTTAGGTCAATTCTAAGCTCGATTATAGTGGAGGTCCTTATATGATGAGCTTACAGTAATCACGTAAATGAGACTGCGATTCATATTACATCTCACTTTCAACTTTTAATTTAAATATCTCAACATTATATATATAACCTAGAATTGTTGATTTAAAATATCTCTTTTTGCCATATTTATATATCCTATTATTGTTTTTATTAAATTAAAAATTTATTTTAAAAAACACTAAAATTAGTGTGGGATTGAAATTAGCATAAAAAACTTTGAAAATAAGGCTTTAAATAATAATTCAGGAAAAAATGACGTGAACTATGATATTTTATTTATAAATAAATATAGTATTAAAAAAACTCATCCTTATGATCTGACTTAAATTTTAACTTTCACTAATTTTAGGACTGTAAAATAAAAAAGAGTTCTACCCGCAACTTCAAATGGAAAACATTTTGAGTAAATTTAAATTATATGTCCTATCATTATCATCATATAATACATAATGTAATATGAATAATTAATAAACATATTTTATTGTCCTTGTGCTTTGAGGAGTTGATCTCTGTCCCATCTCCAAATTGTGTCACGGTATCCACTTTTGTTTGCATAATCTTAATTACAGTACGATTGAATAATTTTATCCAAGTCAATCATAAAAGCGTAGAATTTGACCATGTAAACATCTCTCTTCGTGGAACTTACATATTGCCTACGTAGTTTTATTGATGCAAATTAATAGTACTACCTTCTTGTCTTATATGAACGAAGATTAAGGAACGTATCAGTAAGCTAATCTTTCTTATTCAAATTGTAATTAGTTAACAGGACCAGCATGTCTACAACTGTTGCCATGTCCACGGGCACCCACCTAACTTAAATCTCAACATCTTCATCCAATCAATTGTTTTTAATTATAATAATTAAACGACATGATACAGATACAGATTTTTGTCCAATGACAAAATCATTTGTAATCAGCTGCAAATTATGTCATCTTACATATTTGATAACTTAGATTAGGTTGGCATATATCATTGACAAAAATTATTTGGTTTGATGTTAGTAATTTTCGAGCCTCTGATTAGTAACCAGTATATGAGTTACATGTATATATTTTAGCTAATTTTATGAATCCACCAGTAAATATAGCAGAATCGTGAGTTTCATATATATATATATATATATATATAGAGAGAGAGAGAGCGGAATCATGAATTTTAGATTATTTGGAGATTTTTGATAAATTTAGAAATGCAAGTATTTGGGTTTCATTGTCATTTGTAAACAAAGTCTTATCCCGCTTGGAAGTTGCTCTCGGGCCGTACCGTTAGAATATTTGTTCGTTTGGTTTTGGCTGATCCTTGAGTTTGCAGCAATTAAAAAAAACAAAAAAAAAAAATTACAATTGTTTGCGGAGAGCATTGAATAATGTTGGATTTGAACAACATTTTCACCGGACAGGTCTTATCTATCTTGGACTGAGCTTTGCTACAAGTTGAGTTGTTTATTGGGCCAGACCAATTCACAAGTAGATATGGACTCAAGCCAATTTATTTTTATATTCTGGGTCAGACAGAAAAGCCTACAAAAAACATTTAGACTCCAGCCAATATAATTTTACACTTTCGCAGCCCGTGTATTTTTTTTGGTTTTGTTTTGAAAATCTCCCAGCCCGTCTTATCCATCGACACAACCCCTCCCCCCCGGCCCCCACCCGAAATTATTCTTTGTATATTTTATAATTATGGTTCATAATACTATGCAAAATTTGTGTAGTTATGAATTACAATTAATCATAACTATAAAATTCTGCATAGCTAAATAGTATAGTTATATAATTAAGTAATTAACAGTGGATGAACAAAAATTTTTGAAATAAAACCAGTGTCTATATCGTGTATATAAATGTTTATCCCTTTTAGAGAGGCCCATCGATATGCTCTATGGACCAAAATGAGCAAAGCACTACGTTCGCATGATGAAAACGTGAGGGAACTTAGTCATGCGAAATGATATTGAATTTTGACCCATATGGAATAATTATTTGGAAATTCTGGGTATTAATGTTGAATTGTGGGTGGCATTTTCCAAATAAATCCAAATTTTCTAATTGCGCTGTCCAGTATCTATAATACATAAACTTTAATTTATAAATCGTCTGACTTTCGTAATATTATATATATAATGGACAAAATGAAAATAATTAAAATCACGCTTTAGAATTTTCTGCAAGTCATCTTTTCTGATTTCGGTGGATAAAGCTCCCAAATATTCACTTAGAATGTCAAATACAATGTTCTCATGAGAGTTTTTTCTCCATGCATTGCGCTTTTCTGTTTCACTTGGCACAAAAACTTGTCTATCGAAGAAAAAACTGAGAAATGGTGGTAATGGATCAAGATTTTTCTTGTTTAGTTATTTTTGTATATATATTATTCATGTCGTTTTCGACTTCCAAGAATTGGTTCAATAGATGAATTTTGCTTCCCCACTAAATACGACTTCATATTCTCTGAAAGTGATAGCCATGTGAGGAGATCGTAATCTTGTTGATAAATTTTAAACCGTGTCTCTACAATCTTAACTCACGTTTACATAACTATGTACAGCTCATGTCGTTAAAAGAAATCTCAATCAAATCATGAAATTAATCAGTCTTTGTGTAATTAACATAAATTTGAAATTAATGAGTTTCTGTATGATTGATATAATCCATGAATTATGGCTGATAACATCAAACCTATATTAGAAGGCCATGTTATTATATAGAACATGTAACTATATAACGTGTTTGATATCCAATAGATTACAGTTTAATATTTCACAGAACAATAACAAAGAATTGAAAAACTCAATTGGACCGTCTCATAATTGTTGAATAAAAATATAACCAAATCTTTCCGTGAGTTACTGTATATTTATACATTTCACGTATTATTTACATGGCATGTTAACTAGGGTGGATCGTGCACCTTGGAGACATACTAGCATCCCTGACATGTAAAACAAACCATTAGATCACAATCACATCGCATCATCACCGTGGAAAAAAGTTAAAAAAGTGTGCGAAACTTAGAGAAAGTTAATTCCACAAAACCCCAATTCCAGGCAAATATTACGTGCCGTTGTCTTTTGAATTATGTTGACTCTCTCGTGGATTTTAAATTCTCCTGCGTTATGAAAATAAACATGAGACAGTGAGAGGCAATCAACGGTCATTATAACCACCATTAACGGCAACATTAGCGAACATATTTCGCTCTCAAAGAGATATTTATAAAGAAATACGTATCTTATGCCCTGAAAAATGTGCGTCAGAGTCACTCTTATTATATATTATATTGATTATTGAGAGAGAGAAAATGAAAAATATTGGACCAACGATAGATGTGGGTCCGTGATTAACAGACGAAGCGGGCAAGAGCAACCAATTTCTAGTTCTAGTTGAAGTATGACCACATGCAGCACGCTAAGGGTGCCCAAATAAGAAATCGTTACACATCTCAATTTACGGGTCCTCGTCTTCTAATTAGTTCTAGTAGGTAGACCTGAAGAAGACATCCTACCCTCCTCCTCTTCGAATTAGTTCTAGTAGATAGACTTGAAGAAGACATTCTGCCCCTAATACTAGATCAGATAACTATTAGAATTTAATTGTGAAATAATCAATCGTGCGACTTAGATAACTGTTCTCAGATACGAGAGAGATCGATCCACATTTTTAGTGAAAAAATTATCACATTTTTTTTTGTGTGGTTGGCCCTTAAACCTACCTCTTACGTGTGTTAGAGCACTGGGTAGGAGGGTTAGTGTCCACCACACCAACGCACTTGGAGCGCTCATCATATGTAGTCTTTAGTTTTCAAAAATTATGGATGGAAGCTAAGACTGTTAAATGTTAATAGTGTCATAATTATATCAATGATTTTGTAGAGTACATTTTACTCGCTCTAGTCTCAACCTCTTGTTTGTAACAATTTAAAGAAAGCAATATGAGGTTATCACATCACAGTAAATTAAGCACAGCTGGATAAACATATCCTTAAATTCATGTTAATGAAATTGTAAGTTCAAAGTTATATTTATATTTGTAACTTAAAATAAATTTGTAGTATTGAACTTTTTGCAATCTATTACCTCTACCATCATAAGATACACCGTCATAAAAAAACTCACAGAAAAATAACTTTCCATGCATGCAAATTATTTTGATTTACACCGAAAAGGTTATATGGATTGGAAAAAAAAAAGTGATTGTTGTATTCCATTGAATCTATTATTGAACCAATTGCGCATTTTTGTTCTTAAAAGATCAACTAATTAATGGAAGCAAATATTTTTTGTTTCAAAAAGATTTGAAGTACACATTCAAAGTTCAAAATCTTGCGCTGGGCATAACATTTCATTTGATTTCATTATTATTATTATTATTTTTCCATAGGATAGGTCCCATAGGTCCAAAATTACTGCCCATGCAAAGGAAATCTAATAAAGTAATAATCTATGTAAAAAATTCTATGCTTTCTCGGGAAAATAACACTCAGATCCTTGCCTTGGAATTCCACCTCCACTCTCAGATTCCCTAATGATGACACGTGGCCATAAAAATTGCATGCAGTAGACAGCGTGGTCACCTCCTCTCTATAAATACCAGTAACATATAACGGCTCAAACACACAAAACACAAATTGGAGCCAAAACTACAAGTGGCAACAATATCACGAGAATTAGTTCGTTCATAGTGATCATAATGGCTCTTGTCCCTCGATATCCATTTTCTCTCCTCACTCTTATATTTTATCTTTCAACTATCAACTTCTGTTTCTGCTTCCATCCCAAGCTCCTTAACGTGTCCAAGGCACAATTGGAGTCTGAGAGCTGGTCACCTGCCGGAGCTACGTGGTACGGGCCCGCCAACGGCGCAGGAAGCGATGGTAATTATATCAACACACAAAGCGATGGATATAGTTGTTTTTGTTGTTTTTTGACTTGTTAAGTACATATGCTATTTACATGTGGTAATTAATACTAGGCGTGGACAACATGCATGTTTTTCATGCGGATAACCGGTAACTCAATTTCGAGCACTTCTGGTTGATCTAAGTGATGTGAAAAAAAGTGTGGACGCCTATGATAAATTTAAAAATATGGTTATTCCTCTAAAAATGAAATTAACGTGAAATCACCAATTTTTATGTTATAAAATAGAATCTAATGATATTATTTTTTATTTTATGGGGTTTTCAAGATTTTTTTCTTTAAAAATATTTGTGGCTAGATTTTGAGTTTAGAAAATTTTTTATGTGTATAGGTGGAGCTTGCGGGTACAGAGATGCTGTGGAGCGAGCCCCATTCTCTTCAATGGTTTCTGCTGGAGGCCCTTCTTTATTCAAATCTGGCAAAGGATGTGGAGCCTGTTATCAGGTCCTGCACATATCTTCTATCGTATATTATTGTGTTGTAAATTGTTTTTATTATTACTTTTTTCCTATCCGAATCTTCGTTGATTACTTACCCTAATTATGCTCATTTTCAGGTAAAATGCACAAAGAATGTGAATGCTAAATGTTCCGAAAATCCAGTAACAGTAGTTATCACTGATGAATGCCCTGGAGGACCCTGCGCTTCAGATTCTGTTCATTTTGATTTAAGTGGTACAGCTTTTGGAGCCATGGCAACTTCTGGCCAGGCTGAACAACTACGTAACGCTGGAGTTTTGCAGATTCAATATAGAAGGTAACTGTTTTGTGTGTGAGTGTGTGTGAAAGGGACGTGAAATTATAACCCAAACTTAGTCAACTTCTATCTATAGGTACATTAATCGAAAATCATCATAAATGTGATGTCTAGATAGTCATAAGTTACAGTCTTTACAGAATATGTTATAAGTTCAGTTTATAGTTAAAATAACTTATCATTAATTATTTAATGATAATAATTTGATATTTAATCTTTCAAAAAGAAATAATAATTTGATATTTAAAATATAATCGATAATCATATTAATTACTTAAGTCTAAAATATATCTGATGTACCATTTATCTTCCATTCAACTTGCCATAAAGTGACATATACACACAATACATTATATTTGTGCTACATTTTCTTATTAATGTTCTAAAATCTAATCATGTATTATCTTCGAATCTATAATTGGCAGAGTTGAGTGCAACTATCCTGGCATCAAGGTGACATTCAACGTTGATTCCGGCTCAAACCCTAACTACTTTGCTGTCCTGGTCGAATTCGAAGACGCTGACGGTGACCTTGCTGCCCTCGACCTTCAACAGGCAACACAATCCAATACTTGGCTTCCCATGCAAGAATCATGGGGTGCCGTTTGGAAGCTTGACGCAGGATCCGCTTTGACTGCTCCGTTTTCTCTCCGTCTAACTGCAGCCGACTCCGGAAAAACCATAGTAGCAAACAACGTTATTCCGGCCAGTTGGCAAGCTGGTCAAACTTATCGATCAGTGGTCAATTTTGATGTTTAAATCAGATAGATAGTCTATCTGTCATCTATGTATTTGGTTTGATGAAAGAGATCGTCAATTGTAAGTCAACTTTTAAGGCTTTGACTAGACGAACTCTATATTACTATTTAATGAAAAAAAAAAGTTGACTTTTGTTGACTTATTTGAATATTATATTAATCTAGCAAATTCAAGCAGTTCACGGACTGAACTAACTCAAATGGGTCAGTCTTGGGTTGAGAATTAGCTAAATCACATATACTTTCGAACCCATTAAAAAAAAGTAATAGTTTTTGCTCAGACTAAATGAATATAGAGATTTAAGGTAAAATCTTGATATTAGATTGTACCCTGCATCTTTTATTGTGATTTTAATTATCAAAAAACTTTGCTATAGTGTACCTTTCACCCTTGTAATGGAGATACAGGTGGGACCCATAATTTTCTCCGAGTTAATAAGCATAGTTTTTCTGTTCCAATAGATTTCCTGTCACTCTTGTGCTTTGGTTCATTCAATTAATTGTCACCTTCTGCTCACCTTCTAGTACAATGTTGACTAGCCTCTAATTAGAGCTGCGCACATTGATAAGGAACAAATGAAAAAGATGATAATGAGCAGTTCTTGCAGGATAATTATATCATTTAATCGTCTCTATTAGTTTTGTATTCATTCCCGAAGTCATTACGTTTCTCGGATTTTAATTGAGCATGTACCATATTTGCCTTAAAAAAATTTCTGTGCAGTCACAATATATATCTATGTTCCGCCCTCTATTCGAAGCGTGCCACAAATTATTGATGTGTTGAAGTAAAAATTATGTTTGATGTGTCGATTTAAATAATTAAATTGCTTCAGGTAAGGTGCAAACCAAATTAAATCCAATTCATTTTTATTATAACATGCAACGATGGCATATAATTTACTTGATTGGGTTCAGTTCATTGGACAGAAATGTCGTTATTTCTTTGGGCCGGATGCCAAATGGGGTTGTTTACTTTTAGCCGACCCAGATTGTTACCGAAATTACAAAAGTTCGCCTCAAATTGGCCCAATAGCAGAGTGATGTCCTTGGTCGTGGTTCTCTTTTTTCGGCCCAATAGTTGCAAACATGTTTCGGCGCAACAATGTGGAGTGCTTCTCTCGCTTCAAAGACAAAACGAATATGGTTATTCTTAAATGCAATCCACACGCTAATCATGAAAGATTTGGTTTTTTGTGAATTAAAGTTCCCAGTTCCTTTTATGTCTTCAAGTTTTGTGGCTACTATTTCATTCTTGTAAAATCCAAACACCAACCATGTAATTCCATGACTTTCTTGCCAAGACAATAAATTTTAACAATTAGAGATTCAAGAATCGATTTTTGACAACCATTAGGGGTACTATGATTATCAAAATTTGTATAAGAATACTGAAGGAATTGATGAAGGAAAAAAGAATTTACGTAGCGAAGTGGGTTTGGTGAGAAATTAAATAGAGTTGAATCCACGATTGAGCAACTGGGAGGGTTTTTGTGACACTATAGTGTTTTGAATTGAGAATACAAATAGAGAAATTAAATGACTGTGAAGAATGAGAGAAGGAGAAAGTGGAGATAGTTTATAATTACAAGCACTTGAGATAGACAAATGACTTGTTTCTTCCTTGAAGACTTAATTTGAACATTAATTACGATGATTATATAAGTTCGAAATGACATAAATGATTGAGAGCCTTCTCCCTCACAAAGACAAAAAGGTTTCATGGTTGCCGAATGCAGACTAGACATCATGGTTTTTATACACGCATTTACCTTTTTCTTTTTTTTGAATAATATACGTATTTACTTTTATATCTTAAAACTAAGAGGCATTGAAGATTAAGAAAAAAAATAAAATAATAATAATAGGTATATTAATTAATGAATAATTTTTGTTCCAGATGGATTACGTCTTTCACAAAACTTCGGATGAATTGTCTTTTCAGATTTCGTTAGATAATTAACAACTCCTAAATCTTCTCAAAATATTAAATACGATGTTTTCCTGTGATTTTTCGCTCCATGCATGAGAAGAGAACACAAACAGCACTGCGATGTGTACGGATCAAAGATTTCTGTTTGTTGGTAATTTTGCAGTAGATTCATTTCCTTTCAACTGCCAAGAACTGTTTCAATGTATATCCACTTATAAATGGATGTATAGTTTATACCTTCTGAAAGTGATAGCCATGTGAGAGGATTGTTACCTTGTTTAGATTTCATAGACTCAGTCTCTATAGATAAACTCGTCCCAAGTTGAAATTTGAAAGCAATAACAATATGTGAGATTACAAGTTGGTACAAGAGACTTCAATTAATTAAATCATGAAATCATCTGCTAGTCATTGTTTAATAATTAATATCCATGAATTAGGGATTATAGCAATAACCCATACGTTAGATTAATTGGCATGTCAACGAGGGAAAACGTACTCTTTGGAGACATACGAGCGTTTTTGTCACAAAACCCCAATTTTAGGCAAATATTATGTGCCGTTGTTATTGAGTGATATTGACTCTTGCGTGATTTTATTTGCTCTCTGTAAAGAGAGCCGTGAAAGAAAGATAATCAACGGTGATTAATCATCATTAACGGCAACATTAGCGAATACATTTGGCTCCAAAGAATAATTAAATAACTGACCATTGAATGCATGTATATATAATTAAAAAACGAGTTTTGATTATCATTTAATGCAATTTGATGGGAAGAAACGTTTATTCAATTTAATAATATTTTAAATTAGAATAAAGTGTGTGATAGATAATGTATCTAAACAAAACGACTCATTACTCAGGCAAGAACACTGTAGAAGCTAATAACAAAGAATTGGTCATTAGGAAAATGTCAGGTGTTAGTATAAAAAGAGCACTAGATGGTGTAATCAGAGACTGGACAATCAACTATTAAAACACCAATTAGAAGAGCATGCGTGTGAGTTAGTTAAGAGCTGAGTGAGAGAGGTACAAGTATAGTTATCATCAGTTACTATAGTTAGTAGCTTGTATTTGATAACTATAGAAGCTCTCTAGAGTTTTCAATTTTCTTCTTCAAGATTCTCGATAAAGTTTCTCTCTCAAATCTTGAACTCTCACAAACACATCCATCAATATTCTATCGTTGTATGTGCCTTGGTATTTATGATAAGTACGTGGTTCAAATTTCTATATTGAGCAGAAAGGGGCATTTAAACCATATTTATCGTATTTATTTTTCACCTACTTTTTTGGAAAAATAAATGAGATACGTAGTAGAGAATCAAAATAAATGCTTTGTCAAAAAAACTTCAATATATCTAGTATATACACCTTTATGATCTATGGTATGTGGACATGATCTTACTAATTATATGAGAGACTTAATTATACAATTATATGGGAAGGCATATATATCACATATCATAATATTAGATAATGAAAATGTATATGCTAGGCATATTAAAACTTTTTTGCTGTTCCGGTTTGTTAGCCTACAATGTGAGCAACCATGCACTTTGTAGTTGAAGTTTCCCACGTGAAAAGTGTCAAAATAAGAAAAGATTTCTGATTTTATTTAAGTGGCCTCATTATTTGGAAAACTGAAATTTATGGTGTTTGACTAAAGTATTAGTTGAGAGCGAAGAATGCCTTCCAGTAATTGAAGAGACAAAAAAAAAAAGTAAAAAATTGAAAATTTGGAACCGGCTATCATCACAACTCACAAGCTACGCCATCATAAAAAGAGACACGAAATAAATTTCCATGTAAACTATTTTGGGTATATATGGAAAATGGTTATTGGTAAGGGTGGACAGGGGTCAGGTCGGGTCGGCTTTGTTCAAAAACTTTCAGTTTTCCATATTGAAAACTGACCTGACCTGATTTGAGGTAGAAAACTGATCTAAACTGACTAGTATCGGGTCGATTTGATCTTGTTAGTTTCCATCGGTTTCACACTTTGCATCACCGTTGTCTTAGATGTTGTTCATTGGAGTTGAGCTGCCACTCTTTTTGCTAGAATGTCCAACTCAAGCCACTGCCAATAGATCCAAAGCCACTCCTAATGAGTCCTAACTCCAGCACCGACACCAGATCCAACAAGCCCAACTTTAGCACCAACACCACCCATCTAAAAAAGGGATAATACTAAGGATCCCCTTGTTATTTGACTGAATGACTAAAAACCCCCTTGTAGTTTAACATAAATCCATTTTCGCCCTTCTGTTAGATCTGTTACTAAAAAAGGTGTGCTGACAATGACAATATGCGGCAAGACAATATTACCCCTAAGTTACACTTAAAGCTGAAAAAGAATAAAAGAAAAATGAAAAAATAACATGTGACCGTTGTGAGTGCAATGGTCACATGTCTTAAGCCTTTAAAAGGTTGTCTTCAGCCCAAACAGAAACAAAACACACACATACACACACACACTCAAACCTAAAGCAAATGCATATCAGTTTGTAAGTAGCTTGAACAGAAGCAAAACACACACACCCAAAACTAAAAGGCAACCACGAAATTCACACCCATACAATTGACGCCCCAAAATTTGAATACTCACAACCATAACAAGAAGTAGATGGAAGCAACAAGTTCATCATGCGACATCAATGGAGGAGTTATAAAGTTCAAAAACAGAAAATGCTTTTGTCAAAAAAAGGCAAGTGTTAAGATATCTGAATCAGTGAGCAACCTAATGAAATTATATTTCCATTGTGCTACTGGACAGTGCAAATACTACTCTTTTTGGGAGCCAGATGCGGAAGAGATTGAATCAGAGTTGGTGCCACATACAGAAGGAAGATGGAAAGAAATGGAAGACATGCAATCAAAACTGAATCAAATAGAAAGTGTAGAAGTGAGAGTACAAAACCTAGAACGGTGCTTCATCCAGAAAATGAACAAAATAGAAACAACGCAAGGATGGTTGACAGTGTTGGTGCTAGTAAATTTAATTGTATTTTGTGTAAACATTGGAATGCTTTACTACTCAATGTAAAAGGTAAATGTTCATAAATATATATTGCAATGCTTTGCTACTCAATGTAAAAAGTATATGTTTATGAATATATATATATATATATATAAAAGCAATGCTTCAATTCTGACAAGTACATACATAAATCATCACCAAAATATACATATAATCAAAAACATGTTCATGATACTAGCATAAATACTAAGTTTGATCTTGCTAGCAAAACATGAACATGTTAGCAACCTACTTATAAAATGCTAACAACAAACACCTGACCAAAAAATAAAATAAAAAACATGTTCATGATGCTAGCATAAATACTAATCTGACCTTGCTAGCAAAACATGAACATGTTAGCAAGTTGCCAACAAAAAGATGCTAACATGCTACCAATAGAAAGATAATAGCAAATATCATCTAAATAGACACAAACATATACTAAAGTTTTATAAACACATGTCACATGAAAAAAGTAACAGTACTGACATAAATCATGTAGCCTTGCTTCCATTAATTTTTTGCTTGAGTGAGATATGATAGTGCACTCTGAATTGCAGTCTCCTTTGAAGGTTGAGATTGTGCACCCTATAAAGATTAGACTAATTTCTTTCCTTATCCCTAAAAAAAAATAAAATCAACAATATTACCAAGTAATGCAAAAAAAAAAAATAATAATAATAAAAATAACTTGCTAATAAAAATAAAGACTATCTTGTGTCTCTTTCCACATATTCTACTATTGTAACCTAACTGACGATATTTTTTTGCAAATAACAGTACCTGCTCTGGTCGCTGAGGTAGACGCTGGAAGCTTCTCACCTGGTTCTCTTATCCTCACTTTCTTCGATCTACCAGCTCTTTTCGTTACAGGTGGTGGCAACAGTGGTTGTGCATTAATTTGAACCCAAGAAAATTGATCTGGAATAAGGTGAATCATTTGACTATATGTCTTCATGAAGGCAACTTTTGACAAACTTGGATGTACATATTCTTTGATATTGGTTGTGAGATCAGATATCTTATTTAAATGGTTGACAGCAGCTATTGTATGCCTACAAGGGACACCACTTATCTGCCATGCCTTACACCCACAAGTATGCTCCCTTAAGTTGACAACATAAGCCCTGTTGTCATCTAAAATCTCAAACTCCCCATTCCCAACTTCAAGCAATCTAAGAATTTGAGTTTCCTTACTAGCTTTTATAACTTTGGAGTAGACAGTTGGAGAAATCTCACGTTTCCATCTAAAACAATCTTGTTTTCTCTTTTCAAACATTTCCATGACCATCCTTCTAGTGCATTCTAGGACACTTAAATATGATTTTGCCTTATGTTTACCTAACATATTGTTAAAAGACTTAGTCAAATTGTTTGTGACATGATCACATCTAATACTAATATCAAATGCACGTCTACTCTAATGAGTTGGTTCTATATTGGCTAACCGTCGTGCAGCTTCTACAGTTTCTGCTGCTATATCTTTCATTTTTTTTTTTTTAAATCATGGAGGTTGTAAAACCTACTAGCTGCTCAAAGCAAGTTTTTTTGGCTTTTGCTCAGGATAGGTTTGCTTAAAGTTGGTATATATATGCCTTGCACAAAATTTACAAAATGAACAAATAAAAAACAGTTAGTTCGCACAAAATTTGTAAAATGAGAAATAAAAATAGATAGTATGCTAACCCAAAAAAATAACATATCAAACATGCAAAAGTCTTACCTATTAGAAGTATAAGGAAAGATTTTTTGCACAGTAACCAGCACCCCTTTCTGTCGGTCAGTCATGAAGCAAAGTGGCTTGTCATGTGGAAAATTTAGAAATGCTTTAAGGTGGTTTAAAAACCACATCCAACTTGCATTTGTTTCACCTTTACATATACACAATGCCAAAGGGAAAACCCCACTGTTTGCATCTAAACAGACAGCAGATAGTAGAACTCCTCCAAATGGGCCTTTCAAATGGCAACCATCAAGGCCTATAAAGGGTTTACACCCTTCTAGAAAACCTATTTTTTGGGCTTCAAAACTGAGGAAAAACCTGTGAAATGTTGGTTGAGGCTCTTGAGTGCGAACAAAGGCTGCATAACCTGGATTACATAACCTAACCATCTCTGTATAAGGTCTAAGGAGCTTAAAGAACTCAGCATGATTAGTTCCCAATCCATGCAATGCCTTTTGTTTGGCTTTCCACAACTTTCTCTTGTCAATATTCACCCTATACCTCTCTCTCAATGGGTCAGCAATCACTCCAATCTTAATTTCAGGATTACTTTTGACAAGCGACTTAAACTTCCTAGCAATTCATGCCACTTTTGCTTCTACATTCCGGTACACCCTTTCTCACTCATGGAGGTCATTATATGTTCTAGTCTTCATACTCTTCTTATTTGCCATTTCTGATGCATGAATTCGCCATGGACACCCAATTGCCTTACACTTATAAGTCAATTTAGTCTTATCATTTTTCTTTCTATCCAAAGAAATCCCCTCTTGAATTGCATAATCTTTTAATGCCTCCCTCAAGCTATATACACTATCATGCACCTGGTTCACATGAAATTTTATTTCCCCATTTCCCCCCTTCTTAAAAGGACTGCCCCTCATTAATCTATCCACCACATTGACACCTGTTTCATCCTCTGAATCGCTAGAAAACCCAGAATTATCACCTGACTCATATCCCTCTAATCCTTAATATCTTTACCAATTTGGTTGCCATTACTAGATTGATCAGCCTCCACATCTTTAACATTGTTGTGTTCTTCTTCATCATCGCTTATATCACTAAAACCCTCTAGATCATCCCATGAAAATGGCCAGTAATCCTTTAAAGGCTCTCGATTAATATCATTCCCTAAAGGTTCAACAGTAGGTTTATAACATGAATCTACTGATGGTGGTTCACTTCCTGACTTTTCCTTCATCTCAAACATTAGCTTAGTACAACTGTGATCTCCAAACATTTTAAAAACCTTCACTAACTCACCATCACTACTAATCTCTAAATTTTCATCAAACCAAGACAACTTCACATAAACCAACCACTCCTTGTCATGTACATCTTTATCTCTAATATACTCATGTTTCACACTGTTAATTATGGTTATTAGACTAACATGGTCAACATCCCAACACCCAAGGTCTATCCTTTCTTCATATACATCAACAAATATCTGAAACGAAGCCATTGTTATTGCCAAAATGAAAATAATTATAATTAACAACTAAGGTTTACTGAGACATCACGTATCAACTGCTAACAAGTGTGAATATATATGAGATATGAAGACATTATAAAGACTGTCAATGCCATGAAAAATTCGGTGTAATTAACAACTAACAACCAGTTTACTAAGACATCACATATAAACTATTAACAAGTATAAACATATATCAGATATGAAGACATCATAAAGACTGTCAATGCCATGAAAAATTATGTATAATTAACAACTAACAACCAGTTTACTAAGACATCACATATCAACTATTAACAAATATGAACATATATCAGATATGAAGACATTATAAAGACTGTCAATACCATGACAATTTTATATACAGAATTTTTCATGACATTTCAAACTAATTTATATTGACTGGAATGTATTACCTAAAATCATTGAAATTTGATTGATAATAAAATAAGGCAATAAGTGAATTCTCTTTCAATATCATAGGAAAGACCTCGAAAGACTGCAGTTTGCTTTGCACATTTTCAATTGTTGACATTATGACTACACAGTGAATTGTTGGATATAGTACACCAACTAAACATACAAGGCACTTTAATCTCACCAGAACTTAACAAACACATGATAAGGAAAAATAATAACACTAGTTTATTCACATGTCTTCTACTTTCACCGTACGGTTGTTACATAGTTAATGGATATCTATAAAACTCTAAACACAAACTTAATTAATTATACATAGTGTAATATTTTTTTCCAAAAAAGAAAAAGAGAAAAATGTATACATATTGTAATCTTTATCTGAAGAAATTCTCAATATTATAATGTACTACCCGCATATAGACAATAGATTTTAAACAAATCACACTTAGTAATTTTTATGGTCTATGTAACTTCAAGGACACTATTAAAATAACAAATGAGTTTTTAAGAATTTAGAACAAGCCAACTCAGATATATAATTAAATGATTGCCTAAAACATTTTGAAGGCTTGATTTATAGTCTCCATTCCAACCAAATATTGACTTTAGTTATCATTCTGGACAATCATATATTCCTTTACCTTAATATCGAAAAATATTCCTTGGCTCTTAAAAGCACTGTGCTCTGCTTTACATTGTTCAATCACTTCAGAGCTACAATACTTCCTCAAAGATTCTGCATTCCCCTATCCATATAAAACATGTGTTACCAAAAAAGATATAAACATCCATGTCGCTCACATAGCTATCTTTCAATATTAATATGTCAAAGAAGATAACAATCGACATAAAGACAATGCTTTAACACATATAACTAATAAGCACGACAACATCACATATAAATATCACACATATAAAACAATAAGAAATACCTCTGATTATTTTACCAAAAATAAGTGATATAAAACAATAAACATGAAAGCGACCAGTATCTGAAAGTGACCAAAAAGTGACCAAAATCATCCACCCACCCTAACTTGTTCTTTATGTAAATAAAACACATATATGATGTTACACTCTTATACAAACCACCTTTATACTATCAATTACGTGTTTCCATCTTCCAGTAGAAAAACTCCCAATTTTTTTTTTTTCGATTAGACCCTAACAAATCGAAATGAGCAAAATCCATATACGTAAACATTAACCATCCAAACCATACACATGAAATAACCATTTACCAAAAAAAATGCAAAAAAAAAAAAAAAAAAAAAACACTTAAGAAAATTACCGTAACTCCAATGACCACGTACACCTTCTCACTCGACAACTCCTTCAAACTCACCCTCAACCACACCACGATACTCCTCAATATCAGTTCCAGATGGGATCACACATGCATGCAAGAAGTTTTTTGCATTATAAAGATTGACGATGACTAGTTTAGGGGTTTTTTTTGGCGCCAAGGTTACATGAGCAGAAGGGGACCAGATGGAGAGAAAAAGGATGATTTGGTGGAGCTTTGGGACCATCGGTCCTTTTCATCTGATTTTTATTCACATGCCCTCCACACATGTCACTTATTAGTTTAATCATTTTTTAAAAAATTTATTTTCTAATGAATTACCAGTTTTATCCTTCTCCATTAACGGTCAAATATTGACTTTTAACGTCCAAGTTAACGGTAGGGGTTTTTTTGGCTATTTCTCTCAACTAAAAGGGATATTTTATCTCTTGCACAATTTATAAAGGGGGTTCTTAGCGATTTTCTTAGACAAGAGGGTTTTTTTGGCTATTATACCAAACTATAAGGGCGAAAATAGACTTATCCCTTTAAAAAATAAAAAAGGAAAAAACACCAATATCTAGCAATCCAACACTAGATCCAACCAAGGATGTTGCTTCATCAAGTGCATCCAACAAATCAAACACAACAACAAATAGCTTGAAAAAGACACAAACTTTGTCTACCATCAAAACTAATAGAATTAGGGTTCAACACAAAAATAAAATTGATTTTTTTTTTTTTTTAAAAGAAAAACTAGGTACTTGAAAAATATTGAAATTTGAAGAAAAAGAAGAGAAAAAGAGACATACTCAAGTCTAGAAATCATTAGAAGAAAAACAAATGGAAACCGTAGTTGGTCTCGAAGACAAGAAAGACAAATAAAAAAAGAACATATAAAAAAAAAAATTGTAGAGGTAGGAGGAAGCAATGAAGGCACAAACAACGAAGAGGCATGTGAGATGGTGGTGGCAGATGAGTAGCAAGGAGAGAGAGAGGTGTGGTGTTGGGTGGACAAAGAAGCTACTAGTATGTGAAAGAGAGATGAAGAAATTGATTGAAAGAATGAAAAAGGGTAGGTAGTGGCTAGGGTGAAAAGTGAGAGAGAAGTTATGAGTGTTAATAGATTTTTATATATTATTTTTTTAAGTCTGTTTTCGTATTGGTTTCGGTTTTTTCCACACAAAACTGACCCGAAACTGATTAGAGTTGGTTTTTGTCACTGAAGACCGACCCGTATATTAATTGAAAATTGATATTTTCGGGTTGATTCGGATTGACCCATATATTAATTGAAAATCGATATTTTCGGGTTGGTTTGGATTGGACCAGTCGATCTCTCTTTTTTTACCCACCCTTAGTTATTGGTGTGGGTTTATTTTTAATTTTTTTAAAATAATCCTTTTGAATCTCGTGATGCAATTAAATCTTAAATACAAATTCATGGAATAAAATAAATTAGTAAATTGAAAGATTAAAAAATTCAATGCTCACACTGATGTTGAAAACAAATTTTAATCACATACACAACTTTATTTTTATTTTCATACATAGCCTCATACGATCACAGTCTTCGTCCTCTGGAGGACCAAAATTTCTGCTGATGTAAAGGTGATCTATGTAAATTAAGTGTGTGTTTATCTTTCGTATCTAAAAATCTTTTTGGTTTAGCTTGTTTTTCAAGGAAAGGAAACTCTGATTCTTTGACGATGACATATGGCATTGAATTGCATGTACTAGATAGGATTATCACCAATTTTTTTCTCTATAAATACCGGTAAATAACGGTATCAACTCACGAACGCAACTGAAAACCCAAATCCCTACAAGTGGCAGCAATTTTCAAGTAATTTTATCGCAGTGTCGATGGCTCTTCTCCTTCGATATCCATTCTGCCTCTTCACTCTTATACTCATATTTTCTCCCAAACTCCTTCATGTTTCGAATGCACAATCCTGGTCACCTGCCAGAGCTACGTGGTATGGACCCCCAAACGGCGCAGGAAGTGATGGTAACTAATTAGAAAGACAGGGAGATGGACATATTGTTTGTGTTGTATTATTCGATTTGTTAAGTATACACTTACACACACACACCTATAGATATATATATGTAGTAGTAATTGGAACGGAGAGTATGCATCATGCATTGCATGCAAATCAACGGAAACTTAATTTTGAGTATTTTTTGTTGATTTAAATGGAAAACAACTGTGTGATGGTCACATCTCATAATATATTTTATTTATATATAAATAGACTTCGAAGTCGATAGATTTTGTTATGTGCGCGTAGGTGGAGCTTGCGGGTACAGAGATGCTGTGGAGCGAGCCCCATTCTCTTCAATGGTTTCTGCTGGAGGCCCTTCTTTATTCAAATCTGGCAAAGGATGTGGAGCGTGTTATCAGGTCGTGCACATTTCTTGTATTATATTTTATTGCGTTATCAATTTTGATCATTTTGTCCCTACTTTTGTTAGTACTTATCCTACTTATATTCAATTTCAGGTAAAATGCACGAAGAATGTGAACGCTGCATGTTCAGAAAATCCAGTGAGGGTAGTTGTCACAGATGAATGCGCTGGAGGAACCTGTGCTTCGGATTCCGTTCATTTCGATTTAAGTGGCACTGCTTTCGGAGCCATGGCAACTTCTGGCCAGGCTAATCAGCTACGTAATGCTGGGGTTTTGCAGATTCAATACAGAAGGTGATTCTATGCTGTGCAAGTGTATAGGAAAGAGAAAAAGCCAATAAAACTAATTCAACTTCTAATCCTCTTTGTAATACATCAATATCTAGATATTAATAGATTACAAACTCTTATAAAATTGGGAAAATAATTTAATTTAATAATGAGGTAATAGTATAATCACTAGAATTTAATATTTAAATAATATTAATAAAGTTTAAAATATATTCAATATATTTTATATATTCCATATAAATTATGTCGTCACGTAAAATATATACATATATTTATGCATTCTATGCT
This sequence comes from Litchi chinensis, assembly GCA_019925255.1. Taxonomy (NCBI): domain Eukaryota; kingdom Viridiplantae; phylum Streptophyta; class Magnoliopsida; order Sapindales; family Sapindaceae; genus Litchi; species Litchi chinensis. Next base: position 1,386,941 of record CM034463.1, read on the forward strand.
TTCCCTGGTATTTTACGATATCATGTTTAATTTTTATGTTCCTTTCCCTTTTTTTTTTTTTTTTTTGGTTTTGAGATCGTGTTTGATTTTTATGTTACTATGGCAGAGTGCAGTGCGACTATTCTGGCATGAACGTGGTCTTCATCGTTGACTCCGGCTCAAACCGTAACTATTTTGCGGTCCTGATCATATATCAAGAGGGTGACGGTAACCTTGCTGCCGTGGATCTTCAACAGGCAACACAATCCAACACTTGGCTTCCCATGCAACACTCATGGGGTGCAGTTTGGAAGCTTGACTCAGGGTCCGCCTTGACTGCTCCGTTTTCTCTCCGTCTAACAGCAGCCGAGTCCGGAGAAACCATAGTAGCAAACAATGTTATTCCTGCTAATTGGCAAGCTGGTCAAACTTATGAATCTCTCGTCAATTTTAATGTTTCAATTGACATATCTATGATATATAAAAATAATAATAAAATTGATGTAGCTATGTATTTGGTTTGATACGGAGTAATCTGCTACAAGTCAAACTTGATAATAGGGTTTGACTTATAAAAATATATTATGAAAATAAAAGTTTGACTGTGTTGATTTGTCTCTTTGCTGATCATCATGAAATTTTAGCTCTTGAACTTGGTACTTATAATTAAATAACCATTGAAGTGCTAAATTAATGTAAGAAACAATTTGGTTATTTATAGTCTTTCAGTTTCACCTACCAAGATTATGTTCCAAGGTTAAAAAAATATGGGAAACTTGGCGAGAATGGGCTTCTCTACATTAGATAATTCTATTAACATTATAATTTGCTGCGCAGATGCTTTTCCGTCTACTCCGTTTCACCACGAAATAATTTTCCAATGAAAACATCTTTATAGCTAGCATCTGAAAGTGATAGACTCATAATATAGACAGAGGATCGGTTAATTATCCTTTTTTTTTTATTCTAAATATGTATGGTAGATATCACTGCTTATCTCGACAGCTATAAGTCTTTAACAATGTGAATTATACACAAAATTAGTAACCAAAACAAGTAATTATTTCCTAATTACAAGGGTGACAACAAGAGAACTCATGGGGGAACATTGAATGTTTAACAAAATATTGAAATGGTGAAGCGTTACAGGAAAATAAATTTTATTTATATCATATTTGAAGCCATTATAAAGAAGTTTTCAAATTATCATATTATAGAGCTTTTCGTATATGTTGGTATTCGAAATTAGTCTGACAAAAGAGTAATCTTTGTATGTTCTTGTTAGTCCAATAAATATAACTCATCTTTTAATAGCTCAAACAAATAACTTACAGAAAAAATATTCCGTTGATACTATTCACTTCGGCTCAATTCATAGTTAAACAAGTGTGATTATATTTGTTAAAATGTAGCAATTACTGGAGACCAAGTCAATAATTTTTATCTAGGCTAGCTAATCTATGCTACATCAACTTTGATTATTAATATATTGTTTGACATTTTCCGTTGTCATATGATATCACTCAATCCAATTCCAAATGAAGTAAGCTTTTAAAATTCAATAAAGCAAGCTATCCTTACGTTTTTTGGATTAAATGCTTTTATGATTTATTATTGCTAAATGTCAAATACGATGCTGTCAAGCGGGTTCTGTTTACTCTGGAAAATATTAAACCACTTTCAGTTTTATCTACCAAAATATATCCTTCTAAGGTGGGGGTGGGCACCCAAACCATTAAATTGATCAATCCGACTAAACCAAACCGATTAAAACAGATTGGTTTGGATTCATAAAGTAGTGAAATAAGTCCACTGATTTGATGCAAAACAACCCTAATGGTTGCAGTTGGTTTATGGGTTGTGTTTAATTAAACCGAACAACCCGGCCCAAATCATAAAATATACAATTATGTCTATGTATATATTAAAAAAACACTAAAATAGAGTTAACCTAAGTTTCGAATGTATATATGTTCCATTTTTGTTACCTCCAACCTTTACCTTTTTCTCAAAACTACTAGCTTTTGTTACCACATCCACAAACTTTTGGCCTTCTTCAGTCACTTAGTCTTTTAAAAGTCATTTATTTCATTCTACTTAATTTAAATCACTAGTTTAATTTGTATTTCTTTCTTTAGCATTCATAAGAGAATGTGTTGTATGATTTTAGTTTGTTCATAGCTTCACGTTGTATAATTCATTTTTAGCTCATGTGAATTGAATGTGCATATTGTTTGAAAGTGCATGTGAATTCAATTCATCATTTATATGACTTGCATCTTTATACAAAATAATTTATCTTTTGTTGGTTAGAACTTTAATGTATATTAACATATAATAATATCATAGACAATATATATTATTATGCCATTAAAATTATGATATATTTTAATATTGTCTTTATACTCAGATTTTTTATTATAATAACCTCATATTACTTCCTCATAAGTCTATCCATTGTTTTTATTAATTTTTTTGTGTATCAAATAATTGTAAGAAATTTAATTCTCATATACAACTCTATTGTCATATATTGATGCTGGCATAATGAAAAATTTTCGATAATGAAACAACTTGAAAACTTCAATTATTTTAGTTGGATCTTAAACTGAACCAAACCAATTTTTATTACTAATCTGATTATTTACTGGTTTAGTTTAGGTAGAGTCAAACCCAATCCATGAATCTAAGATACAAAAACAAAACTGGAAAACTTATATATCAAAAAGGAGCTTCTCTATATTGCTATTAACATTAAGCATATCTATATGGCTCGAGCATTAATTAGAGTCAAATAATTAATTTTATGAGTTGATGCTTTTGCATATATACATAAAACAACTATTTGGTGGGTGAAACAAAATGGATATATATATATATATATTTATATCCACTCTGTTTCACCCACCAATTAAATAGTTGTCCATTTAAAACCTCTCATGTAATTGGAAGATGATAAGCGCACGATGTTGATGATATGTTACCTTACTAAGATATACTTTAGTGGTATAATTTGTCTTTAGCTTTCTATTATATCACAACTCATGTTGACAGCTATAACATGTGGAATATACACTACACTGGTAAGAGAACAAATTTATTTACCTGTTTAGTTAATCCATGAATCAATAACGCAAAACTCTGAAAAAATAGTCAATGAAAGATGCCAACTAGGTTGTAAGTACACCTTCGATGCATAAAAACTATCCCATCATGTAAAAGTGAAACAAACCATTTGATTACAATCACATAACCTTATCACCATTGAAAGAAGGTGAAAAAAAAATACCACACCTTTTATGTTAAAAAAAAAAATCAATTGAGTCCCTAATGTTTGTAAAATGTTACTTTTTTACTCATTTATGTGTTTTAAATATTCAACATCGCTAACGCTTTTATATAAAAAATAAATAAATTTTAATTTAGTCCCTAATATTTAGTAAAATATTATTTTTTACTCACTTATGCGTTTCGAATAGCCGACATTCCTAACATTTGAGAAATTCATCAATTTAGTTATTTTATTAGTTGATCAGTAGTCAAGCTTAACGGTTGTAAGGTATTTTAGTTTGTTTACTCCATTAGCTATATATGTATTCATATTAGTACACCCCTTTTTAATAGGAATATAGAATAATTGAGCACTCTATCCTAAGAGATCAATAATTAAAATCTTATCATTATCCTAAAACATAAAATATAGGTAGTTTTCTATAGATTTGGTCTCCCTCTCCCGTTAAAAAAAAATTAACAATAATAAAAATATATATTCATATCAATTCCACCTTAAATATTATGGTATATAATTGTAATTACCATATGATAGATGATATGTTAATTAAAATTTATATATTACATTATTTAAGTAATGTTCTTAAAAAAAAAGTATAAAACGTATAATAAATCAGAGTTCATGGATTAATTCTATGACTGTGCCCGTATAAAATATTTAATGAGAAGAAAAATAATCAGCACTTTTTAATTCTGTTACTGAAGAACGGAGATGATCAAAGATGAATAATGTATCCAGTGTACTTTATTATTATTATTTTTTGACTAACCGTGAATAACCAATATTATTTATTAGTAATATATATTTAAACAAATGCTAAACTAAATAGGTATCTCCTGAAAAGTGAGTCACTGCATATTATATCAAAAAGAGAGATAATGACATGTAATGGAATCAAATTGATGTAGATCCAACTGTCAAACAATGGAGTGGGCTATCACTTTCTAATACTAGTTGAAGTTTCACGTATTCACAACTTAAAAGGAGTGATGTTATGTCCATTTTGTCGGTTTAATTAAGTGGGCCAGTGTAAGTCCAATAGACCTGAACAGAAGCAGAGGCCCAGAAGATCCGAGCATCAGGTCGCAGTTGCAAGCCCGACCAGCCCGCGAGGCCATTCAAGTCTCGAGCTCGCAATAGCTTCCAGACCGCCCAAGAGTACCTTCTGCCCTCATCACCAGCTCGTTGGTCTCGCGAGATCGCTCAGGTCGCGAGCCCGCAGAAATCTCCAGACCACTTGACCACCTCTCCCGACCACGTCTGCGCCTTTGCAGGTCGCACAACCTGATTGACCAGAGAGTCCACTCAGGGGATATCATACGCAACAAGTAATTAAAGTCACCAACTTTCATGATTTCCCGTCGGAAACTATCTACACCATTACCGAGAAGCATTCAATGTGGCGACTATGCAATTAATGAAGGAAAGACCTCTCTTGGTGCATTAAATGAAGACGTGTGCAGGAAGAGAACAATCATTACCTTTGACAATTAATGAAGCATGATTATGTCAGGATTAGTTGTAAATAGCCGTTGTCGATAGCGTGTATTACATTCTTTTGTAATTTTTTTTTTGTCATTTCCCTCTCTCTATAAATATGAGAGATCTTTACTGTACAAACAAGATGAAAATATTAGAGTATCGTCACTCTGCCGAAATTATTTCAGAGTGGCCGTGGATGTAGGCGCAGTCGCCGAACCACGTAAAAATCCTTGTGCTTTGCATTCTTCTTTCTCCCTCTCGTCTTCATTGATCATCTCATTAAACTCACCTAACTATCACGACTAATATCCTTTCATCCAATTTAAACTCCACCAATCTTAAACCTCATTAACTACTTATTTATCACACTCTCATCATTACCATCGTTCCTTAATTACCTCACTTGCAGTCTGGGCTCCAGAATCTCTAATTGACTGTTTCCGAACGTCAACAAGTGACAAAACAAGCTATATAAAAATATTGTTAGATTTTTTAAATATTTTATATAAATATAATAAAAATTATTTTAAATTTTATTTAAATCTATAATTTAAATGAAATTTATGAAGTCAATAATTTTGTGAATACACTTAGATTTTATTGAATTTTATATAAAATTTGAATTGAATTAAATTATTCAAATAAAATCTGTGAAGTTAATAAATTCTTAAATACACTCAGGTTTCATTAGATTTTGTATAAATCTGAAGTCAATAATTTTTTTAATACACTTTAATTTTATTGGATTTCATATAAATTTGAATTGAATAAAATCATTTGAATGAAATCTGTAAAGTCAATGATTTTTTTAATTCACCTAGATTTTATTGGATTTTGTATAAATCTAAATTGAATACACTTTATTTTTAATGAATTTCATATAAATCTAAATTGATTTTATACAAATCTAAATTAAATATATCTAAAATTTAATAAATTATATATAAATCTGAATTAAATGCACTATTTTTTATGGATTTCATATAAATCTAAATTTATATTATGTAAATCTGAATTGAATACACTTAGATCCTCTGATGATGACACATGGCAGTCGAAAGCCGCATGCATTATATAGCGCAATCACCAATGCATTCTAACTATGTTTAGAATAAGAAATTTGAGATAGGTTTGAAATTCAAAATATCTCAAACTTTCAAATCTATGTTTGGAGAGTAATGAAAGGAATTCCCAAACTTTTAAATCTATGTTTGGAGAGCAATAAATGGAATTCCCAAACTTTTAAACTTATGTTTGGAGAGTAATGAGTGGAATTCCAAATTCCCTCAAATTCTTCTCTTATGAGAATGTTCATTCCCAACTAAAATGATGAAATTTGATGGGTTTGAGAATAAGTAATCTATCTATATTTTTTTTCAAAATTTTTAAAGAATTTTTTTAAAATTAATTTTAAGTATATATTTAAATTAATTTTATTTTAATATAATTTCAATCTATACAAAATATAATATGACATAATTTTAATCAAATTTTAAATTCTTTGAAATATGATATAATAACCTTTCAATTCAATCTACTCTGTTCTAATCTCGCAAACTGTCTCTCTCCATAAACACTAGTAAATGCTTGGTAGCCAAAACAAGAAGCTGCACTGACAAGAAGTTGTCACATCATATCACAGTGAAAATGGCTTCATTCTTTCTACTAGCTCTTGTAGTAATAATTTCTTCTTTGTTTAACTTCTGTTGCTGTTTTAATCCCATACTTAGCGTCTCAGTCGCCGAATCAGAATTCAATTGGTCACCAGCCGAAGCAACATGGTACGGACCCCCCACCGGTGCAGGAACCGATAGTAATTATAATGTAAAGTAGAGACAGTGTTCAATATTGATTTATCAGACACACACACACACACATAGATACATATATATCAATGTATAGGAGGAGCTTGTGGACACGGTGATGCTGTCGGACGATTCCCATTCTCTTCAATGGTTGTTGCTGCGAGAGGCCATTCTTTGTTCGAATCCGCCAAAGGATGTGGAGCCTGTTATCAGATCCTGCATATGCTTATAGTACTATAAAGTCTATAATTGCATGAATTTTATATTATATTGATTTGATTCATTGCCTTATATAGCAACTGTTCTTCGTCTATAAATATTGACATCAATGTTGTTGTACAACATTGTAAGAGTATCTTCAATATAAATGTGTATTGTTTCTTATAATCTATTATCATATCATCAACGTCCAAAGAATTGCTTTCTATATGACATTGATAGACAATCAAACCAAAAAACAGTCTCCAATGCTTCCATTTGAAATCCACACTTAGTTTAGATGTGTTTTTTTTTGTTTTTTAACCACAAAACTTTCTCAGTCACTATATCAGTAAATTCCAAAATTTTTACTTCAAACCATCACAATGCCATAAATATTCGAATTGTCATGGTCTTATACATAATGCCAGATCCAACACCAGCATCATTTCGTGTTTGTGTATATACATGTATGTTTTGTCTTTTTTTTTTTTTTTTTGGTTTTTCCAATCAATAACATTCATATAATTAAGATTTCAAACAAAAAAAAATCACAGAATTAGAATATGGTTTGCCCAGCTAATATTGGTCTTGTTCTTTTGCTTAGTTTTAGTCATTGTTGGCAAAAGTCAAAATCATCACAATCATAAAAGGAAGAGTGTATAATGTTGCAAGAGAAACAAAATCAAACAAGAATTTATTTTTCCAGTGTAATGTTTGTTTTTTCAACTGGAACTGGACTGCAGTTACAAGTGGTGATGACGGTGAGTTGTTGATATGCATCGATCTCACTTCCACAGCAGTTCTGGCCAGGGAAACCGCCAAGGAGCTGGAACATTCACACCTACACATTGATTGATGTTCTGCAACATTCACATCCATTCACAGCCATTGATGATCTGCACCAGTAACACCCATTCACACCCACTCTCTCATCCTTCCTAATAAAACCCAGAAACCCAAAACACTTGTTCGCTTGCACGATCTGCAACGCCTCACCAATTGTTCACCTTTCGTTCTGCAGAAAGTGTTACCACTATAGCAACTTCCCTATCGTCGCTCTTGGTTCTTCCCTTGCCCAAACGGACAACAATGACCCTCATATCTTCAGCAATGCCGCCGTCAGCGGGTAGCGAGTGAATCGCCTTTAGCGTCACCAAGGAGGTTAGTGTAATGGGTCAAGCTTCCAGGTCGAGGCGAGTGAGAAGAGAGAAGAGAGAAGAGAGAAAAGGAGGTGAGTCAGGAGATGAGTTTGGCGTTAACAGAGAGATCGAGTATCAGAGAATGAGAGAGCATCCAGTGTGAGTTGCTGAGGCAGCATTTCTAGGGTCTGTCTAACAGACCCTTGACAAATAGGGGGCCATCTTCACACTGTTGATTTTTTTTCTTTTCTTTTTTCTTTTTGTCAGATCAGTCTTTCACTCAATCTTACGTGGCATTTTATTTTTCTACAATCCACGCTAACATTGAAAATGCTTTAAGAGTGATTGTTAGAATAAAATCTCACTTTAAATGTTCTCTAATATATGTTCCTATATATCTCAATGTAATTCATTGCTAGCTTAGCATAATTAGATTCAATTTCAGGGCGAATGTACCCAAAACGGTGCATGTTCAGGAGATCTAATGACTGTAGTTATTACTGATGAGTGCCCTCGAGGGCCCTGCGCTTCGGAGCCAGTTCATTTTGATTTGAGTGGCACTGCTTTTGAGCCATGGCAACTCCTGGCAAGGTTGATCAACTACGTAATGCTGGAGTCTTGCAGATTCAATATAAAAGGTACTCAATTTAGTGATCATATAGATCAAATATACTAGATTCTGTGATTAGAAGTCTAAATTTTTTATTAAACGAATAACCTATAATTAAACAGAATTATGGTGTCAAATTAAATAACTAAGAACATCAATTCATGATAGTACTAAAACACAAAAGGTTTATTATTATTATTATTATTTTAAGAAAACACGAATTCAATTAAATATAATATACAATTTGCTTTGAATCCGTTCTCTCAAACATACCATGAAGAAATATTGACATGTAAAATTACTTATTGTACCATGAAATACTAATCAGGCTGCTGATTTGGTTGGTAAAAGCTTGTCTTGGTATGATAGTGGAGAATATGACTCTATCTACTGCTTTTCATGAGTTGGAGTTTCTTCTAAACTCTGATCATCAGAGAGCTCAAACTTTACTTCAGTGTTTTTTTTTTCTTTGGGGGTTTCTATCCCCTTTTTGTAATATATATATATATATATATATATATATATATTTATATATTAGAATTTGAATTAACTTAAGAATTATCTATTTTTTAAGTAAAGTCAGACTGAAATAAGAAAAAATAAAATTTGTTACTTGTTCTTAATTTTTAAGAACTATTTTATAAAAGCATGGGAGTAAGAGATATGTTTTCATTAATTTGAATTATTGAAAATAGATTTGAATGTCTATCCAACAAGCAGGTGAAGAACCCATCTAATCTTCCTATTGAAAATGATCTTTCTGAAAGAGTACTGCAAAAATTTTCTTTTAGGGATCAGATCGATACAAAAAAGGAATGTAGATAATAGCAGCGAAAGCGCAAACGGAGACGGTGATCTCGCGGCAGTTGAACTTCAGCAGGACGGCCGTAATTGGGTTCCCATGCAACAATCATGGGGTGCTACTTGGAAACTTGACTCAGGATCGCCTTTGGCTGGTCCGATTTCTCTCCGTTTGACCTCGGCCAAGTCGAGAAAAACCCTTGTAGCAGACAAGGTCATTCCGGCTGGATGGCAACCTGGAGAAACGTATCGATCACTCGTCAACTTTTAGTTGATGGAAGACAAAGGAGATTGTTTGTCATCAGACAACTTTGCACGCTTTGACTAAATAATATTTAGTGTTTCTTTTGTCTATGATAAAAGATAAATAAGGTCGATGACCTCTTTTGAAATTGATAAAAATAAATAAATTAATTAAAGATTGATTTTTCAATGAGCTCAGTGTTTGTCATCAGTCCATTTTAAGCAAATGGTACTCATAATTAGCCAATTAAAAGGACTGTCTCGTGTGCAACTTGATTTTATAAAGTATAATTAATCAAGACAATGCTTGTTTTTGTTTGCATTATTATTAAGCTTTTTTGATGCTTGAAGCAATCTGATATTATATATATATATATATATATGTTTAAGTCTGATTTTCATTCTCAATCTTAGATTATTCCATCTGCACGGCATATGTTATTCTCGATTTTCATTTATGATATTATGCAAGATCAAAATGCACAATTAATGACAAACAAAATAATCTAAAATTTCCAAGCAAGAAAAAAATAACAAAAATTTCATAATGATAATATAAAATTGGCTCGTAGTAAATCCCCGACACCACGGAATGCAAGATTAATTATTTTCTGCATTCGATAATTCACAATAAAACATAAATTATAACAGAACTATGGAATACTCTGTCTAAATGAGAGAGTGGAACAGAAGAGAGATTCAATTGCAAATGATGGGCCACGTGGGCTGGGCCGGGAGAGATTTAGCCAGTTAAAATTCCCTGGGAATGGTGCCATCAACCCCCATGACTTAGCTTCTGTATCTTGTCTTAGGTCGTACAAACAGTCTCTTTAACTGCCAATAATTTTCTTATTTATTAATAAAGTCGAAATTAATATTATGGTAGCGCTGTCATGCGCATAGCACTTCATTTTCAATAAATTCAAACCAAAGCAGGGCAGTGAAGGTAACTCTAAACTAGGAGAAATGAGTGCTAAAAAATAATTAATTAAAAGTTCATGATTAGAGTTTCTTTTTCATTCTCGATTATGATTAGATATTGAGATTATAATTAAGCAACTATAATCACAATGCAGCTTGTCAATCACAAAATGCACCATAAGAATGTAACATTCCACCTCGAATTGTATTATTGTCATTTGCAATTCTAATGTTTTCATTGCTGGATTTTATGTGTTGAAGTAACAATGAGTTGATCCATTTAAAAGCATATACAAGCCAGTTTATTTGCATCCAAACAAAATAGTAATTGTGTTTAGATCTCAAATTTATGATATGATATTTATTATTTTTTGAGAAATATATAAATCAAGATCAAAAGGCCCCAAAAATGATTAGCTAATTCAGAGCTTTATTAATGAACTGTTAGGTGCACTGGTGTGATCTGTAAACATTGAAAAGAAAGTGAACTGTCCCAATCGCACGTCCACTATCACTTTTGCAAAACAGAAAGATCAGTTGAGTACACTGGGGTGCTTCAAAGCTGTTCCTGAACTGTAAGTATGATTTTTACTTAATCAGTATCACTACCACTTAAGTGATCAGTTAGCTCTCTCTGATCAATCAATTGCTTTGAATCAAAGCGAACGAATGATAATTGACTGATTAGAGACTAAACCCACTTCACTGATGGATACGATAAACATTTTTCGCTTAGTCAATAGTTCACTCATTGATTAAAACACCAAGTCCAACTCATAATCCCTAATATTTCTTATATTTACTAAAAAAATAGGTAGAACCATATTTCTTTAAACAGTCCAAACGGTCCATCATTACCCATAGAACACAATAGGTGTTAATTAGCTATTTGAGTTCAAATCCAACTCACAGGAGAAGGAGAAAGGGGTTTATTATAATTATTATTTTGTACTAATAATGGTAAGTACATTGTTTTTAATTTAGTTGATTTTCATTGTTTTAGTAATAACATCTCTGTGTGTGTGTTTTTTTTTTTTTTTTGACTTAACAAGGGAAAAAATACGGTGCAAATGACTAATAAAATTAGATATTGAATATTAAAAGCACACCAAAAAGGGGATAAAGATAATAATAGACATGTAATTGAGCACAAGGTAATTACAAAAAAATAAGGAAAAAAAATTTGTGTGGAAAAGCAGCGTGAACCAACCGACAGACAAGGAGAAGCACTGGGTTAGTTTTCTTGGCTTGGAATTGAAGGGATATGAATAGGTATGGCAGTTAGAACCACTCTCTGTCTCTCTCTCTCTTTATTATTTTTTGCTTTTTCACTCACTCACTCTCTCTCTCTCTCTCTCTCTCACTCACACACACACCACTCACTGTTTGTATGGACAGCCGTTAATTCTTATTTGACCGGCGGCGCCACCGCACCACAAAATGTAGTCGTAGAAAAAGTCACCCTCCTACCACTTGTCACCACACTCTCCTTCTCTACACATAAACACAACTAGTCTCTCTCTCTTTTTTTCTTTTGTGTCCGTCTCATCCTTAAAAATCAACCATTACTTTTACTAAAAACCAGGACTAATTCCCTTTCTCTTCCACCATACAACCTGACAACAACTTTCACTACAAGAACAAACTAACTCCTCCTCTTTCTCTTCCATTCCAATTCATTCACTTTTTTCTCTCTCTTTCTCCTTTTTAGGTTTTTTTTTTTCCCCTTTTCTTATTTTTTTTTTCCTTCTTTGCATGGCTTTGATTGTGGATCAACAATCAAACTTCAAGCATTTCTGTAAAATTTGCAGAAAGGGATTTGGATGTGGAAGAGCCCTAGGAGGGCACATGAGGGCTCATGGAATAGGTGACGAGAATGGTCACATTGATGATGATGACCAAGCCAGTGATTGGGAGAACAAGCTTGGAGGCAATATCCCACCTAGTAACAAACGCATGTATGCATTGAGAGCCAACCCTAACCGTTTAAAGAGCTGCCGCGTGTGCGAAAATTGTGGGAAGGAGTTCTTGTCCTGGAAATCTTTTCTTGAGCATGGAAAATGCAGCTCTGAGGATGCCGAGTCGCTTGTTTCATCACCGGGGTCGGATGGTGACCAAGATGGTTCCAATAGAAGAGGTTGCGGCTGGTCAAAAAGGAAGAGATCATTTAGAGCCAAAGTGGGTAATTTCAACTCATCAAATTGCCCGTCAAGCGAAGAAGAAGATCTTGCAAATTGTCTCATGATGTTATCTAATGCGACTGTTGATCCTTTATTGGCTGAGCCAGAAGAGTCTTGTGCTTCAGCTAGTAAAGAAGAAGAGCGACGTAACACCATGAATTATGTTCCTCCAATTTCATATAAAGTGCCCGTGGACAAGGCCAAAGGGGTTTCAAAGGGCGGCCTTTTTGAGTGTAAAGCTTGCAAGAAGGTTTTCAATTCTCACCAAGCGTTAGGAGGTCATAGAGCTAGTCACAAGAAGGTAAAAGGGTGCTTCGCGGCCAGGCTTGATCACATGGACTATAGTCTAGTTGATGAAGATCATGATGTGATCACACACGAGGAGTTTTTTCCAACCAAATCAACCTCAAGCATGCAATTCGATCATGGCACGGGTACTAGTACCCCATCGGCTTCTGCATCGAAAAGGAAATCAAAAGTGCACGAGTGTTCGATTTGTCACCGGGTTTTCTCGTCTGGACAAGCATTGGGTGGACACAAAAGGTGTCACTGGATCACTTCAAATTCACCAGACACGTCTTCTCTACCTAAGTTTCAACCATTTCAACACCATGATCACATGGAACAAGTTCAACAAATACCAAAATTCATCGACAATTCTGATCCGCTTGATCTTAAACTTGATCTCAATCTTCCTGCTCCGGATGATGATCGTGGCGGCGTTCGAAGGGACATTGTTATTCCAACAACAATTGAAGTTTCAACAGAAATTTATTTACAGCCTTGGATAGGTGTTGACACCAAAGAAAAGGAAAATAATAGTCATCACCATAACCACCACCAACAAGTCAATAGCGAAAACACAAAAAACAATAATAAAAATAATTGTAACAGTTCAATGCAGAATAATAATGTGGACGATGAAGCGGAAAGTAAGGTGAAATTAGCCAAGTTAAGTGAACTAAAGGACATGAACGTGAGTGGAGGTTCATCTACGTGGTTGCAAGTTGGGATTGGTTCAACTGCTGATGTGGGAGCTGACCCATAATTTTTTTTTTTTCATTATAGTAGTGATGTCACGATCATTTTATCTGTATTTCTTGAAAATTTTGGCCCCTTTTTTTGTACTAAAAATGTAATTAATTATAAAGTCAAACAAGTCCATAATCAATATGGGTGAACATTAGGTTAAGTCAAAACTGAATGTACTCTCTACTGTATCAAACTATTTGGGCATGGATTTTACCAAACCAAGCCCCATGAGATTTATTTATCTATGATATGTGGCACTTACATAATTACTCTAAATAATTCTCTAGATATTATTATTATTGTTATTATTGGTGCTAGGTTATTTTAAAATCTAACATTTGGCTTCTTTTTTTTCATTTTTTTGGATATTATTGTTTTAATGCTGCAGCCTAACCAGCGGTTGAGGAAATTTGTAAATCCCTACTTGAACAGAAAATTTGTGGAGATCATCGATGAACGTGTAATTGTCTCTGCCCTTCTTTCTTCTTTTCTTTCCTTTTCTACAAATGAACGGTTATTCTTTAACACTTAGAGACTCAAACTTGGGCAGCAGATTAACTCTTCAATTAAATTTAGTTCTTTATTGATTTGAATTTTCATGTGAATGCATCTAAATTTTATAAGAAGATGTTGTGAAAAAGAAGAACGAAAAGCAATTACAAATCTCTACTTGATAATAGAACTGATCATAATTAAGTCAAAAAATTTTAAAAGCTCAATATACCTCAATCAACACAAACTCCAAGTTCTCCAACATGGTCAACATATATACAATCGAATTATACATCAATAGTCCAAGGCTACGTCGTCTTGTGGTTGGAAGCGTGAGAATTCAGAGGATTATGGTGCGGTAGTGCCTTTCCATCTTTAAAGATAAATGCGAGGAAATTAATTAGAATCTCAGTCCTCATCTTCAAGTAGAATCATTCTCCAAAACTGCCTGCCATTACAAGTTTGACTTGCCACAAGTTGCCCACTTCATCAACCATCAAATAGTAATTCTATTAATAACCTATCTAGGCTTACTTTGAAAATATAAAAGCCAGAAAATCGCTATCCAGTAGTTAATGTTTTAATTAATTATATATTGCAAGAATAAAAGATTTTTTTGTTGACTTTTCTAAATAAAAATTTGTGATCGATAGTTAACAAATTAAATATTTAGAAGCACGAAAGAAATTGATATTGATAATACTTTAAATTATAAAGTGGGTTTTTTTTGGCCCAAGTATTGGCCTCAGATAATGTATTAAACTACTCGTTAACAGTACAATCTTTCTTTTTCCTCTTTTTCACGTTTCTTCTTTGTATTACAAGAAAGATGGTCACATTGGTAACGTTTTATTATGGCATAAGAATCGTTTTTTTTTTTTTTATTTGTTTATATAGTCTGGTGATTTCCAGAAGTTAGGTTGTCAATGACTCAATGCTACACTCCATTAATTACTAACCTGATCGCAATTTTTGACCCAACTACATTCTCACGATCTAGGCGGCTTGATGATTGGGGCAGCACTTGTTAAACTGACTGTTGTAATGCACGAAAAGCTTCAATTGTATCGTCGTACAAAATTAGTGTCAGTCGATCGAATGTAATGTACACCTAATATAGGATTTGCTCCAGTAATTAATTGTAAATTTAAAAAATGTTTAAAACGGTCCATCTTTTCAAAAGGGCTTAAAAATAATTTGCCAAACCGTTCCATGAACTCAAAGTTTATGACAATTTCAAATGATAAATGATTTTATCAAATCTAGAAACTGTCTTCCTCATTACAAACGTAAAAACTTGTCACAGATTTTTGGTCAAGTGATCGTGTGAAGACATGATCAAACCAGTTCAATCTACTGAGCTTTTGACGACTATGATAAAGGACTGTGATGTCATCATCTCCACTAACAGTGGGCCCAATCTTAGTGAGTGGGTTTACTAATTACTAGGCACATGGTAAACAATGGTCGGCCCTGTTGAGCGTTCATCATTTCACCCATCTTCATCACCTCATGATGTACGGCTCAGATCATTGTTGTACTTGAAGTGCTTAACATAGGCCAGTATTTTATTTGTGCCGATATACCTATATATATACCTATATATATATATATATATTTTTAGAATCGAGATTGATCAGAGGACTACCAAGATCCAACAAGGATAGAGACACTATGATGCAGTTCAGAATGTTGCTCCAAATGAGAGAGATCTATCTATACGGAAGTGGAAAGAAACTCATATGAAGGTAGAAGGGTAATTCATACTATTGATAGGAGAATTATTATTATTATTATATAAATGATTTTGGATTGGCAGGTGAGAGGTGTATTATGTAGAACCCACGAGTGAGCATGAAAGAAGTGTAGCGTTTTTCCACTCGGTTGACACTCCTAACATGTCACTATACTAATATTTTGAATTAAACATGAGTTTGGGCTTTGGAGTTGAGAAAGAGGCTATTATGACACATAAAATATAAATATGAGAGGCGTAGCATAGTTTTTTGGGAAAATTATAAAAAAACCTATTATAATTAATAAAAATATCAATTTATAACTATAGTTTCGTTTTTATTCAAATATTTCTTGACGTTTAAAAATTAATAAAAAATGATTATTTTACCCTTTATGACTTCACCATTAATTTATGATCATGGGGGTATCATTGATATTTCACACGTCTCCAATGAATATTTTGAGTGTTTTTATCGATATAGGGGGATGTTGGATAAAAATGAAACCATAGATAATAAAACATATATATTTACAAATTACAATGGATTTTTTAGAATTGTCTCATTTTTTTTTTCTTTAATTTGGAAAGCTTCCCCTCAAAAAACAGAGAAGGTACAAGTAGGTTTAGTTCCAAACTATGATCTTTCATCTTAATAGAACAAGGCAAGAAAAATTAGAGTATGAGTTATCCCGTTACAATTTCTAGAAAAAGAGAGACAGTTTGTGACTCCAACAACCCGTGCCTGAATATCAACAAGAAAATGGAAAAAGAGACTGCAAGAAGGTACCATTGTTATTATAATTGCAATTAGAAGAAACTGATGAACTTGATTTATGAGGTATTTATTATCATATATTACGATTTAAGGTTAACTATTGATATAATAATAAATTTTTAAATTTATTTAAATTATAAAATTTTGTTTTAATACTTCGTTAATCGGTATCATCATATGGTCTAGGGCATGTATTAAAATAATTTTTGATCGATCGTTGTGTTTTCATCGTGTCTTTTCTTGTTTTACTTATTCAATGTAAAACAGTTTTTAGTTTGGTCCCGGAATTTTTGTTAATATTCTAGAACAATTGAACAGAGCTTTTGACCTTTTGTCCGCGAATGACAAGTTGTCCTTTTGTCCAAACCAAAAACTGTTTGACTGAAGAACTTTTCTAATTTTGATTAACTTAATTAAGCTTTATAATTAAAGATTTATTCTAACTCTTTTCTTTTTTTTCCCTTTTCACAAATATAATTGAAAGTTCCCATAGAAGTTTAGGACCCACCAGACCTTTGTATTTAGGACCATGGTCTAAAAATGTTGGACATATGCAATGATTGTTTTATCGTAAACTTTTTTATGCAGAAGTTTACGCAGAAGCATTTAATATCACGACGTAAACGCCATGCCAACATTTGAAAAAACTCGTAAAAATGATAATTATAATTATAATTATAATATCAACATGCAATCAATAGTTCTTAGGATGGGCAGCTCCCTTAATTCTATAGCTAACCGACTTTGTTTTATTGTATATTTAAGTATCAAAAGTGTAAAACGTTTTTTAGTGTATTGTATGGTAATAAATTGGTCCAGAGTCGTAGTCTGATTTTAATTTCACCTAACCATTTAATGGGTTTTGCGTACACTTAGCTAGCTAGTGAAATCAATTAGCTTTTAGATGTTTAAATCATTTAATCCAAGTACTGTTAGAGGTTTGGAGTATATTAAAGATTAATTATGCAACTTCAAAGTTAACGGTTCATTTATTTTTATTTTGAATTTATTTAATCTTCTCAGCTTTAAAATTATAAATAAATAAATAGTTGTAAAATAGTTGAGATTTGGGAAAATATGACTTTATTTGATATAAATAAATGAAAAAGCATATTAATTTTATATACGATGGATTAATGTCAGTATTGATTAATTTTATGATGAAATTAAGCAATTTTAACCAAAATTTATCAATACTATGGTCAATCAATGAATGCAACTCTTGAGAGTAACATTTGGACCATTCAATAAACTCCCAGAAAGGTGAGCCCCATAAACACCAAAATATAAGGCATATCTGTATACACATTGATGTGGGAATATAACAACTCAAATCTTTTAAAAAAAAAAAATCCAACAAGAAAACGTGTGACATAATAAAATATTAAGTTTAATTTGTCCACATGGAGCACTTCGAATGGATGGAGCAAATCGGAATGTGGTGTGGCACGAGGGCTACCAGACTGAGACGACTGGGTCCTCGTCTACTGGCCCCTAATACAACGGCACACGATAACACTCTCCTTGTAAAACTCCCTTCAAAATTGAAGGTTGGTTACTTTCCTACTAATTTCTCACCCTTCATTTTACACAAAGACATTTCAACAAAGATCCAATTTTAAAGGAATGTGACCCCAAAAAAATAAATGTTTAGTTTCATTTAATTGATTTTATTAAAATTAATTTAATTAAATATGTATTTATCAGAAAATAAATAAACTGATTCGGTTTTTTTTTTTAAGATAAATATTATAATAACAGTAGCTAATAACTATTTGTTTATATGAGAATGTGTTATGTTTCATTTGTTGGGACCTTGGGTTCTCATGATGACACGTGGACGGTTCGATCTAGCTATGGTTACATTTTACAACAACCCACCAATTTTTTTGACTTGTACAAGTAAGCACACGGGTTCATTCTGGTAACATTTCTTATAATGCCCAAAATGCCCTTTGACAGTTTTTACTAAACTAAGAATTTTGAGCGCGTAATAAAATAGAAAACCATATGATAAGTCGAATTTTCTAAGAATGGCAAGAAAGGGCAACTTGGGAAGGCGAAAAATGTGAGATGGAGGCTGGAATAAATACAGAAACGGGCAAGACTCGCATGTTACATGTCGTTCTTTATCTCTCCCTTCATGCACACGCTTTAATTAAATTTTTTTTAATATTTATTGTTTCTTTTGCCGTTTTAAAAGAAAAAATAAATTACACCCAATTCGAAAATTCAATTTTGAATTTTAATCCAAATTTAAAAAAAAAAAAAAATTGGTATCATTGTATATATCTCTTGGTGGAGGAATGCTTGTTACCTACTCCTATTTTTAGTTTCCAATTCTCTCACAAGAAATTTAGAGCTCCCACAACCATTTTAGAGAGAGAGAAGTCTCTTTGGTTTTTGGTTTTTCAGTTTTTACTCTGTTTTAGCTCTCTGTTTTGGGTTCTTTTTTTGTGGTTAATGGAGAAGCATAGGTGCAAGCTTTGCTTCAAGAATTTTTCTAATGGAAGAGCTTTGGGTGGTCACATGAGGTCTCATATGTTGAATCTTCCTATTCCTCCAAGACAGGAGGAAGACGGAATAGAAGAAGAAGAAGGACCACGGCCGCCACCAAGGCAAGAACTAGAAGCTAATCAACTCGGTGATGGTGACACGGAGTCAGGTTCTTTGTCGTCTGATGAAGAAGATGGGGAAGAAGAAGAAGGAGAAGAGAAGGGTGTGTGTTATGGTTTGAGAGAGAATCCAAAGAGAAGCTTTCGCTTGGTAGATCCTGAGTTCTCTTTTGCTGCTGCTGCTGCTGCTGTTGATGCAGGGTCTGTTGTTCTTCAAGATAGGGAAAGCGAGACCGAGTCGTCCAAGAACCCAACTCGGAGACGATCCAAACGGACTCGGAAACTCGACCATCATCACCAGTTCCATCACCACCATCATGACCAGTACCAACAAGTACAAGAACAAGAGAACACAAACAACAACGCGAAGAAGCTTAAATTTCACAAACTCAGTTACAAGACGACCGAGTCGTCTTCGTGGGCTCATGAGCCTGAACCAGTGAGTTCGATCTCTGACACGACTACAGAGGAAGACGTTGCTTTCTGTCTCATGATGCTCTCGAGAGACAACAAGTGGAAAAGGAAAGAACAACACACAACAACAACAACTACAACGAAGACGGGTCGTCGTTGTTGTTGAAAATGAAGACGACGAGGACGACGAAGAAGCAGGGAAGTCAATGGAAGAGACAGACGAATCCGACGAGTTCAAATCTTGCAAGAATCGAAGTCGAGCAGGCAAGTACAAGTGTGATACATGCAAGAAAGTGTTTAAATCTTATCAAGCTCTAGGTGGGCATCGAGCCAGTCACAAAAAGATGAAATTTTACAACACAACAACAACAACAAAAGAACCAGAGTTGTTGGATCAACAAGAAAATGCAGGTACTTCTACTACTCCAATGTTAGAGAAAAGCAACAAAATCCATGAATGTCCTGTCTGTTTTAGAGTCTTCTCATCAGGACAAGCACTGGGTGGACACAAGAGAACTCATGTAACTGGTCTAGTAGCAACAACAACTACAACAACTACTTCTACTACTCCGGCTAGAAGTACTCATGTAACTTCTAGCTCCACGAAGTTTGGAGACAACTTGATAGATCTCAATCTTCCAGCTCCAGTTGATGACGATGATATAAGTCAAATTGAGCTGTCTGCGGTTTCTGATGCTGAATTCGTGAACCACATCAGGCGATGAAATTTTTGTTTGAACTTGACAACTGGTTTTTTTTTTTTTTTTTTCGGATCCAAAAGGTAATGAATTTTGTCTACTTTATTTTTTGGTGTGTTTTTTGGATCTAAAATGATGCCATTCGTTGCGGTCAACTTGGGTTTTTTTTTTTTTTAGTTGGTTTCTTTCCATATTTTTAGACTGTTCTAAATTTTAATGTCTAACTGTAACTTTCGGCTCTTTAAAATTTTCTCATGCCTGTCTCTGTAACAACTGATCTTGAACACTTATTAATGAAGAAAGGAACCACAAATATTTACTATTATTTGAATCCAAATATATATATAACAAAAGTTCCAATTTGTGGATCAAGTAGTAGTAAGCATAAATGTGGTTAATGGGTTCTTGCTCAAGTTCAATTTCCAGTTGCTTTTACTTTTAGCTAATTGAATCATCTGTTTGTTTGTATTTCTTTTCTTTTTTTTTTTTTTTTCACTATATATAATAAAAAAAAGTCCATATCAAAAGAAGTTGATGATCAAAAATAGCATAATTTGATTTATTAATTAGAAAAGTACCTTCCACCTGTCAAAACTGCCATTATCACAGTACTTGAAGAAGAAGCTCGTTTTTCTCTGCTCCATATCTTTTTTTTTTTTTTTAATCTCTCTCAAGCCTAACCTTTTCTGCTGATTCTCTCTCTCTCTGTATCTGAAACCGTTTCATACTTACAGATCTGCTAACCCATTAGATAAATTAAGGAGAGAGGAATTAATTAGAGCATTTAATTACTGTTGTAGCCTTTGAAGTTAAAATTCTAATTTTTTTAAAAAAATTTGAAGTTAATTTATTTATATTTCCATATTTGGGAAATTTTAATACAATAATGATGAAAAAATAAAATTGCTTTAGTGAGGAGAATAACTTGATTTGATTGGTTCGGTTTGGCGTCAGGAAAGTGGAAGCTTTCAGTCACATTCATTGGCTTGTAATAAATGAAAAATAAATAGGTCACTTTATACTTGCTGTTCTTTCTATCATCTTTTGCCAATTCCCAATTTTTACATGAATTTTTGTTGTCATTCAATTTGCGCTCTACTTGATATAGTTAAAATTTTGAATTTATTATACAAAATAATGTTTGATCCATTGCACAACCAATTTGAAAAAAATTTCTTGAGATTGTCTTATTGAAATCACTTAATTTTTCTTTCATTTAATCATTTTTTCTGCAGATTATTTAATCATATATAGTATTTTTATCATTCGACATGTTTTGAATAAATAGATGATAATAATGTGTTTTTATCATATTTAATATTTTTACCATGTAAACAGATTCAATTCCAAATTTCCTCCTGTAAGACACTTAAATTTGTAAACAAACAAGTAAACGGCAAATTAACTGCTTTTAAGAAGGTAATGTAACAGGTGGTTGTCTATCTGACGAATGACAGTTAAATCAGATTTTAGAGTCATAACTCATGAGTAATGTCAGGAAGCATGTATTCTGGTGTTGTGTTGTTGCCGGTGATCAGTTCCTGCATAGAGAATGCATGCCTTTGCTGTTTCTCATTTATATAAGATTCCATTATTTTATTTTATTTTATTTTTGTCTTCACGTGCGTCTTTTATTATATCAAAATCTTACTAAAATTAGGCTGTCAGTTTCCTCCTTTGCCTATCTCAATTAACGTATTTTTTTTATTATTTTAATTGGAATCAATGCCTTAGATTCACCATGTACTTTAATAGGGAAAAAATTCGACATGCATGACACATTATTCATATAATATTTATATATATTTAATAAAACATTATTATATAGGCATCCTACTTTTTATTCGAAATTTTATTTATCATAATAGTAATCATCAAATTACAAAAAATGCAGTGATTACAAATTAATTTTATAAATAGAAGCCTATAAATTATTTTTAAAATCTGATCATTAGAGATTTATTAAAGTTGATCATGTGATGTATCCCTCAAATCTAAACTATGAAATCGTAGGTTCGAATAATAACTCTCTTTTTCAAAACTCGATTTAATTGTAATATTTGAAAAAAACATGATTTCATGCAAGAAAACCATCATGTCACAACATATATTTTACGAAGAAGCGGAGAAGGTATAGGCTATAGCTTGGGATTTTTACTAGGGATGGGCACAAAAATATGGAACCGATCCGAACACCCTGATCCGGTCCGATCTGTGGGTGTTTGGATTGGATCACATGTTCAAAAGTAAGGTGTTCGGATCCTCACTTGTGAAAACACCATGTTTCACGGATCGGATCGGATCGGGGTATCCAAAACCGATCCGATCCGTGAACTCGTGAACAATGATACATACGTAATTTCATATGCTTCTATATAAAGTCCACATAATTTGATGTTGGTAGCCGACAAAGGAGATGTTACACGTGTTTGATGTTGAGTAATTTGTATGAATGTTTACAAATTTTGGGAGATATGTATCACAATTTACGAAGGTACACCAATAAGATATCTCAATTTATCTTCTTATTATAAGTTGAAATTGAAAGTGAGTGTTCCGATCCAGTCCGATTCGTGAACTAGGTGTTCGGATCGGATCGGTTCATTCTCCTTGATGGATCATGTTCGGATCCAAAAATGACGATCCGCGAAGTTTCCATGTTCAGATCGGATCCGATCGGAAGCGATCCGAACATGGTGTTGCCCACCCCTAATTTTTACTACTAAAGAGAAAAACAAAAATAAAACAGAAAACCAAATCACCTAGTCTCTAGAATATTTCAGTTAGGCAAGCCAGCATCAATGACATTAATTATCAACTTTAAATTAATGAAAAGACAGACAACATGCAAGTAAAAATTTAAAGAGAATTGTATCGGCAGTTTGATTAGTAGTTTGGTTAGAATAGTAAATGTGTCTAAATTCAAATATTTATGCTATCACTAACATTTGTATGCAACCGATAAGATCATGACAAGTGTATAAATACAAGTTACATATTGGCTACAAGTCAAATTGACCAAGTGCAGACCTTGGAATTACTTTAGCTGCTATACATGATCATCTTTTGTTTTTTCCACTATATTCTTTGAATAATACTACTAATATTCTAGCAAATGTAGAGCAAAATTAGCAAATCATATCGCATAAATTGACGTTATCAATTAATCATCCTAGAAAATATAGAGTAAGCGATTTTGCATATTGTATTGTACTCAACTTTAGCTGTAAATTAATGCTGCTTAAGTCAAAATTATCATCGGATAATAATATCCTTTGGTTGATGCCAAATTATATTCCATTAAAGATACATCGAGTAAAATCTAAGAAAGACATCAAAAGTAGAAGTTTGTCATCCTTAGACTCAAAATATAAATGGTTAGTGTACTTTTTCTTTACATCCATGATAAAAGTGTTAGGTTTCGTTTGGTATAGCTTCTGCAAGTAGATCTTTTAGAAGTAGATTTTTTAAAAGTAGATATTTTGAAAATATATCTTTTAAAAAAAAGTTATTAGTTGTTTGATTGTCAATTAATTTTTTTTTTTAAATTATAGACCGTTTGGTTAAATTATTTTTAAAATACTTTTATATTATTAATTACCTAAAAGGGCATGAGAGAAAAGAATAGTATATTCATTCTAGGAATGTAATGACTTCAACCTCAATTATAAAAAATTAATCAATCAAACAACTAATAATTACTTGATGTAAATATATTTTCAAAGCACATATTTTCGATAAAATAAATGTGAAATTATTTTATTTCTCTATTTTTTTATTTTCAAAAGAAAAGTGTTTATTATATATATATATATCAATGAATCACAATAACAAAACCAATTAAAAATTATAGTATGTATATATCAATAACAAAACCAATTGCATTATATATATAACAAATATGACATATAATATTTATGATAATAAAGGTAAAAAAAAATTACAATAAAAAAACACAAAATATAAAAAACTTACTGGTTAAGAATGAGTTTTCCAAAGTTTTTATGAAATAAAAAGTGAATGAAAGTGAAGACTATGTGTTTATATTTATAAAGAAAGTGTAATATAGTTATAAAAGTATAAAGATATTAATAACAAAAATAAAGATATAGTAGACATTTTAATATTTTAAAAAAAGTTCAAAATGATCTACTTGGATAAGAGTTTATTTAAGTAGACATTTTTCAGTTTTAATTATCAAAAAACTCTGCTGATATGTCAACCAAACGACATAAAAAAATCAAGTAAAACTTTTAACATTAAAAATAGTACTTTTGACCAGTAGATAAGTTGTATCAAACGTACACTTAGTTTTATAATATATGTTAATCAAATATGTCTTACTTTATTGTGTAAGTAAATATCTAGTAAATATCTATCAGTGTTATATAGTAGATTTTCGAGCAAAACTATAGTGTGGATCTAACTATTGTCTCTTAATGAGTATGGGTGTTAGTAAATTTTCAATTATCTTATAATTTTAAAAATAAAAATGTAAGAAAAATAAATAAATATCAATATTAACACAACAGAAATTTGATCAACTAACAATCCAGACTCTTCCTCTTTGTTTAATTATTTTGGCAAATTTTGGTCTTTTAGGTACTTACGTATATATTACTTATTTGTCAAGTAAACTTGCTTCTAAGTATTGACTTCCAGTGGATATTTTTTTTGCCCATTTAAAAAGGGAAAAGTCCACTTTAAGAAGAGCTTTTTTCATGGGAACTTTAAACCCTCTATAGCAAAATGTTGTGTGTACAAGGACTTGTGATTCCTTCACTGTTAAAAGATGCTTATCGTAATGTATAGCTGACCTAATTAATCAGCCAAATCATCAAAATAAAACAACTTATCCGGTGCTTTTTAGTTTTTATTGTGGGGAAATTGAGGAGGACCCCATGTCCGCAACATGAGTCGGTGAGTCGGTCCTTGATCTTCACTTCAAATCAAAAGATAGGCAAGGAAAAAACAAAGAAAAAAGCGAGCAGTAAAAGAAGGTTTAAAGGTTGAGTGATATATGAACATGAGAGTGAGTGCTACTTCACATTCCAAGTCTCTTACTGGGTGGGGTTCTGTGGAGAAGTTTGAATGAAAAGAGAAAACAAACAAACAAACAAAAGCACTTCTTAATTTGCCGGCCGATTGTTGTTGTGTCGTGTGACTTCAGAAAGGGCCCCAAAAAAAGAATGAGTCAACAATGCGGTCTTTTTTTTCAACTTCTCTCCTCTTTTCTCTTCAATGTTCTAACAAACACTACATCATCATCATTATCATCATTGGAAAAAAAAGCACTTTTCCACCTGAACTTCCTCTACAGCAAGTGATTCACATTTTTTGCTTTTTTAATCTTTTGTTGAAGTAACTGCTTGGTGGTCTATGGAATTGCTATCATTTCACTACATTAAAAAAACTGTAAACTTCGTATAAAATAATTGAGAACCTTTGTGTTCGACATACAAGCATTTGGTTTGGCGTGATTTCCGCAATGATATGTACTTACATTAATTGTTGGTCTTGTTTTTCAAGTCTACGGCTGCTTATAGTACAGTAACTTGATATATATTAGAAACTGTTTAACACGGCTTCAGGAAGTCAGTACTTAGCCTTTGGGACCCAAAAGTGTATATTAAGGGGCTGGACCAAGAAAGAGCTTCTAATTTTTGAACGCTTCTGAGAAACTGAAAAAAAGACTTTTCTTTTTTTGTTGAACACAAAAATTTCACACATATTCTTTTGTATAACAAAACAAAAATTCTCTAAATCCATTATCGAAATACTAATTAAAAAAAAATTAGACTGTTAGATTTTTTTATTATTATTAAAAATCGAAGGTAAAAGTTATTCCAAAAGGTACTTTTACAAGAAGCATGGTTGAGTAAAAGAGCTTCCTCTAGAAATACTTTTAAAATCACTTTTGGAATCCTTGTTGTAGTATTATTGGCTGGTATATTAGCATCAAACCTCTATAACCAAGTATCAAACTTTCTAAGATCTCCTTGTATAGTGGATTCTTTGCCTTTACTTTTACATTTGAATAGTCATACAACTCGCATTGGTTGGTGTAGAAGAATCGCCCGAATTAGAAAGTAACAAATGGACCACCTTAATTATAGTGTTATTAACATCTAACAGTATCAATCCCCACTACCCTATCCCTAATATCCACATGTTAATTCAAAAGTGAAGATTCTCCATTGACATAATGGTAATACTGGGAAAATTAAGGTAATTCACCAAATTCGATGAACTATTTTATCTATATCAATCATGAACAAAATTAGAATGATGTATTGATTTAAACCTGTCTAGGTAATTTACCATTTATCCGAGATCTTGTAAGCTATACATAAATAGTATTAACAATGATCTTTATTTTTTTATATTTTTGCTATACATCAATATTATTAACAATGGTCTTTTCTTATATTCTTGACATGAAATACCAATTTGTGTCAAATGCATTATATAATGGCTTTGAGTACTAATCAGCAATCACAGTCTACCGATCATAACTTAGTATTTACGGAGTTTTTGTAATACATCAGTATACATTATTAACAAGTTGTTTTACTTTTTACTATATAAAATAATAAAAATAAAACTAATTACAATTAAACTTAAAAATTAGTTGCTCTAGCATAAAATCTCAAACCAGCTAAATACTCGAATTCGTTCAAGGGTATTATACAATGGTTTTGAGTACTAATGACTATCTACGTATTGATCAAAACTAAATACTAATCTAATTTTTAGAAATTTTGCAACACATCAATATAATTAGTTATTACTTTATAAAACTAATTGCATTTAACCTTTGAAAGTTACTTTCAAGTAATAGTTTAAAGTGAAAACTATATGAAATATCACCTAGATATTTGTTTCACTAACGCCAAAGAATTGAGTTGAGTTTTACAAGCATCTTTAAGGGCACAAAGATAATAATACCTTGCTTTAGAAAAAAAATTAATAAAAAGCTTTCCATCAACCTTCAGCAATCTGCATGGCTGCCGCCACGCTGACCTAACCAGACGACACCAACCATTGGAGTCAATCTCTAAAATCAATAGTCTTCATCATCAGCTCGCTTTGAATTTGTTGAGTCAATTGTCCGAGTCAATCATCAGGGTCAGTCACCTTCTTTGTCAAGCTCACTCATTTGTCTGTTTCATCAATAAAGGTTTGTCAGAGATTCGTTCGTGAACGCAGGCTTTGTTTGCGAACACAGGAACAGAGCCTGTGTTTGCAAACTAATTGAGTTTGCGAACATAGCAAAAGCCTGTGTTCAGTTCTGCTCTATTTCATCAACACATGTTCCTCTGTTTTTATTTGCTAAGAGTTCTGCACATTTTCCTTTGTTTTCATTTGCTTAGAGTTCTGGCATGTTCCTTTATTTTCATTTGCTACACATGTTCCTCTGTTTCACATGATTTTTTATTTGCTCGAAGTTCTACAGTTTTCTCTGTCATGGTTTCGATTTGTTGTGAGTTCACGACGGTGTTGAGAATGGAGATGCTGAAGGTGATGTTGAGATGATGGTGACTAGTGTTATAACAATGAATGGCGTTGGTTGGTGTTATACAAATTTTCAGAAAAAAAGGAATAAGTCAATATTAAAACAAGATCAATTTTGCCTTTAAAATTTATAAACAATGAAATGATGTTATTAAAACTCACTTTAATTCTTTAATGTTAGTCAAATATGTCACCGGTTATTTGATGCTATATAAAAATAGATACCAGGTTCAAACCATCAAGTATTTTAATTGGTTTAAAGTATTATGTTATGGCTCTGCCGCGTGAGGAAATTTCCTGTGAACTAATTTGTCGGTGGAAGCCACATAACAAGCAAAGGAATGAAAAGGGGTTTGGTTCAGTTCTGGGTCAGGCTCAGGCATGTGAACGGTTTTGTATTGGTATTGTGAACGCAACAACTTGAAGAATTTGCACAGCAAAAGCTTTGTGAAAAATAATGAACAACTATAATTAACATTTGGCTCACAAGTTAGTGCCAAATCCTATATGTTGTACCACATTGTCTTGTTTCTGGCCACTAAAAACATCCATCGTGCGTGACAAATTTAGAGATGAAAAAGTCAAACAAACAGGCGCATTTGGCAATTCTGGTGGTTTACATGCTCAAAAAGTCGTAAATCAAATCTTGATTAATTATGGCCTCACCTTCCACTAAAAAAGATATTTTGATTTCTATATGGTATATTATACAAGTATCTAACTTGATTGTCAACCCAATTTTTGTCCAATTATTTAAAATATATCACAAAATCGATCTCAAATTAATAAGTCAACCAATTAATATGTATCTATTTCATGATGTGAAACATATCATATTATGCATGATGTAATAGACCTTTTTTTTCTTTTAATATACCTAATGAGGTTACAATTATTAACAGTTAAGGTCAAGTGACATTACATTATTCAACATAAAATTCTCAAAAAAAATTCATAGTATGCAAAATTACTACATTTTCTCTACATATGATCTTGTGATATTTTTCTTGGCGAGTGACCATTATTTCTTATTTGAGTTATATAGATATATTTTGGGTTAATTGTAATTTTAATGGCTTCCTCCGATTTGTATAAAGTTGAGATGGAAAAAAAAAATATGCATATGATTTTTAATGAAATTAATTGTGGTATACTTTGATGCTTGAGAAAACATCAAAATACCCCGTGCTATTATATATATACTAAAAAATTGTGTTTTGACATCATCAACCATTTGAAAGACAAGTTTACTTTTTACTTTCATGAAGATTAAATTAATTAAAACAACATTAAAATCTAAATGAGGGATTAAATTTGTTTTTTGAAGAGTTGATAGTATCAGAATACAACTTTTTTAACATCAGCATAATATATAGCAAGGGGTATGTTGATGTTACATTATCATAACATGCCCCTCGTTGTAAGTCACAAAGAGACCCAAAAGCCTCACACACTACTACATAGCTAGAAGTTGTATGTATATATATCTCGCATGTGATCTCCACGACGAAAAACAGCAACAACAACAACCCATTAGAAGAGCGAGACTAGAGAGATAGAGAGATCAGATGCTTTAGTATTTGAACTCTTCTTGTCTTAAAACACCATAATTTATCCGCAAATGGTCCCATGAAATCTTTTTGTATGATGAACTCTGTGGAGTGTACATTCGAGTTGAGCTAGCTACACAGCACGTGCCGGGCGGTACGTCACGTGATATGGGAAAGTTGACAGAACTGTAGCTTTGTTTTTGTTGATGATAAAGTGCAGAGACTTGGTAAAATACTTGGAATTGGGATCTGATTTTTTGGCATTTGCAAGCTTGTCTAAGTCGAAACTATTATTTGTTGTCTCCTCTTTACCAAAGTCTAATGAAAATTCATTGGCCCTTAGCTTGTCTCTGCATGCATGTACAATATTTTCACTTCTGATTTGGTAGAAGTAGGAGAAGTCTTTGCAATCCTTAGGTCATCCTTTATTCAATGCAACATTAATGAAACTAAACCATTGTTGATAGGACCAATGTTAGGGCAACTTGCACCACCCTTTTTCATCTAAAATGGATCATGGACTACATTTATCATTGGCTACTAATAATTTACTTGTTCAAATCTTTGAACCAATTTTGAGCTATTTACAAGCTAGGTTAAACAAATACTTCATGTGAACATCATTCATCTTATTACAAGCTAGTTATTTTTAACAATTTAAGTTTTGAGCTATTTACAGGCTAGGTTAAACAAATACTTTATGTGAACTTCATTCATCTTATTGAGTTTTAATTTAATTCAATCAAAATTTTTTCAACGAATTATGGCTATTACAAGCTAGTTGTTTTTGACAAATTAAATTTTTGAGTAGGATGAGTTTTATCCACAAAAATCCAACACTAGATGTAAACATCGTTCTCATATATAGTATTTGTTTATCTTAGCATTAATCTTTGACTAATTATTTTCAACCTTAATTAGCGTTAGCTTAATTTTATAGTTTAAAAAAAAAAAAAATTAGGTAGCAGCAGCCATCGCTTTCGTTAGCCAGAAATGAAAACATACCAGTCAAATGCTTTATTTACTCAAACCCTTCGTAACGATCGACAATATTGAGGAAACAAAATATGTAAAACTAAGTAGTTGAATCTGGTAGAAACTGGGATGTTCTTAATGACGAATTGCTGGTCAAGGTATGGTTGGTTCAACCGCAACAGAGGAATGCCAGTCCAATTGACTAACCACACTCTGACTGTACGCAGCTAATGGTGCATAAAAAAGTGTAAATAGCATCAAAATTCACTGTGGTGAATGATCTTTATAGAAACAATTCACTTATTAAAATTTTAAAGTTATTTTCATTTTTCCCCCTAATAATTGATGAATCCTTATTTTTCTCTTTATTGATTAAAAATTATCATTTTACCCCTTCTTTTAATATGAGTTAACACTAATTCAAGATTTTTAATTTTTTTTTAAATCATTAAGAGGGAAAATGAAGATTCACTAATCGATAAGAAGGAAAATGAAAACAACTCTAAAATTTTATCTTCCATGAATTCACGACATATAAATTTGTTGCCTTTCATAATTTTTAATACTAATGTTCATACTGAAAAAAAACTCCATATATTTGTCTAATAACACTATTGAACAATTTATATTTAAAATTAAAAAAATACATATTTATCAAGTTCTATAAAATAGTAGATTCATAAAAATATTGTATAAGTATAACGACGGAATCTCATTAATTCAATATCTGTCACTTTTGACTACTAAAATCTAAACGGCAATTTAATGTACACAGAGCGAATTGTCAAGGTAGGAATTGGCCGACTTGTAATATTGTCTCTAGGTGAACCTGGATGGATGGGCATTGACTTGCAAATTGAAAGAGCCAATGAGCCACGGTGTCGTTTTCTGGAGTCTGGACTGGTTCTAAAGAGTCCAATACGGTCGTGTGAGTCCAGGAGGACCGTTCACGCGGCCGTCAAGATGTTGTCAGGGATAAGGGAAACTCAAATTTTATTGTATTTTGTGCTTTTTTGTACGTGTTGATCACGTGTGTAAGCCCAATTGAGAAAAATGGCCCAAAAGGAGTAGAAAGTGAAGTAGACCAAAAACGAGTCCACATGAAAGTAACTTTGGGC
Source organism: Litchi chinensis (assembly GCA_019925255.1). Lineage (NCBI taxonomy): Eukaryota > Viridiplantae > Streptophyta > Magnoliopsida > Sapindales > Sapindaceae > Litchi > Litchi chinensis. The sequence continues at coordinate 1,418,516 of CM034463.1, forward strand.
CCATCTTTGGGAAAGTATCAACTGGATCAACAGAACAGAACACCAACTTCCGCGTAATCCACCAAAATTAAACATCTACTACCACTAGCGTCTCACCTTCGAATCAACACTGTATAAAGTCATTTGTGATTTTCAGTTTTTCTTTTTTAATAAGATTTGTATAGTCGCTGTTAAAAATTTATGAATATTAATTGATTTTTTAATTTCTCCGAATTGTTCAATAGAAACTCTTAAATATCAGATGTATTTAATATGTATTTTATGACGTTATAATTAAAAAGAACCTTCAAACCTAATCTTTCTTTATTATCATTTGTTCTTTTCAATGTCTAGTATAAGTAAATTTCATTCAATTGAGCACTGAAATTATAATATTCCAAAATATATTTAACTCAAATAGAGATCTTACATCATCATGATTTGTCTTGACTGATTAATTGCTGTGCATCTTCCGCTAGCCTCCAATTTAATCTCATTAAACATAACATAAAATCATTCCAATCAAGGATAAACTATTCTAATATGTATTTCACACATTAAATTTATTAATTATAATTTAAATTTGATTACCTTAATGGTTAGATATCTTACTCATCGATAATAACTTTTGAATATTTTTCAATAACTAACTTTATAATCAATCATAGAATTGTTATCGATGAATAATTATATTTAATAAATAAGATAGTCAATCCCTTATAAGTTATCTATAAATACTATTTAACATAGCGTACCGATAAATACGTCTAATTCAATTCTTGCCTTTGGAAGAGAATCTGTGAATTGAAGCAAGTTAGTCAACATAATCTTCTTTGATCTTTTCCAATCTATGTTACCAACCCCACTTTTATCTTTTCCATTTTTTTTTTCCCACAATAGTCAGTCCCACTCTCATATCACGTGCCCTTCAAAAAATGCACCACACGAACAAACACGTCAACACAACATATAAAAGGGATAATTCCAATTTCGCATTTGTAGTTTAAAGTAATCACCAATTACCCCTCTATTGTTTCTCGAAATCCCATTTTACCTCTTCTATTAACTCTATCAATGAGAGATGGATCCTGATTATTACAGTATCTAAAAAGATCAAACTACCCCTCAAATAAAAATTAAAAATTAAAAATTTTTATACAATAAAATTAAAAAATATATATAAAAAGGTGGAGATCCAATCTTCAGATTGGATCTCCACCGTCCATCAATTCTTGATGGACGGTGAGGATCCAATCTGAAAATTGAATCTCCAATATCCTTGTGTTCTTAGCATGAAGAACACCATCATCATTCAACTATCCAACCAACCAAACCATCGTCAATACCAAACAAATATTATCATCAACAAATCTTACAACACTGTAACAACAAGATGAAGTACAATAGCAACATAAAACCAACAAAAAACAAAAAAACATAACTTTCTGGAAACAAAAAAAACCAAAAAACACAACTTTTTGGGTTTCCAGTGCCGAAAACCCAGAGATCAACCATCGTCAGCACTAAGCAAACATTATCATCAACAAATCCTCCAACACTGTAACAACAACATCAAACACAATAGTAACATAAAAACAACTAAAAATACAACTTTCTAGAAACAGAAAAAACCAAAAAACACAACTTTCTAGGTTTCTAGCGCCAGAAACCCGAAAGTTTCTGAGTCAGAACCCAAGGGTTTCTGCGCTGGAAACCCAAAGATCTCCGGGTTTCTGACGTTGAAGACCCAGAGATCTTTATAGAATTCCATCGGAAACCTATTTTGGGTCTCCATCGAAGGAGAGTTTTCATCGACGGAGACCATAACTGAGAGAAGAAGAAGAAGAGAGAGATGAGAAGAAGAAGAAGAGAGAAGAGAGTTTGTTCACCATCGCCGGGAGACGAAGCAGATAGAGAAGAAGAAGAAGAAGAAGAAGAAGAGAGAGGAAGAGAGAGGAAAGAGAGAATGATAAGTAGAGAGAGAATGTGTTTAAGTATTAATTAATAATTAATTTTTATTTTTTTTAGATTATATCCACCGTCCATCAATATGATAGACAGTGGATGTAATTTTTTAAAAATTATTAATATTTTTAAATTTTTAAAATTTTAAATTTTTTTTTTTATTTTATCTTGTTCAAGATGAATGGTTAAGTTTTTTTTTTTTTTAATTTTTTTAGTATTAAATTATCATTTTATTAAATATTAATATTTTTATTTTTATTTCATTTTGACAGTTTTTCCTTTTCATATAACGGTCAATTGTTGACTTTTAACGTCCAAAATAACAGTAATGAGTTTTTTTAGGTATTTTAATAAATTACAGGGGTTTTTTTTATCTATTTTGAAAATCAAGAGGGGAGATTAGCAATTTTTAAAGTAAGGGAGAATTTTAGTTATTTCGTCAAACTCCAGGGGAACATTGGAATTATCCCCCTATATATAAAATCAACCATATATAAAACACGATTGTATTTCTTAGTTTCTCTCTTTGCGGTGATCTGTCTCCTCTTGCGCCAAATCTGTTTTTTGTCTCAACTCGTTCTCTCTGTCTCTGATTCCGGTAAGTGAAAATCACCGATCAATTAAATTTAGTCTTTTTGCAGTTTGATTGCTTCTAATGTCAGTCAAAGTTTCGACTACTGTCGTTGAATTGAATTAGTTTGGCTTTTGAGCGAAGATTTTTAATATAATGTGTGGTGTTTGCTTGTTTTAGTTACTTGACATTCGCGTGATTTTCTCATGAAACCCTAATTTTAGTTTCTGAGTTGTTGTTTACTTGTTTGTTGTATATATTTTGTTGTAGCTTTGACTTTGTAGTGTTAGTGTTAGTGATTGTGTTAAGGGTAGGAAGTGCTGGAACTGAGTTTGGTTTTAATGTTGTGTTGATAGGGAAGCTAGGGTTTTGTTGTGGATGGCGTCTGCTTCGTTTGAGGTGGATGATCAGACGGATGAGGATTTTTTTGATAGATTGGTTAATGATGATGATGATGAGATTAATTTTAGTGGATCCGGGGTTAGTTTTGTCAAAACTGATGTTACGGATGAGGTGGAAGCATTTTCGAACTTGAGTGTCAGTGAAGTGGGACCCTTGAGGGTGGATTCTGGTGCTGATTTTGATTTTAGTGTGGAAGATTCTAAGGATGGTGTGGTTTCAGGCCTTTCGGCATCATCAAAGGATAAGGAGGATGCAGTGGTTGCTGAAGAAAGCAATGTGGTGGTAATGAGTAGAGTAAATGAATCTAGTGCTGTGGGGTCAGGTGAGGAATGTGTGTTCTTAGATGATGGTGTAATGGCTGAGGGTAATGTTGGTACAGGAATGGGATTGAAAGAGGTTCAGTGGAGTTCATTTGAATCCAATATTAAAGTTGATGGAGGTAGTGGATTGAGATTGGACTCGGACTTTTTTGGTGAATTGGGGGATGGTTCTGGAGACCCATTTGCGAATCTTGGTAACACAGACAAGTTGGGAGCTGAATTTGGTAATGAGATTGGTGTTTTTGGAAATGTACTTGCTGATTTGGGTTCCTCTGATTATGGGAAAAACCAAGATGCTCAAAATTATGGGCAAAGTTCAGACCAGAATGTAGATGGGCAGGATTTGAGTAGTTGCCAGTACTGGGAAAGTCTTTATCCAGGGTGGAGGTATGACCCCAACAATGGGCAATGGCATCGGTTGGATGGATATGTTGCAGATTTGGGTGCACCTGCGAACACCAATGCTATGGAGAGTGTTGACGCTCAATCTGGTCGTGTTTTGGAACAAAGATCAGATTTGTATAATCTGCAGCAAACTGCGCAAGCTGAATCTGTAATGGGAAGTACTGTCGAGGGAGCTGCTGATATTAGTGTAACCAACTGGAATCAGGTTTCAGCTGGGACTGCTGACTACCCAGCACACATGGTGTTTGATCCCCAGTATCCTGGTTGGTACTATGATACAGTTGCTCAAGAGTGGAGATCATTGGAATCATACACTCAAGCTATCAATCAGTCAACCACTTCAGACTCAAGTCAGCAATTTGAAAATAACATTGTTGAGAATTATGGATTGGAAAACCTTGGTGGTCAAAACCGTGTTACGAACTGGGGTGGATCAGTGAGCAACTACAGTGAGAGCAATACAAATATGTGGTATTCCCAGCCAGTTGACATAAGTGAAACTACTGGTTTTGCAGGAGACAAGCAACTAGAGAACCCACATGGTTCAACTGGTCATTTAAATTCTTCTGTAGAGCAACAAATAGGATTCATGACCTCTGGATCAATTGCTTCAAATGAGATAGCAAGTTGGGGTGTTGATCATAGTACTGGGGTTTCTGGGTCTCAAACCTTTATTGCCTCCCAACAATTTTCTCAGCAATATAATCAGAGCAAGATGGAGGCAAGCCAACATAATTTTTTTAATCCTTCTTACATTGACAGTCAGAAACCAGTAACTTTTCCACCACAGCAGGTCCATAGTAGCAGTCAGTTTCCTTATGCACCCAGTGAGAGCAGGTCATCTGCAGGGCGCCCACCACATGCTCAAGTGACTTTTGGATTTGGTGGAAAACTTGTAGTCTTGAACAACAACTGTTCATTTGGCACAAACTCTGCAGGAGGAAGCAAGGTTGTTCTTTATCTTCATTGAGATATAGTTTCCAAATTGTATTTGTTTTCCCTCTGATATGTATACTTCTTTTTTGGTGTCACTATTATGTTCTCTTAATGTTAAAGTTTGTTTGATATGAAGGATTCATCAGGAGGTGTGATTACTGTTCTCAACTTGATGGAAGTTATGATGGAAAAGATTGCTGCTTCAAATTTTGGATCGGGCACTTGCGACTACTTCCACTCGTTGTGCCAGCAATCTTTTCCTGGGCCATTGGTTGGCGGGAATGTTGGAAATAAAGAGTTGAACAAGTGGATTGATGAGAGGATTGCAAACTGCGAATCTTCGAGTAATGACTATATAAATGGGGAAGTCATGAGTTTGCTCTTCTGCTTGCTAAAAATAGCTTGTCAGTATTATGGAAAACTTCGATCACCTTTTGGTACTGACCCAGCATTGAAGGTCAGTTACTATCCAATCTTTGTAGTATTTCCTTTTGCAGTGATTGTTTTGCCCTCGCAATAATCTTATTAACCTGCTCATAACGAGATTATGGGAAAGACATTAGTCTTGAACTTGGTTTACTTTTGTTATTGATTATGCATTGAAATTATCTTCGTTATTGCGTTTTATGCATTAAAATTATCTGCTGTATACAATTAATGTGTCCTCAATTAGTCTTCTGCATTAATATCATGCCTTCATATCGTTTTATATACATTCCAATGCTGACAATTATAATCTCTTTTGACAATTCAGAAATTGTGTTTGTTGATTTATGTCAACCTTATCTTTTCAAATGAAAGGCTTTTACTTTAGCTTTGGTAGTTTCATAATTAACATGTATGTAGCGTAAGTTTAGATCTCATTATTCTCACTGCTAGTCTGCTACTTTTATATACCAGCTTTCACATGGATGCATTAGTGAGTTTTAGTCTTTTACGTCTTCATCTCTCTCTCTCTCTCTCTACTTTTTGAAATTAGGAAAGTGATTGTCCTGAGTCTGCTGTTGCCAAAGTATTTGGGTCTGCGAAGAAAAATGATTTTCAATTGAGCTATTATGGTGCTCAGACCTATTGCTTGCAGAACTTGCCTGCTGAAGCACAAATTCAGGTATGCATATTTTGTCATTTTGGTTCCTTACAATAATTTAATACCTTTTCTTTCTGATTCAATTTCATAGTATTGTACTTTTTTTAATAGACAGTTATGATTCATTTAGGCAACTGCTCTCGAGGTACAAAAGCTTCTGGTCTTGGGTAGAAAAAAGGAAGCTTTAGAATGTGCACGAGAAGGTCAGTTGTGGGGACCAGCGCTTGTTCTTGCATCTCAGCTTGGTGATCAGGTGCTTGCTGTTACACGTAACATTTCTTTAGCAATCTCTCACACTTGCTTGGATTGTTTTATGGTTGATCCATATTTTATTTTGATGGTATCTATATGGAAGGATCTATGACCTGATTTCTGCTTGTGCCTAATACCTCTGTCTGTTTTACGAGTGCATGCAGTTTTATGGTGATACTGTGAAGCAAATGGCTCTTCGGCAGTTAGTAGCAGGGTCGCCATTGCGGACATTGTGCCTGCTAATTGCAGGACAACCTGCAGATGTATTTTCCAGGGATGGAGCTACAAGCATTATACCGGGTTCTGTAAATACATTTCAACAACATGTACAGGTATACTAATTTTAGTGCTTTTGTTAGAAATTATTACTTTTATTTTTGTTGTACTGGTTTTCTGTGTTTAGCATATGCTGCATCAAGTAAATATTGAGCTTTTTAAAACCTCATGTTATCTAGTGCCTTAATTTTGAATCCTTCTGAATACTGGGGGTTATGAAGAGAACAATGCTTTGCATGTTTCTACTTTTAATTTATATCTCACAGGATGTCCTAGATATATATTTTCCAAGCTGCTTCTCTTATGTATATTTTTAAAATATTGAACTACAGACTGGGGCAAATCTTATGCTAGATAACTGGGAAGAGAATTTGGCTATCATAACTGCAAACAGAACAGAAGGGGATGAACTTGTTGTTGTTCATTTTGGAGATTGTTTATGGAAGGAGAGGGGTGAGGTAGGTTGTACGTGTATTCTTCTCATTTTCATGTAAAAATTCTTATTTTTCTTGGCATTATCCTTACCATAAAGAAATTTCGCAGGTTACAGCTGCGCATGTGTGTTATCTAGTTGCAGAATCCAACTTTGAGCCTTATTCAGACAGTGCAAGACTGTGTCTTATTGGTGCAGATCATTGGAAATTCCCACGAACATATGCTAGTCCCCAGGCCATTCAGGTATTATGCTTCCATTTTGTTCCATTTTATTTGTGAAAGGGGAACTCTAAATTGTGGAAATGCAAAATCCGATCTTTACATGCAGAATTTGATCTCATGGGGTATAGCTAATAAAATCATATTTCTAAATAATGTTACTTCAAACCAACATCATCTTGAGACAGTTGTGGATTAATTCATATCACCATGACTTACTAGTTTAGAGTAACTATTGTCCTACATTTGAAGAAATGTAACTGAAGTAGCCTTCTGAATGTCTGGCAGAGGACTGAGTTATATGAATATGCGAAGGTGCTTGGAAATCCTCAATTTCTCCTCCTACCTTTTCAGCCATACAAGCTTATTTATGCTCACATGCTGGCTGAAGTTGGAAAAGTTGCTGATTCTTTGAAGTAAGCATGATTTAATGTCATTTATGTGATGTATGCTAATTTACCTTTGGGTTTATTATAATGATATTTGTCGGGTCAGATATTGTCAAGCAATTATGAAGTCTCTCAAAACTGGTCGAACACCAGAAGTGGACACCTGGAAACAAATAATATTGTCTCTTGAGGAGCGGTTAAGGACCCACCAGCAGGTATCTTATTGACTTTTGATGGTTTTGTTCTAGCTGTATATAATTTTTATTTCTTACGAAGATATTGTTTATGTACAGGGTGGTTACTCGAATTTGGCTCGGAACAATCTCTTTGGTAAATTCATTAACTTTTTTGATAGCACTGCTAATCGTGTTGTTGGAGGTATGCCTCCACCTGTTCCTTCACATCCACAGAGCAATTTTCTACCCAATGAATTTGCTCACCATCCTGGAGGCTTGCAAGTATCTAGTAGTCAGTCAACAATGGTCATGCCTCCTCTGATGCCTCATGCATCTGTGGAACACAGCAATTTTCTACCCAATGAATTTGCTCACCAACCTGGAGGCTTGCAAGTATCTGGTAGTCAGTCAACAATGGTCATGCCTCCTCTGATGCCTCATGCATCTATGGAACACAGCAATTTTCTACCCAATGAATTTGCTCACCAACCTGGAGGCTTGCAAGTATCTGGTAGTCAGTCAACAATGGTCATGCCTCCTCTGATGCCTCATGCATCTATGGAACACAGCAATTTTCTACCCAATGAATTTGCTCACCGACCTGGAGGCTTGCAAGTATCTGGTAGTCAGTCAACAATGGTCATGCCTCCTCTGATGCCTCATGCATCTATGGAACACATAAGTGAGTGGACTGGTGAGACCAATCAACTGAATTTGCCCAATAAGAGTGTGTCGGAGCCTGACTTTAGTAAAAAGGTGATTATATATATATTACTTGGCTAATTAAGCTATATTTGAAAGTATTTTAATGCTCAACTGCTATGCTTCATTTGACCCTGCTTGAAAGAGGTCTCTCAGTTTAAAATCGTAAGTCCGTTCTGGAAAGTGTGTGCGGCTTTGGGTGGGCCAATTCATGTAAATTTAAATTGACTATGGGATGAACAAAATATATTTATGCACATATTGATACTTGAGCAATAGGAGAGTGCATCAAGCTACGTTTAAGAGTTCAAGGCTCTCAACGCTATTTTGTATTTGTTTGCTTTCAACGATAGTTAAGAATGATAGTGGACCTCACTAAGATCATATGTCTAATTATTTGTTTTTAATCAGGTTGATTCTTCTGACAAATCCAATGTATCTGATAAACAAGAGAAAGCATCGGCATCTGGTGGGTCATCTCGATTTGGTCGTTTTGGCTCACAGTTTTTGCGTAACACTGTGGGCTTTGTCTTAAAATCTCGATCACACAAAGAGGTATTTCTAGAATTCAATTACACTTGTTAAAACATTTTCCCGATTTAGATTATCTTTTAGCTCAGCTTGACTGTTTACCACTTACTATGTTCCTTAAGGCTAAACTGGGAGAGAAGAATAAATTTTATTATGATGAAAAGCTTAAGCGATGGGTTGAGGAAGGAGCTGATCCTCCTGCTGAGGAACCAGCCTTGGCACCTCCGCCAACTTTCCCTGTATTCCAGAATGGAACATCTGACAACAATGTAAATGCTGCACCTAAAATTGAAAGTTTCCTAAGTAGTAGTGGGCCAGACAAGCATAGCTCTATTACCTCTACTCGGAGTCCAGGAATGCCACCCATTCCTCCTAGTTCAAATCAGTTTTCTGCCCGTGGAAAGATGGGTGTTCGCTCTAGGTATACAATCATTGTCATACTGCAGCCATCTGAAACTGCAATTTCTTTGGGTGTATATTTTATGTTTGTATGTTACAGAATTTATTTACCATAGTATATGCTCCGATGTCTAATAAAATAAAGTATGCTGAAACCTTTTTTAGGTATGTTGACACTTTCAATAAAGGTGGTGCTACCCCAGCTAATTTGTTCCAATCTCCTGCTATTTCGTCATCTAAACCTGGCACTAGTGCCAATCCGAAGTTTTTCGTTCCCATTCCAGTTTCCCCAGGTGAGGAGATGGTTCAAACAACTGGAGAAAGCACTCATGAAGCTGCTGTGGTCAACGAAAATCCCACAACATCATTAGAGTCATTTGCATCTCCACCAACAGTATCGTCATCAGCAGCAATGACCGTACATCGGTTTCCTAGTATGGATAATATTATACACAAGAGAACTGGACTAGTGGCTGATGGCAATAACTCATTTCCCACTGACTCCCGACGAGTAGCATCCTGGAGTGGAAGCCTTAGTGATGCTGGCAGTCCTATGATGCAGGGAATAAAACCTCTTGGACAAACACTAGGTCTTTCTGCATCATTTTCTTCTGATTCTCCATCAAACCAACTCTCACAGGGCAGTAATTCTAGTAATGCCCTTCATGAAGTCGAACCAACTCGCACTAATGCCCAATCAAACCAACTCTCATGGGGCAGTAGTTCCGGTAATTCCCTTCATGAAGTCGAATTATGAGAAGTGACAACCATGAACAATTGTGCATGGGAAATTTTGCTTGACAATACTATGTCAGTTGGCATTTGTCTTCTTATTTGCTACAAGGAGAGGAGACAAGGATGTATGGGAGTTTTCAGTTTTTGGTGAAATCCCTTCAAATATGTTGATACATACATAAGCATCGGATCAAGAGTTGGTTTGACTGCAGCCAGTTCTGTCATCCCCGGATATTCAAAAATACTGGCAGTCCATGAAACAAAACGGATGTGTAGACATTGTTTGATGTAAAGTTAGGTCGACTATAGAGGTCTATTTCTAATTCTATACTTAAAAAAGCGGTAAATGGCAGTCAAAAACTGTAGTTGTGATAACTTTTTGCTTATTTATAGGTTCACAATTGGACGAATGAAATAAACTGCTGATTGTCAAATGGTAGTACTAAATTTATGCGTCAAATGTTTGGTTGTTTATAAATTTATGCGTCAAAGTTGTCAAGTTAGGTTGATGAAATTTGGGTGGGAGAGGAATACTAAACACATTCTTTAACCCTGTTCTTTCAGTGCTAAATGCAGATTGAAAATTCTATATTTTATTATTTGAACGCGTCGAACCTCGGACAAGACCAAGGCTGGCTTCATGTGCTTTTCCGCTCCATTACAACGCTAATGGCATAAAAACGGTTGAAAGTTACTACCAAACAAACAGACGATTACTTGATTTTTTTTTAATTTAAAAAAAGAGACTCATATTACAAAATGAATTGTAAAAATGAAAATCAATAATAAAAATATAATCGTCGTCGTTCTCATATATATATGTGTGTGTGTATAACTGTCGTCTAGTCTGCGTCCAGTTTTCCTCCTTGCACCAAAAACGCAAAAAAACATGATCAAGTGAAGAAGGGGGCAAAAAAAAGCAGCAAGCAGCAATGGATTACTCAGCGGAGCAGCAGCAACAACAACAACAATACCAGCAGCCGCTGCAATATCAAGTAGACCAACCTCAATCTCAACAACAATCCTACGACCCATCTCAATATCAAGCCTATTACGCCTCCTACAATACCAGTCAACAACAACAATACCAATACTACCCTCCTCACGATTACGCAACCAACACTGCTTCCTCGACTTCTTATCGCCCGGATTGCGCCTCCGTTCACCCGCCCGGCGTCCCCCTCCCGCCCGACCCGACCTATTTTCCCCAACAACACCAATCCACTATCTCCCACTTTCCCGATGCCGCACAGACCACCATCCACCCTCCGGTAATTTTAAAATTTTCATGATTTATGTTTTTTGAAGGAGCCTCTATTTGAATTGTTGACAGTTTTGATTTGTTAATCAGATTATTAATTTGCATTTCCTGTTTGTAATTGTTGAACCAGTTTATTATTATTAGATAAAAACAAATCAAACTTGTTTAGATATTATAGAGCTTATTAGATAGAAACCTTTTTTTTATTTTGGATTCTTGACTCATAATCAACTCATTTTAAATGTGAAATTTTGTTTTTGCATTCTCAAGAGGGCTCATGTTATGATTATAATTGGTGTTTTTTTTTTTTTGGTGGAGAGTATCTTGGTTGAATTAAAAGTTGTGAAATGTGATTATATTAGGTTATTATGTTGTGTATGTTACAAATTTTTTATTATATTAATATATGCTTGAAATATTTAGATTAAAGAAACAACTACAGTACTGTGAACTGCAATGTTGGTAGACAGTTACAAGAAGGGATTTATTGTTTTAAATTTTAACTTCGTTTTTATATGTTATAAATCCTTAATTTTTGATTAATTGTGTCATCTTTTGAGAGAGTAAGGATTTTCTATCAATGTTGACATTGTACGTTTCGTAAATAATGATCTTGAGATTTGATCTGCTAAAGTGAAAGTATTTTTTGTTTTTGGTGCCAAATATATTGGGAGTTGCCTTTATCTATGTTGATTTTTATTTATGCATATTGTGAATTTTATGGTGGTCATAAAAAGGGGATGCTTCATTTAAAGCTGTAAAGGGAGTTTCTCATTTTAAGGCCTTATTGGAGGAGAGAGAAGGACTCATTAATTCTTATATGAGGGAGCGGAGCAAAGCTGAGCCAAGCTGAGCCCAGTTGAGTTAGTGCCAAACAAGACACCTTTAAGATTTGCTCAAGCTCAAGTCAATCATGAATGTTTTAGTTCATGATACCTTCAGCTTTGTGATTTGCTACTTGGCTTGGCTCGGTTTAGCTCGTGTGCTACCTGTCTTAAGATGTTTGTTTGTTTGTTTATCAGTTACAAACTGAGAATTTGTAACTGTTTGGCTTGATCTTGACGTTTAATATTATGTTGGAGTAGATATCTTGCTGTGCTCCTGCAGGCGTATATGGGAATTTCGTCTGGACACCAGAGCTGATAGGTATTGAATTCCTGCAACTTCTAACTTGTATAAGATAAGAAGAAAGCTCTGCTGACTTGGCCACAACCCCTAGAGCGACCAGATGTAGTTTAGGCGGCAATTGTGGCTACAGTTTTTTGTTCCACATTATGGATGTGTAGTGCTGGATCTCTGCTGGTTACTTTAGAGCTCATGTGGGCACGTTGGCATCCTTTAAACATGTTCAACTCCAGTCAAGTGACTATGGTTGCTAACTTGGCCACATACCCTAGAGTGACCAGATTTAGTTTACGCAGCAATTGTGGCTATAAAGTTTTTGGTACACTTTAAAGATGCGTAGTAACAGATTGTTTCTGGTTGCTTTAGAGCTCCTGTGGGCATGTTGGTGTCTTTTCTAAACTTGATCTTTCAGATATGATCTCTTTGGATTGCTTTCGTTTCTAACTGTATTTGTCAACAGTTTTGTTTGCTGAGGCTTTTTTGGTTATGATGTAAGTATATGGTTTTATTGGCCACTTTCTTCTTTAGCCATGCTGAGGCAACTTTGCACTTTCTGATGCACCATGCTGTAAATTCTATGCTGACTGCGGTTGTGTCTTGGGCAAGCTTTTTTGTTATTTATATTGTATATAGTTGACCTCTGAGCCTTTTGTTCGGGCCTTTAAATTGTGAGTTTTATGGGTCAGTAGATTACATTCTATATTGAGAATTTGCTTGGAGAATCTCTGGTGAGTTATTTTATTCTCAAGGAACTCAAATTTTTTAACAGATAACCTTGGGGCAGGGATTGTACGACAAATGTAATGAGTTAGTTCCATTTTGGTCACCTGCACAGTGTTCTCTCAATGCTGAGGTCCTATATATTGTAGATAAATGTTAGTTGTCTGCTCCCTGTATCTTGTGAAAGAAGGATATTATGTCAAAGCATCAATTCTGCATGAGAATGGTCAGGACTTTGATGACATCAGAGTAACCACTGGTTGCAACACATAATTATTTCTTAGGAAAACTTAGTGAGTTGCCTTGAAAAAGCAGCTCCAGATCTTTTATATTTTATTGTCGGATAAGCCCACAATTATATTTGTTTTCATCTGTAAATATTACTCATGATTTTGAAAAACATTTTTCACATTGTAATGACATGATAGGCAGGATGCTGTTTCAGACCTTTGTATCCGGAACATTATGAATAGGTTTTAAAAGTTTATTCAAGTTCCTGGTTGGATCATGCCACTTGTTTCCAGTTCACCCTTTTCTGGTTTGTAAATCTTTGTAACAGATTTTCAACTTGTTTATGCCAAGCTATTTTATATAATACTGTCATATTATTCAATTGTATCCAAGTTGATGATAATTGCATCTTGCAATTACATGCTTTTAGTTTATGTTGTTGATTTTGTTTTAGAAAATGGGATTTTTCTTTCACCATCTTGTATGCTTTTTGTATCATTACTTATATCTTGGTGCATAGCATTAACTCAATCACTTATATCATGAACTATCCCTTCTGATTTTTTTTTTTTTTTGAGCTGTAATCGGTATATGTACATGGAGTTAGTTTATATTAGCTACATTAATGTTGGTTCATATGTATTTTGTGCATCATTTTGTTTCAGATACATTTCATCTCTCTCTTGCCACTTGATCTTGTTAAATTTAGCAGTTATTAACTTATTATTCTGTGGTGCACTTTTATCTTTGAATGCTCTTTTTCAGATTGGCCAATCTGCACATAGGGGTGGAGGTAGAAAGGGTGGCAGACTGTTCCGAGGAGGTGGTCGTGGCCATGGCAGGGGACGTGGCCAGGGTGGTGGTCGGTATGGACCACCGCATGGTGGAGTGCCAAATTCTGCACCTTCAGCATCAGTTCCTGGGCAAGCAGCATTAACCGGACAAGCACAAGCACAAGTGCCTGCAGCTCCAGTGTGGCCGCCACCACGAATGGCATGGTGTGAAATTTGCAGGGTTGACTGCAACACACCAGAAATCCTGGAGCAGCATAAGAATGGAAAGCGACATAAAAAGAATCTGCGAACACATGCAGAGTTGCAGAATCTCAATAAGGTTATTACTGGGCAGCAGAATGTTCAAATGCCTAGTTCTGAAGTCCAAGCTGAAGTTATTCAGCCTGAGAAAGTTGAGGGATCTGGGGAAAAACAAAAAACACAGGAGAGTTTACCCTCTCAAGCTCCAACTGATACTGATAAAAATGAGACAGAGCTGCAGAAAAATAAAGTGGACAAGCCTGAAGCGAATGCAGTAAATTCAGAAGAAGAGCCTCAAAGGAAGGCAAGAGATCAATTTGTTGCTCGGGGGCATGGATTCAAGCGTAAAATGAGAGGGGGCCGAGGAGGCAAGTATCTGAGAACTTGTGAAGGGTCCAGAAGACCGGTTGAGCCTCCCAAACCCAAAGAAGTGATTCCTTTTATATGTGAATTGTGCAATGTCAAGTGTGAATCTCAGGTTGTCTTTAACAGTCATTTGGCCGGTAAAAAGCACCTTGCTAATGTTAAGCGGTTCCATGGCCACCGAGCTTTATATGGAGAAGCAGGCCTTCAAGCACTTTACCCACCTAACTTGAATGCTCCATCATCTTCTGTCACTCCTCAAGTCCAGCAAGGTGTTAATGACCCTCAGGTTCTCTTGGCTCAGTTGCTGACATATGTGCTTGCTCAAGCCCAAGCACCCGGACTACTAGCTGCTCAGGTACCAGGACTAGCAGCTGCTGTGGCACAAGTACCCGGGTCAGGTCAGGGAACACAGTATCAATGTATCGCCCAGGCTCAAGGACCACATGTCATATCAGAAGCGGAGAACAAACACATTAAGAAGGAAGCTGAAGGTCCGTCAGAATCTATCACAAGCAAGTCTGAAGTTCCAGCAACTGCAAGTATTGACACAAAAGCGGGAAATGTGTCTTCAAATTCTGACGAGAAGGATGCAAGTCTTCATCAGGATGCCTCAGCCATAGCAGCATCAGAGAAACCAGATGATCATGTTGAGCAAGACCTTTCCGAAACAATGCCAGATAAACCTACCCCTATGTCGAAATGTGAAGTTAATGAGTCGGGTCAAGCTGTCCAGCCAGGCTCCAACAAAGCTCTAGTTGATGCAGAGTTGGAGAATGAAAAGCAGAATCCAGAATCGGAGCCTGAAGAGGACCCAGAAGAGGATTCAGAATTAGAACATGAAGAGTGTCCACAGCCGCAGAGTGCGAGCTAATAAATCTAGTTATGAGTTAATATTAGTTAACAGTTTTATATAATGCCCAGTTTCATGGAATTCTCATGCTATTTTGAATGTCTTATCCTTTTCTGTTCTCAATAATTTTAATGTAGACGATGATAGATTCTTCAGTTTTAATATAATCGTGCCATTTTACATCAAATAATTATATTTTCGGATTCAAGCTATGGGATCTATAAATTGTTACAAAACATGGGATAATTCAATGTAAAAGACATAGTTGTCTTATCACATGACATATTCAGGTTAAATAGAAATCACATTATAAATAATATGGGAAGTATTTTATTATTATTTTTTTAAACTAGTAAGCTTATCTGTTGTTAACGTAGCATTAGCAACATTTTTGGTTATGGTTGACGTTTCATTAGTTTTGAGTTTTGATCCTGAAAAATTACATTATTTTATGTGATAGCACTGAAAATCTATGAAATAAAAATCAATTATATTTTTACAAATCGTAAAATTTTATAAAAATAAAATAAAATATAAGGAGTTAAAAAAAATGTATAGTAATAATAATAATAATAAAAAAGGTATGACATAAGAAACATTGCAATAGTTTTTATGTAATTGTCTAGACCAACAATCTATACTCTGGCTATCAAATGTGTTCACTGCGAGCACATCCTCGTCTAATTTTGCCGGTTCTTTCTCCGACAACGTTTTCCCATCCAAAGTTCAAAAATGCCCGTACGTCTCTACGCCCGTCCCTGGCCGGAAACCGCCGTTACGGCCCAATAACAAAGGCGTTATCGTCCAATGAAGAAATTCCCCCAAATGCCCTTCGTCGGAAGAAGGACCCGCATTGGAGAGGAGGCTTCAGTCTGGGGGTAGACTTGGGATTGTCCCACACCGGCCTTGCTCTCAGCAAGGGCTTCTCCGTCCGTCCATTAACGGTAACTAACTAACTAACCACCAACACGATATGCTTGACTTGAGTTTTACTTGTTCTCTTAAATTCCACGAATATCGGTTTGTTTTGTAGGTTTTGAAACTGAGAGGACAAAAGCTGGAGCTGCGGCTTCTTGAGATTGCACAAAAAGAGGTAAAAATCCAGGCTTTTTTTTTGGTGTTTATTTTTCAAATATATTTTGTTTTGAAAATATAATTATAAAGAAATTGCAGGAGGTTGATGAGTTTATAATTGGGCTTCCAAAATCTTGCGATGGAGAGGAGACTCCTCAGTCCAACAAAGTTCGTAGCGTTGCCGGTAGACTTGCAATTCGAGCTGCTGAGAGGTAGAATTTACTATTGTTATCATCATCATCATCATCATCATCATCATCATTTTTTGTTTCAATGAAATTGGTTTTTGCTTTACTTATACATTTCTATAAGCTGTTTCTTGGTTTCTGGTTAGTATTGAATCCTTCTTTTTCAAGATTTTACTTGAACGAAGGTAGACTTTTGTAGGATTGAAGTCGATTAATTTGTATAGTTAGTTTGAGATATAAATTGGAGGAAGCAAAATGTTGAAAATATTTACCTTGAAAACGATATCTAATTCCTTTATATTTAGTTGCTTAGTTGTATTATTGTGAATGTGAAGTGTACTATTTGATATTTTGATTGAAAATGTGATATTGCTTTTTAATATCTTTTTTTGGTCTGCAGAGTTCCCACTTATTTGCTTATAGATATGGATTGTGATGTTTGATTTTAATTTAAGGGGGTGGAGAATATACCTCCAGGATGAACATGGTTCATCAGCGGAAGCTGCTGATCGTATGATTTACATGTAAGTTTTTTTTTCAAAATTTTTTGTTTTGTTGGATATGAAGTTTAATTATTGAGATTATATTTTGTTGGTAAATTGGCCTTTAAAGAAACAAAAAATAGATAAACCATACTGTTTGTTGTCTTGAAAGTTTATGGGTATTTATCAGAGGGACATGGTACTTTAGTTGGTTGTGGTATGGACACACACACACTCACATGTAGTTATGACATGGAGGCGCATCACCGATATCATGGTCTGTAATGAAGAGTGCAATGTTGAACTATAATGCATTGCTTAAGAAAATGGCTTGGTGAATAGAGGGGTGATGACCAGTTTCTGTTGGAAAAAGTAGGTTGGGCTGAAAATGTAATTCATGCTAATTTCTTTCAGGGGCCTCAGCAAGTCTGCTCGGCAAACAAGAACTGATGCATATGCTGCTGTGGTATGCAATGAAATTTAATGTGTTCAGTGTACTTTGGTGCTGATTTTTCTAGCAATTCTCTATATAAAGGGGCCTCATCCTTTCTTTTTTTCTTTTCTTTTTTTTTTTCCCTGGTTGCAGGTAGTACTGGAGAGATATTTTTCCATGTCAGGCCAGGGAACTGAAATTGTTCTGCCCAAGCAGATGGATCTGCAAGAAAAACTTAGAAAGGGTGCAGCAAAGGACGTTGATTTTTTCCCAGGAGAATTCGAGGGGTGACAATTTACAGAATCCTCTACCGATGTTTTGGCCTCCATTCTCACCTAGGTGGTGAAGAATGAAGATGATCCGAAGCTAGCATTGGTTAGAGTAGCCTCTGGGCGATGGTCCTTTCTTCTGTCATGAAAACAAAAGCTGGGATACAAAAAGATTGTAAATGAAGGAGAGTTGATGTGGTGTGAAGATAACTTAACAATCTGTAGCTGCGTGTATACACAAGTCGTAGACACCGGAGGAGGTGTAAGCAAACTGCAATGCTAGTAGTGTGCAAGGGTCTTCATTTTCTAATAAGGTCCATAAGAGAGTTAAATTTTTGGAGTGGTGCCATTTTCAACTGTTATGGGCATGGCTTGCTGTGAGAGAGATTCCCATTTTTACAATGCTAGCAATACTTGTTTAAATGAGTATTTGTTGTATATACAGCATGGAAGTTGGAGGCAATATATGAAGATGAATACTAGATGGAGACGTTCTATGCTGGAACTCAATTGTTTTTTCAACTGTAGTTGATTCATTTAAACATCATTGATTTTCTTTTACTTCTAATGTTGAAATAGTGTTCAAGTCAAGAAAATAATAGCTGTCCTCTAATAATTAATATTCTTTTTTGTGAAAGAAATAATAATCTTACTACAAGGAAATATAGAATAGCGAATATTACATTACAATCCTTACAAGCTGCCAGTAAGTGACAGCTCATGTCAATTACATGTCTGATGGATTTTATTCAAGTCCATAACTAATTGACATGGATTTTATTCATGTCAATTAGATGTCTGATGTCAATTGGGCTTGGGGGTTTAACAGTTCAACTTACTGGGTGAAAGCTTTCCCAGCTTGGTTGTCTAACTTGGCTGCTGTGGATGCTGTTGATGTTGCCTCCTCTTCTGGAGGTAGTTCTTCTTGTTAATATATATATTTCTTATTTCAAAAAATGAAAAAGTAAAATTTGACGGTGAAATGCATGGTAAAGAAAGGGCAGGTCAAATTCCAGTTCTTAATTACGTGGGATCACTCTATTGATAAATGTTCACTCATGCGATAAAGCGATAATCCCAATTTCTTCTCTATAATTTAAATAAATATTCAAAATCTCTTTAATAGTTAAGTGATTTTTCAAAGTTAGGAAGGATTTTGATTATTTGTTCAAACTACAAGAGAGAAATTGGGATCATTCCTGTGAGAAACCGTAACGAATTAATCGGAGAAAAAAAAAAAAAGTAAAAAAACAGCGTCGAAGACACCGCCCGCAATTTCCTCTCTCGGACAAACACACTATTTTTTTTTTTTTTTTGCCACCATCTCTCTCCTACACTTGTCAAATCAATTGCTATCTCTCTCTAATGTAGCCTCGTGAAAGATCTCAAAAATAAATACAAAGAAAGGCATGTCCAAACATAGCCATAATTTGTCTCCCAAGTCTCTCACCAACTCGCTCATGTCTACTCACAACCAACTCGTCGACTCGCTCACCGCTCACATCTCTCTCTATCACTCCCATTCCCTCTCTCCAAACCCTAAATCCAGTCCGAGAACATCGATTCTGAAATGGTTCTCATCACTCACCGTCCATCAACGCCAAGCTCACTTGACTATCGTCGATTCGAAATTCGCTCAGATTCTTGTCCAAATGATCACGAAACTCCGTACCAACGGCCACGGATTCTTCATCATCCTCGCCGACATGCCATCTCTCGATCCGCCGTATCTCCCGAGTCTCTGTTACAAAAAATCTCATGGCCTTCTGTCAAGAGTCGCCGAGTCGAACGAGTCGGAGAGGCGCGTTTTTGAGTCGACTCGGTTATTTAACTCGAGAGAAGGTGAGAAAATCGAAGAGTGTTCATGTTCTGTTAATTGTCTCGATTCGGTTACAATGAGCGAGGAGTTAGTCGAGAATGTGGACCGTTTTGTCGATATAATGGATAGAGTATCAAACGGAGAGTTCTTGAGAGGAGAAGAGAGCGGATTGGGAGGGGATTGGGTGGAACTTGATTGGTTGAAAGCGAAGGGGTATTATAGTGTTGAAGCTTTTGTCGTGAACAGGTTAGACGTGGCTCTGAGACTTGCGTGGTTGAATTGTAATAGTGTCAGGAAACGGGCCGTGAAGTTGAAAGAGAAAATGAACGCAGCAGGTGTGGCGGCAAATGTGTATTGGAGGAAGAAAGGTTGTGTTGACTGGTGGTGGAATTTGGATGTTAATATGAGAAGGAACGTGTTGACAGTCACGATTGGAAAAGCCGCGAAATCTCTGGTGCTTTTTCGAAACCTAACTATTTCAATGCCAATTTATATTTTCGTTATAGCATTTTTATGTATAGTTGTTACTTGTGAATTGTGAATCATGAATGTGATTTATGTATTGATTTTGGAAATTGTGAAAATGCAATTCGATATATATGTGGTCTGACTTTCGGTCATATAAGTTTTCAGACTGACGAGGCTCTGAAGGAGGCAAGTGGTGGTTCGGAGGGTTTGTGGCTTGTCAATTCAGGAGTGGAACGATCGTTGAGGTTTGACTGTACTAAATCGTCGCAAAGGCCAGTGCCGATGCTCTCTGCTGATGCAGAGTTTGGTTTGGCCATTTCATCAGGTTCTCTTTCTGGGAGACCTACTACTCCTATAACTAATGTTCATAATGTTTTGTTTGTTCTTCGGGATATTGTTAGTGTGATATTATCTTACCAGCATAATGAATATGATACAGAGAAGATATTTTATAGCACACTGAGTTCTATGTGTACTGTTTCTGATTGTGTACTAAGAAAACTGCGAGGTCTTCTTATGGTTATTTCACTTGATTGTACAAAAATTGAACTTTTTGAAGAAGGAAATTTCAAGCCTTCATCTAACAAGCCCAAGGACAAGCCAAGTTCTTGTGGTCGTAAAAAAAAGAGTAGGAACCGTAGTGTGAAAAAGGTTAATCACTTGCCAAAGTCGGGTGTGGATGAACTTTCGCTTGACAAACCTTCTAAGGTATTGTTTCTTTGCTGAAGGCTTTCTGCTACCTAGAAGTACTTTCACACAAATTTTATACTTTGGTGGGAACGTTTAGAACCTTTTAATTGTTTGAAATTGTACCTCAGGATGTTGAAGATGCTTTGAGTCATACTGAGAAGGCAGAGTTGATGGAGTTCAATAAGATGCCTGACGTATCTCCTGGGAAGGAGGAGAAATCATCCTTGCCAATGGAAATAGTGGTCTGTCATCAGCAACATGTCCAAGGACGGGTTGGTGGAAAAGGACGAACTACTGCAAGGAAGAATAGGAAAGAAAAAAATAAGAATAAAAAGTCTAGTTCTAACAATCCAGTTGGAAGCAAAGATATTAAAGTGTCAGTTACAGAAACTTCATGCGCTAATATTTTTCCAGATGAGGCAACAAAGTGTGAGATATCTGATAATCTGTCAATCCAGAATGGTGCATCTGATAATCCAACTTGCGTTCACATTCTTACATTGAATTCAAGTCCTTGTACTTCTGCTAATCAGCCCACTAGAGAATGTGTTGCTGCTGAAAGTATACAAGAAAATCATGTTGTTCCTACAGGTCCAGAGTTTCACCAGTTTGCTAATGTTAGAATAAAAAATCAAACTAAACCATCCATACAAGAAACCACAGAGTGTAAGGTAGAATCTAATGTAACGCCACTGGTTATGCTTGCACGTGACCTTAATAAGGAATTTAGCAATCAAGGCTTCAACTTTCAGGATTCTTTTCAGGTGAAATCGCTTTCTGACCAGGCAATTAGGGATCTTGAAGTGAAAGAGGAATGTGCCCTGATTCAGGAACAAGAAAATGAAAATTTTTATGGTAATGCACCTAAAGGCTCTTTAGAATACCTTTCTTATGAGTGGCCTAGTGTATCACCTGTTTATTTTCCCTCCATTAGTACACATCTTCCACCTGCCACAGATAGGTTGCATCTAGATGTTGGTCACAATTGGCATAATCACATTCGCCGACCTTTTGTACCCACAATGCATCGAGCCAGAAATCCTCCTGTTGACGGGGGTTGCAGCCAAATTCTCTCACAATCATTGACAATGAGTTTAGATTGGCCCCCAGTGGTTCGAAGTGTTTGTGGGATGGCACAGCCTGTGACCTATAATTATGATTCTGGATTTATTTCAACAAGACAGTCTGGTTTTCAGCAAAATTTTGCTAGTAAGAGTGTGCAGTTTAATGCAAAATCATTTGATGAGGACAGAAAGTATTCAGCTGATTCAGTGGACTTCCCTGAACTAACAACTTCACAGGAACAAACTGATGATTATGACAGCCACTGGATATCTGAGGAAGAACTTGAGGTGCATGCTGTGTCGGGGATAGACTACAATCAATACTTTGGTGGTGGTGTGATGTACTGGAATAGTTCTGATCATCCAGGGACGGGTTTCTCTCGGCCTCCTTCGCTTAGTTCTGATGATAGCTCATGGGCTTTGGCATTAAAAGGGCTGTTGACGACATGGTTGCATTCTCATCTTCATATAGTACGAATGGTTTGACTTCACCAACTGCTGCTTCATTTTGTTCTCCTTTTGATCCTTTGGGCCCTGGATCCCAGGCATTTGGTTATGTTGTCCCGGGAAATGAAGTCCCGGGCAAGGTGCTGCATTCATCATCGACAACTGCAGATGCAGTGTCAGAGGAGGAAGTCAATGGATCTTTGGCCACATTATCTGGTGATGTTGACGGGAAAACTGCAGATTCACTTCCTTGTTCTATGCTACGGCCTATCATCATTCCTAATTTATCAAGGGAAAGATCAAGATCAGATTTTAAGCGCAATCATGACCGTAAAAGCCCATGTGTTCCTCCTACTAGGCAAGAACAACCTCGGATAAAGCGTCCGCCATCTCCTGTAGTGCTTTGTGTTCCCCGGGCTCCACGTCCTCCTCCACCGTCTCCTGTGACCGACTCCAGGAAAAATAGGGGTTTCCCTATAGTTAGATCTGGTAGTTCTAGCCCGAGACATTGGGGTCTAAGAGGTTGGTATCATGACGGAATGACCTCAGAGGAAGCTTGTGTACATATGGATGGTTCTGAAGTTGTGTGGCCTTCTTGGAGAAATAAGAATCTTTCAACCCATCCAATGATTCAGCCACTGCCTGGTGCTTTGTTGCAAGATCATTTGATTGCAATTTCTCAGCTAGCTCGTGATCAAGAGCATGTAAGTGCGGTGTTGGTTGTGTATATCATATTATCATTCTGAACTAGTTATCATGTTTTCACATTGCGAGCACTGATTTATGATATCATTACACAGCCAGATGTGGCATTTCCATTGCATCCACTAGAATTACAGAACTGCCCTACTAGAAAAGGATCACTTTCTTTAATGCACAGCCTACTTCATGATGAAATTGACTCTTTCTGCAAACAGGTATGAGCTTGTTTGGTCTTTTCTTCAAGTTTTCAATTTCTAGGGATCTTCAATTTAAATTGACACCTGAATTATATTGCCTTGAGCATTATTTATTTATTTATGGACATCTACAATATTTTGATTGTTTGATATGATGGTATCCAAGGTTGCTGCAGAGAATACAGCTCGTAAGCCTTATATTAATTGGGCTGTCAAGCGGGTTACACGGTCTCTTCAAGTCCTGTGGCCCAGGTCTAGGACAAACATATTTGGTTCAAATGCAACAGGTTTATCACTTCCTACTAGTGATGTGGACCTTGTGGTTTGTCTCCCACCAGTGAGGAACCTGGTAGGTGTTTTCTTTCTGTATTTATCTATTGATTACCTTTACCTTATGTGCTAGAATTATGGGAAGAAACTTATTTGCGGGCATTTTATTTAGGAGCCTATCAAAGAAGCTGGTATCTTGGAGGGACGTAATGGTATTAAAGAAACTTGTCTTCAGGTATAGTTGTTCATTAATTGGTACAGCAGTAGTGTTACTATTGTTGATTTTGTTACTGTGTTCTAGATTTGTCTGTGTCTTCTGATTGAAACTGCTTGGAGTTTCCCATAAATCACTTTCATTGTTTACGTTACAGTGAAGCTTGAAGTGTTTCTAAAACTACTGAATGCATGAATGGATTCACCTATTTGACCCATTATTGAGAAAATCACCAAACTATTAAATTCCTTTTTTCCTAAGGAAAAAAAAAAATTTACTATCTTCGATGGACACATATACGAGCCTTGAAATGACGGGCTAAGCTTGAATTTACCATTGGAAATTGTTAATGATCATGATTTGAACTTCACATAGACATTTGAAAGAGGCTGCATGAGCTGACTTACTATAGATCATGCTGATCATATGCTTTCAATGTAACTTTGCAATTGTAATATGCTTATTCCTTTCACTGATTAATAGAATGACGAGCTGATGCGTATTATTTCTTTGTACTCACACCTTTTGCATTATTATAGTAATCTTCAAGCGTTTTGCATTTCAACATGGTTCTCATCTTCTGAATTTAGCTGTGAGCTGAAAATAAGTTTTTGTTAGTCTTTTGCTGAGCTTTGGGAAAATATTTTTTCTTGTAGTTCTGGGAAGATTGACATATCCACGTTTGTCTTGCAGCATGCAGCTAGGTATCTTGCTAATCAGGAGTGGGTAAAAAATGATTCCCTGAAGACTGTCGAAAATACAGCTGTAATGTCTAATCTTTTCTGAAATCTCAGTTTTCATTCTACTTTGTTGTAGACTCTGTGTTCAGTTTCCCTCACATACTGCTATTTCTTCTGCCCTTAGATACCTATTATTATGCTTGTGGTCGAAGTTCCTCATGATCTGATTTCTTCCGCCACTTCTAATGTACATTCACCTAAAGAGGAGCCATCTTCTACAACAGGGGAGCATGTCAACAGTGTTCATTCTGATATTGTTGGTTTAGAAGAGTCTACCTCGTCAAAATGTTCACATTCAAATCTCGACAACATAAGAGCTGTGACAACAGTTCGTCTTGACATTAGTTTCAAGTCTCCATCGCATACCGGACTTCAAACTACAGAATTGGTAAACTTATGTCTTAAATTTTGCTATTGACTCGTATAATTATTTTGTTGTTCTAAAATAAGATGCTTTAAATTCATGCTAAGAGAATCTAAAATTATAGATTTTAGTATTTGTGGCAAAATGCTTAAATCGTAATGAAGCATGTTATAATCACTTTTGTTATCAAATGATCTACTGGATAGGTGAGTTTGCATCTTTCACTGGGTATTTTGATAAACATTTGAGAGCATTGACGAATTTTAGTTATTTATATTATCATTATATTTCATTTAGTATCTTATATTTCAAGTTGTTGCTTGCAGGTCAAGGAGTTGACTGAGCAATTTCCTGCTTCAACACCGCTTGCTTTGGTATTAAAACAGTTCTTGGCAGATCGTAGTTTGGACCAGTCCTATTCTGGTGGCTTAAGTTCCTATTGTCTGGTGAGCTGTCCTGTAGTACACATTTCTGTGCATATGTCAAAAATTTGAACACAGAATTTTCATGTTGTGCCCTATTT
The DNA here is from genome assembly GCA_019925255.1 of Litchi chinensis. Taxonomy (NCBI): domain Eukaryota; kingdom Viridiplantae; phylum Streptophyta; class Magnoliopsida; order Sapindales; family Sapindaceae; genus Litchi; species Litchi chinensis. The sequence continues at coordinate 1,443,826 of CM034463.1, forward strand.
ATCTTAACACAAGTAGAGACTATTTGGCAAAACATGTTTGTAACTAGGCTGTACAAAAACAACTAAACTAGTTTTTTCATATGATAACATTGAGTACCAACTTACTTTTCTACACCAGTTTTAAACTAAATTTGAAACTTATTATGTCAAATCTCATGATGAGCTAGCTAAATACAACTAAAAAATATTCTTGATTTTTGCCAATTTGGGCTGTCTAGATCAATACTTTACCTCATTCATTCCTGTCAAGGGTCATAGCTTCAAACACTTCGATTGTTAGCAAGCATTAGAAAATTGTTTACTATAGAACAGCCTTGGATGTTTAGAGACAGATGGTGTCCAAAATCTGGAATTCCTGTCAAATGTGTGGCATCATAATTTTTTATTTTGTCCTTGTCCAATTAATTTCAGAAAGCATTCAAATGGTTATCTCTTGTAAACCTAACTTTAATTAGTGTGGCATAGGTGTTGAAATTGCTTCTATATGTTTTCGGGTGCTAAGTTTTCATGCTCTTTTGCTAGCTTTGGATCATGAGGATCTCTACTTTTTTTTTTTTTTTTTTTTTTTTTTTAAATTAAATTATAACTAATGACAAACATGGTACATATGGACCTCATTGTAATAAGTTTTGCAACGAAGTTTTTGTGAATACATTTGATTTTATTTTATGGTAAGAAACTAGTAATTCTTATTTTTTTATTTTTCCTAGTTTTCTTTTGCTGGTCAAAAGCCTAATTGATTTGAGTTATCTGGGATACGGATCTATTAATCTTCTGATCTTCTTGCAGGTTTTATTGATTACACGTTTTCTACAGCATGAACATCATCTTGGCAGGTCCATTAACCAGGTTTTCTTCTTATTTCAACATTATGTTGTATATGTATATAATTGTTTGGTTCCCTCTGTTAATGTACTATTATTTGACAGATAATCTAATTTATTATTAGATAGTGCCTGCTTTCCATTATGTTTAAGTATAAACGTATAGTTTTGTCAATTAAGAATGATTTAGATTATAATTTTAAGATACAAAGTCTGATGGCAAAGCTAGGATATAGGATCTTGTTAGTGGATGATTGATGCTTTAAGAATGTCTTGTTGGGCAGTTTCACATTGGATGATCTGAGGGATTAGATTTGACTCTATACTAGTCCATGCTAGTTTAGGATTTTGTATTTAACACCCTTACTATAGCCATAATAGGTTTTGATAATTTTTCTGCTTAGATAATAAGAATACAGGAGTATTTCAACCTAATTTTCATGTTCGGTTCAGATAATAAGATAATTTCCTTTCTTGGTTTCTTAATTTGCTTGAATATTCTTGCAGAACTATGGCAGCCTTCTGATGGATTTTCTTTACTTCTTTGGGTGAGTTAAAAGCTGTTGGTATAGTTTTCTCTTAGTTTTGTTTTTTTTTTCCTTGATGGTTTAAAGTCCTAATTTTCAATTGTACTTATAAAATAATTTATTTATTAACTGATGATTTTCTTGTTCCTTTGATGTTCAATTACACAGGAATGTCTTTGATCCTCGCCAAATGCGTATTTCAGTGCAGGGAAGTGGACTGTATATAAAAAAGGAAAGAGGTCATAGGTATATGTTTACTTTAACTGCATGGGTTTGCCACTAAATCATTACCACTTAACCATATACTGATGATCTACAAATTGTTGCAGCATCGATCCAATACACATTGACGATCCTCTTTTTCCAACAAATAATGTGGGGAGAAATTGTTTCCGGATACATCAATGTATTAAGGTTAGCTTATGATCCTTGTTTCATTTACTATCATTGGAAAGAAAACTGTCCAAGCTAGGACATCTCATCTGAGACTTTCTAACTTGTGGGGACTCTTACAAATGTCGAAGCAAGTATTTTACTTACACAAAGTGAATGATGCTTTTGTAGTGATGCACTTGTGTGATTGTTTCTATCTGTCCAATCATGATTGTTTCTGTCCAATCATTCTCATATAGAGATATATATAACTGTATTGTGTTGCAGGCATTTGCAGAAGCTTATTCCATCCTGGAGAATGAGCTTACGTGCCTTCCCTCTAATGGTGATTCTTGGTTAAGGCCACCATATAGATTGCTTCCAAAGGTCATCCCTAGTGTCAATCTATCATAAGGATGTCTGACAATTATCTATCTGAAAGGTATAAAAGGTCTACACAAATGGCCTGAAATCTGACTAATTATCTTATAAACTTCATTTACTTTTTAATTATAAGTGAATTGACTCTTACTTTCTAAACTTCATTTTCCTCTATGGTTATATATTTCTGTGATTCTAAGGTATGCTGGTACTACTAGTTCACTTGTAAAGTAAGAAAAATTCATACTTTGACTTTTGTCAAATAGTCATAATTTTGGTATAGACCAGAAAACTTGGGCGGTCCTAGTGGGGACCTAGAGACTACATTGATACTATAGATGTCATACTGTGGTATAATTTATGTAATTGTAGTTTTGTTGCATATTATTTTGCTCATTTTTCTGTGCTAATATCATTTGTCTGCAAAATGCAAGTTGCATTCAATTTTCTGGCTGTGGTGTGGTTTGACAAAAATCAGACACCATGAATTGGGGTTCTTGTCTAATGTGGACTACATTTTGAATTACTGTTGGACATATGTCTGCAGATTTATCCCTTGGGGTGGCTTGGGTGATGCTTAGTTCAGTGATGATTGGTAAACAGTTGGATGTGGGAGGAGTGGGATGACCTAGCTGCTTGGAGCAGTGCCTGCATGTTTAATGTGGGCACTTCATCATTAGAATGGAGAGGCATGGCAGGGGTTTTGAGGGCATGGAGGACGCATTATATGAACTGAAGCATTTTACAGTGTTAGTGAAACTCCTGGCCTTTTTTTTTTTTTTTTTTGTGAGAATCCTGTCTTTTTATTTTGTCTTTTAAAGTATGAGCTCATTCTTATAGTTGGTAATGCTTTGAGTCTTCGGCTGTCAATTGTTTTTTTGCTCATTGCTGGTTCAAGGTCACTCACCATGCACGTACATGAGAAAAAAATTATGACTCCATATTTGTTTGCTCGACTATTTGGTTTTTTTTTTCTTCCTTTCACATGCTTATCTTTAACTTTGCTGTTATTGTCATACTTACCCATCTCAATGTCTTGTTTTAAAGGTTGTTCCATTTATGAGTTTGATGGTAGAATGAAAATGGAGATTTTGTTAGCAGAAAAACAATGCTTCTGGGGAAGTCTTCATCTTTTGGAAGGTGCTCCATGTCCTTTCTGTCCATAGGTGGAACATTCATTATGAATATATATCTGCTCTCTATAAAGTGGTGAAAGGTCATCCCTTCCTTCAGGAATCATGACTTTATCAACATAAATGAACCCAGCAGCGGTGTAAGCAAAATGGTTGACTCCACAATGCCCTTTCTGATTGACTTGAGTAAATCAAAACACTTTCCACGTTGTTATGGTTGTACACTTGTGATGTCACAGTTAGTGAAGAACTGAAACTTGAGTGTATCACCTGTTTTGCTTACACCTTTCAGAGAAGGGATGACGTTTCACCACTTTATAGAGAGCATATGTTCTATAATTGAGGATATTTAAATTTTGCTTTTGTAGGTTTGAAGTTTGTATTTTGTTATTCTTTCTTTGCATATCGTTTGTCACACTTACCAGATAAGTGAAACTTTAAGTTGATTGAATGTTGCTTAATTCTTGTGGTTGTGTTGGTTACTAGGTTGTAGGGAGTTTTACCATCTATTGAATCTATCTCTTGTCAGCCCTAGGCATCAATGTTGAATTGTTTATTTTGTTTCATTGTAATTCTCAATTCTATGTTTTTTGCAGTGCTCAGTTCTGTACAATTCATTTCTATATACATGCTTAGACATTCCTTTTTTGCCAACCTTTTCCTTTAATATGTTAGGATAATTTAGAATTAACTAGCTTATTTTCTAACTACAGCTGTATTTATGCAGCAGAGTTACCTTATGCAGTTGTTGACTGCAGTGCACTGATTATTGGGCTTCTGAGCTCTGCCAGGTTAGCAACAGATGATCCAGCCGAGTGCACAAAGAAATGCAATTTTCTTTGTGCATCATGCACTGCTTACCTGTGTGTTTTGATGAAGGTATCGTGTTGCACACTGTCATTAAAGTTTAACTTATTATGGTTCATGTTCTTGCCTGCTCTTTGTTTGGGTCTACAGGTTAAGTTGCTTTTGTCCAGGACGGACTCTGGTTTATATTTAGTGGACCAAAGAGGAGCTGGATGGCCGAACTGTAAAAGTTAATGAATTTTGGATTGACTATGGTTCTAGCCCTGTGACCTGGAAGGCAATGCTCCGGAAACCCCTTTTGCCTATATATATATATATATGTATATATATGTGTGTGTATATTTGGTGGGGCGATGTTATGTTCCTGTGGAATCTTTGTTTGTCGTCAGTATATGAATGTATGCAATGTGGCTAAAAAGAAATTATCAAACACCTTTAGAATGGATTTTTAATTTAATTTAAAAACTGAATCTATTATGAATGATGTATATATCTATTGAGGATTTTAATTGGACGAAAGTATATTATAAGGTAAACTAGTTTGCAAAAGCTGTTGTGTAGTGGCAAATAATCATTTACAGGTCGTGGTACAATTGCTTAAATTATTACCAGGTGTTGGTGTACTCTAACAAAGATTAGCTTACATTTTAATCTTTTCAAGTGAGGAACTCTGAGCTGCCCCTCTACACAGGCAGCTGATTTTCTTCCTCAAACGAGCGATAGTTCATCAGCCAAGTTAATATATCCAATATCTGAATAGTTGTGGTAAAACAATCGGCAAAAATCTTTGTAGGAGTCATGTGCCACCCTCATAAAGCAAACACCCCACAATACCAAACCGAACCACCCAAAAGGTGGAACAAGAATTAATAGAAGTAAAATTGATGCTAGAGCTCCAGAGAGGACGCTAATTTTGCCCATAATCGTTGCACGACAACTTGATATGTGAGCTTGTAATTTTAATTCCACTATCAATACTATTGCATGTACGTGCACCACAACAAAAAATGTCAGCATGACCCGTAATGTGTGTCGAATGGAGACACGTTTTGTGTCTCGTACTTCACTTGGAGGAGGGTGCATGCAGTGTTGATGAGAAAGACCAATATGGCATAATATTGAACCGAGATATTCAAGCTTTGCCCGCTGTCACTATTGCTACTGAAAAAAGAAAAATAAAAAAAAAACTTGCAGTGGAGTTGTTTCCTTGGTTGTAAATTCAAAATTGAAATCTCGAATCTGGTAAAGCTAGCACTAAAAAGGGCAAAGAAACTTGCACTAACCTTCGAACCCCAAATGGTTGGTTGTTAGGCATTTTCCTATGCTTTTGCTTCTAAACGTGTTGCTCTCTCTATGAGTGCTCCAAGCTCATGCGCTTGGCCTTTGTTGTTCTGGCTCAAGTGTTTAGTGGCTTTTTATAGGATACCTTAAAATGTCTTGGTGCTTGTCTCAAAAGTGTTGATGACTTAATGTCTACTATCAATGGCTCGTGTGTCTAGTGGCTTTTAGAGAATACCTTAAAATTTATTGGTGATTGTTTCAAAAGTTTGATGACTTAATATACCTTTAAAGTTTTTTTTTTTTTTTTTAAATAATGTCTACCGTTACCTTTTTATTCCATTGTTTCAAAAGCATTAATGACTTATCTAGTGCATAATACAGACATATTAGATTAGTTTATCGTGACTCTCTTTGCATTAATTAGGAAGTAAGATGCCAAAATATTTAAATGATTAAATATGTCGTGTCTTAGCTGTCTAGTTATCTAATTATTTTATGTTTTTGGGGGGATGACCTAAATCAAAAGTACACCATGCCTTTGTAAGACTGCATTAACAACAGCGGACTAAAAATAAAATATAACACAATAAAGGTTAAATATTTCAATTTATAATATTTATATTCCTTGGCGGATTATGATTAGGAAAAATTCTAAAAAACCCATTGACTTTTGATGAATTATCTATTTTCTTTCATATAATTTTATTTTTATCTAAAATCTCCCTTCTGTTATAAAGTTAACAAAAAAATCAAAGAACAAATAAAAAGACATTTTTACCCCTTAGATTTTTATTTAAAAAATAATTATAAAATTATATTTAAAAATTAAAATTAATAAAAATTTAAAAAACAGTGGAGATCCAGATTGGATCTCCACAAATATAGATCTCCACCAACCATTACTCCAGCATTATCATCATAAACCTTCGATATCTATAAACCCAGATTTCCTATCATTAATCTCACACAATTATCAATCATTAACACACACTATCAAAATAAGAAACCCAATCAACAGCAATCAATAACCCAAAAAATAACAATCAAACAGCAAAAAATTACACCACAACAATCAATAACCTAAAAAAAAAAAAAAAAAAAAAATGTCTCCAATGGTGGAATTTGGGTCTCCACCATGCAAACAGACTCCACCATTGGAGACCTAAATTAGGTCTTCGACGATGGAGACCTAGTTCGGGTCTCCATCGTGGAGACCTGAATAGGGTCTCCATTGTCGAAGACCTAGTTTGGGTCTCCAACTATTTCGTTGTCGAACTTACCATGCTACCGCCATCGATCCACCTGCAAATCTAGTGGGAGATGAAAAGAGATGGGAAAAAGAGGAGAGAGAGAGAGAAGAGAGTGAGAGAAAGAGATGAATTGAGAGGGATTTTTTTTTTTTTAATTCTTATATATTATTTTTAATTTTTAGGACCGTTATCATTCTTTCATATGCCTCTAAGAGGTATTTTGAGTATTTATTCAAAAATCAGGTGGTATTTTAGATAAAATGAAATTATATAGGAGAAAATGAATAATTTATCAAAAGTCATAGAATGTTTTGAAATTTTTTCTTATGATTATAATCATTGACGTAGCTCTCTTTAGGTTATGGTAGACTTTAGACCTACAAATTTGAAAATTTAGTTATAAATTTTTTTAAAAAATTTTGTTATGGTGTATAAAATTATTTTTTATTGAATTTATTAAAATATCATTGGCATTGACTTCTTTTTTTATTTTTTTTTCACAGCAAATTTTCCTTATATTTTAACATCTGTGCTCAACTTTTGATTATAATATCTAATTTAGAGTAAACAAAAATTTAACTATATAATATATTATTTTTTGAAAATCATATTGACTATAATTTATGATTAAATGTGAAAACGAAGTTTGTTTATTTTTTTAATCTTTAGTTATCTAATTACTTTAGAATTAAAATCGAGAATTTAATACTACTTATCTTAATCGAGAATGAATTAGTTAATAATATTGTAGAATTTTTATGATTTAAATTATTTTTTTTTTTTCAATTTTTTAGATCTTTTGATTTTTTTTTATAACTTAATTCATAACTTATCATTTATATTAGTCATAATTCAAATAAGAATATAGTCCATCATATTATATATATAATTTTGTTTATTGTTTAGTTATTTTGATATATGTATTATGAAAGTTAAAATTTACTATACTCTTCATCATACAGTTGAAAAAATTAATTATGTACAGTGCTTTAATTAAGGAAAATTTTCCTAATCCACCTCAATATTAAATCCTGGCTACATCTTTGATTATAATATTGAGATAATTTTATGGATTTGAAAAAACTGTAGTTGTTGACTTGAGGAACATTTGTATTTGCCTCAACAAGAACAAACTCAGTTATCGTGACAAATTGAATATGTGTTCTCCTCAGCTTGATTCTTGTGACAACTTATTATGTCTGAGTGAAAATTAACCAATGAAGAATTAGTCGATAGACAAATTATAGATGAATCAGATGACACAGGGCCAAAGTCTAACATAGGGTCCCAAGGTAAAGATCATGACCAAAGAAGATAAACCCACGCCTAACAGTCCTCCGAACCAGAGGCTAATTTTTACTAGCATAAGGGTTCCACCCTTACGAAAAGTAACAACAAAGGAGGGTGAATACCAACAAAGGGTCTCTCAACAAAGGGAGGAAGTTACCACCACAGGAGCTTTATGACTTGGAACAAATTAGCCCTATTTACTGGTAGATTCAGTACGCCGGTATAACAATGAATGCCCAAGACATTGAGAAAGGAAAGAGGGTGTATACATTTCAATTCAAACCTTAGAAGTGGACCCCACTGCTCAGGATAGCTGTGTTTTGCACTGAGCTCGGACCATTCAGGAAAGCTATGATTTTAGGCCAATTCCAGCCAACCGGTGGTCAAAGCGGCACTTTTATGATTTACTGTGAATGTTATGTGCTATTTTTGCAGTTTTTCAATAATTCAATGACTTGTTTGCAGCTTTCCTTTCTTCTGTAAGTGTTTTTTTTTTTTTTCTTTTTTTTCAAATATAGCTGCGCTCTCCACATGGTCAGGCTCTCATTTTGATTGTGGATGGGTTCGAACCTTGGTAAGTTAAAAGTGAAGAGAGCAAATCTAACTATCAGTACCGTTGGTTAAAGCACCAGCTGTCTCTGCCATTGGTTGGGTTCGACATTTTCTTCTTATAATTTCATCCCCTCTACCCTGCTTAAAAAAAAGATCTCATTTTTTTTTTCACTCTTTTCATCCTTTATAGGAGAGCAATCAATTATGGATAGGGAGGAGAAATTTTAGAATACGTCGAGGATTCAGATGGTCGTTTTTCCTGTAAGCTTTGTGAATGCTGATTGCTTTATAAGGATTAATTCACAATTTTTTGGCACTTAAAAGGCAGCGACATTGAACAATTATGTCTTTGGACCGTGAGAATGTTGTTCAGTGCATTACTGATAAAACAGATTATCATATTTTAGACAACATTACTGATTATCAGAATTTATATTTTTTACTTTTTTAATGTCAGTTCAGTATATGATGCATTAGAAATACCCGTGGATATACATGGCTTGATGTGCTAGTCATGAATTTAGGGTCCTTTTGATAGTAATATACATTGCTGTTTCTTGGCGATTCACAAGAACACCCGATTGGCAAAAGTGATTTTCAAATATCTATACAAGCATGACATCAATATGGTCTCAGGACAGGAGCGTGCAAGGAGCAAGGCATATAATTGTGGTCTAACAAAAATATATTGCCATCAAGTCTTTTGCACTCAGTTCAATTTTCTAAGTCAAGAAGGAATTAAAGGCCTAGCAGCTACCAACTAGCACATATGATGTTGCGGACATTGTGGATTGATTTTTTTTTTTCATTACTAATTCTACAGAATTTTGGAGTAAAGGAAAGAAGGTGGCATGAGTTTTGCAGCTCTTATTTCAAGTTCTTGATTTCATTGATGACAATTGGTCGATTTCAGGATATGTGTATGAAGCAATGAAGAGGGCAGAAGACGCTACTGAACAGCATTATGGTGGGGACGGTCGAGTCCATAATGAGAAAATAAGTATGGTTTTCAAAAAACTGGCAAAGTCATGTAATCCATCCAATACATGCAGCTGCAGCATTTCTGAACCTTTCTTACTTTTGTAGCGGGCGAAAACGTTACTGAAGAAGAGGGAGCTTTCTTGACACAGTTGCAAGTATCAAATTTGCTTACAGCTGCAGCAATGAAAAAGCAGAAGACAAAGCACCCTTGTAAGTTTTGAGACTTATGTTCAATCAATTTATCTATTTTAGATGACATGGTGTTTGCACTTACTATTGTGCAATGTGCAGGGACATGGTGGGAGTGTTTTGGTGATCGTTATCTTATAATACAGATGAAGGCAATCTGAAGTCTTAGCCAAACTTGTGCTGCCTCCTTCATGCGTGCAGTCTACATGTCAGCCCTATGTTTAAGATACAACCCAGATGCTACGCTTCTTTCACGATCAGAACCAAATGCCGACGATAATCTGTTAAAATTTAGCAATTATTGGATGTTTGTCGTGGAGAGTCAGGCAGCCTTGGTGATGTATTTGATATAATCAACAACCAGAAGCATTGGATGTTTAAACCATTGAAGTTGAATTGTAGTAATGATTTATTAAACGATGGTGATGACATTTCAGATTTTAATGGATTTTTGTTTTACTCGATGGGTTGAAGTCATCTTGTATGAACAAATCTACACGTCTTCCTTCAATTTGAGTAAGCAAGTGTTGCTTATACACCAAAGTAGATTTTCGCGCCAGATTTATAAAAAGAGAACGTGAGAATCCTAGAAAACTGATAACAGTACAATCAAAGGAAAAATCGAAAGAAAGGGAAATATATATATATATATATATATATAAAAGAGTGAAAGAGAGAATTTTTTTAAAACCATAATTTTATTCTTGCAGATATTTTATTACTAATAAAATTCAAGTTATTAAGTAAATATATTAATATTGTAAATAATAAATAATGTGTTCGGTTCTTATATTTCTATTTTAATTTTAAGAAAAATGAGAAAATTTAATTCATATCAACAAATTATTGATTTTAGTGGCAAGAAAATCTTAGGTGCAAGAAAATGCACCATACTTCTTGGCAAAACAGAGTCTGTAAGTCTCAAGCCTTTTAAGAGCTGTCGTTGACTTTAAATGGGGATCTCTTAGACGTGTATCTGCAGTGGCACCAACAATATATGCTTCTCAGCAATGTCGTTGACTTTTATTAGAATTGTCTACAAGTTTTTGTAAGTGCCAATCACTATAACAGGAATAGGCTTTTGTGTTCACAATCTTGAGCCTTAGCGTTTCTCTGCTCAATTCTATAGTAAGGCACTGTAAGTGCTCCTCCACTTCTGTGAGTTAAATACGCTTTTGTTGTTTACTTAGAAACTTTGACATGAATTGTTCTTAGATGGCATAATTTGTACGATTCATTGCTTAGCTACTTTGTGTGAGCTGATTTAATTTCACTTTGAACTTTTATCATTTGCTTTTGTGTTTTCTAGTTGTGCATACACTTTCTGTAGCCATCATGTGATATTTCACATATTAGAAATTTTCTTCATATCTATCAAGTTCTGCAATATTAAGTCTTGTGTCTGTTATTGAAATGGACCGACTTTGGTGTTTATTTGATCTGAATTGGTTTGTGTATTGGTATTGATTTTGAATGGATTCTTATTAGTTTTGTCCGAAAGTACCTGACGATGTGCAATTAGCGGCAATTCAAGCAATTGGTGCTCCTATGAAGGAAACTGGGAGTTTGAATTTTTTGAATAATGCTAGTGAGATTGATCAAGTCGTTTCGACTTCAGCTTCAAGAAAGAAAGCAAAGAGATTGCATCAACCTACCAATCTGGGGAAAGGTAAGATATAATAGTGCGGTGGATAAAATGCTTGCTAAGTTTATCATTTCGAACAACGTTTCTTTTGATGTGCAAACACCGTATTTTTGACTAGCTGAAAAGCATGGCAGAATTTGGGCCTAGTACTTATGAATTCCCAAATTCATTAGTTCTAGGATGAATTCCCAAATACATTAGTTCTAGGATCACAATTCATGCCAGAGGTCTATGAAGAAACTGAGGAACACATTAGAAATGCCAAAGAACTTTCTACTACAACCGGTTGTTCACTTGTGATGTCTAATCTTGTGAAAGATTCAAAACTTAAGTGTATCAATGTTTTTGCACACACTCCTGTTGGCTTGCTGTATTTAGAGAAAATCGTAGTTCCAAAGGAAGGGATGACATTTAATTATTTTGTGGACAGGATACTTCGTATGATTGAGAATTGGGGTCCAAAGAATGTTTTTCAATGTATATTAAACCTTACGGATAAAGAGTTAGTGAATAGCATTAGTGATTTTATTGATGACAACTTTTTCAAAGCAGTTCAGGACATGATTTCAAATAATTATCCTTGGATATACTTGAATCGATGTGTTAATCATGAATTTGGGTTTTTTTTTTTTTTATAGTAACATACTTAAGAGTTCCTTTGATTCAAAATACTACTCAGTTGGCAAAAGTGATTTTTGAATACTTATACAAGCATGACATCAAGTTGATCCCAAAAAAGAAGCAAGGAGATAATAAGGAATATTGTTATCCTGGTTTGACTAGGATCGGTGCTGAATTTTTTATGCTTAACTCGATCTTGGAAGTCGAAAAGGAATTACAGGCCCTACAGCCACCTATTTTATTTGAATCTTGTGAAGGGCCAAGTCGTGAAGATGATGTTGCCAAGATAGTGAACAAAGCTAATCATTCTACACAATTTTGGAGTCGAGGAAAAAAGGTGGTACGAGGTTTGCAGTCATTATTTCAAGATCTTGATTTGATACATGGCAATGGGTCAACTGCAGGATATTAGTATGAAGCAATGAAGGGGGCAGAAAAGGTGATCGAACGGCACTGTGATGCCGATGATCAAGTCCATTATGAGACAATGGGAAGATTGTTTAAAATAGTGCAAAGTCTTGTCCGTCCAATTTATGCAGCTGCATCATTTCTAAACCCTGCTTATTTTTGTAGTGAGAACTTCACTGGAGACTCTGAAATCCAACTGGGGTTGCGGCTTATACTGATGCCTGATGACGAAGAGGAATCTTTCTTAAAACTATTGCAACTCTCCCGCTCGAAAGTGTCTGATTTGTTTTCTGCCACAGCAACATTATGCCACCTTTGTAAATTTCAGCCCAACGATTTCATTGATAAATTAAGGATGAACTTGATTGTGACGGAAAAGTTTAGCTTGCTCAAATCACAGAACTGGGAGCCAATTGATCTTGATAAAATCAGTGGACTTCCAGAATATGCTCATGACACTGTTAGAGAACACTTTGAGGATATGGACTGGTCTAATGGATCAGACTATGCTGGCATATTAGCAACCAGCAACCTAAATGATCATCTTCTTTCAGCATTAAGATTAAGGGGTCATTTGTTTTTTTACGCTTAATACTTAATGAAATTGAATTGGGTCAATTAAGTAATTTTTATTTACTTTTTTAGGTAGTCAAACCACATAAAACCACTCAAAACCACTGAAATTAAAAAGTTACATTTTCTAACTTTTTGTTGAATATCAATCACTTGATGATTTTGTATATATATTATTTCAAGTTTATCCTTTTCAAAATAATATATTTCCAAATTTATCATAATTTTACATTATATAAATTTCTTTTAATATTTTAACAAACAATGTTGAAAAATAAAACCCCTAAACTTCTCACATCAAATTTTTTTAATAAGTAGATTACTTTATTTTTTGGATCAAATTCCAGTAAGAATTTTTATTTATTTTCTTTATTAAATTATTTATGAAGAAACTCATATTATGTTTATTTGTTAAAACTTCATTATTTGTTCAATAAATTGTGTTTATTTGTTTCTCTTATCAAGTTTCTGATGTGTTGTTGGTTTAGGTATATTGATAGGAATTTGCTTGTGTATTTTGAATTTGTATATGATAGTGATGTTTTTTTTATGTATGATAGTGATGGAGTTCTCAAAATTTCTCATTTTTTGTATATTGAATTTGTTGTAGAATTTGTATTTTCTTTTCTTTTTCTTTTTTTTTTATCTCAAAATTTTATTGATGAGAACGTCACGAATCTAGATTACTATTCTATCAATTGTAATTGGGTTTCCTTGAACATATCATTAGGTCTTTATGTTTTTGTGGGTTATAAAGTTTAGTAGAAAATATATATTATTTTACAATTTCAACTTTTGTTGCAATAGTAATTCAATTTAAGATCATTGTGTTTATTTTTATTTAAATATATAAATTTAATTGATTCTATTATAATAATTAATCATATTTTAATTATGAATAAAAACATTATATATAAGTGTTTTAGTATTTGTTAAATAATTTATTATAATTATTTGTATCATATTAAATAAAATTATATAACAACTAATAGTAAAACAGAATGTAAATGTTAAATTAGTAGTTTTTATACAATTTTAACTTTAAAAAACAAATAAGATTATTATATATCTAAAGGTAAGAAAAAAAAATGTCTTTCAGATTTTAAATTTCGACCACTATTCAATTTTCAATCTTCAACAGTACTGTTCAATCTTTGGACAAAAAAACAAATGATCTCTCAATGTTCATGCTAATTCATTAGAATTTAGTGATAAGAATGATTGATTGTTCAATCTAGAAGAGTTGGGCAACCTTGATGATTTGTTGGATATGATCAACCAGAATGGTAGCATGTTTAAACCTTGAAACTAGAAAGATCTTGATGATTTGTTAATTACTTTAGATTCTTGTAATTGATGTGATGATTGTTTCAAGATTTTTGTTATCTCTAGCAAATAAATTGGTTCAAGAACATCTATATATATTGCTTGATAGTCCTGAAAAAGGATTGTTACTAGGCTATGTTCAATTATTGATAATCAATTTCAAATTGAAATAGTGATGAAAATTAATGATAAAATTCGAATTAATTACTTATAAGTGAGAAACTCCCGATTGTCCTACTACACGGGTGATTGATTTTCTTGCTCAAACGAGCGATGGTTTATCAGCAAAGTCAATATACCTAATAGCTGAAAAGTCGCATGATAAATCAACTGACAAAAAAATTTGTACAAGTCATGTGTGACCCTTATAAAACAAACCCCCCACAATACCAAGCTAACCCACCCAAAAGGTGGAACGAGAATCAATAAAAGCAAAATTGATGCTAGAGCTCCCGAGAAGATGCTAATTTTGCCCAAAATCATTGCACGGCAGCTTGATATATGAGCTTGGAATTTTATTTCCATCGCCAACACTACAGCATGTATATGCATAACAACAAAAAATGTCAGCATGATCCCGTAATGTGTGTCAAATGGAGATACATTCTGTGTCTGGTACTTGACTTGGAGAAGGGTGCATGAGATGTTGATGAGAAAGACCAAAACGGCAAAGTATCGTATAGAGAAATTTCTCCGGAGCTCAGCCTCACTAAAGCCACAAAAGAAAGTAAAAATTGTATATTAGAGTTACAAAATGGAAGTTATTCTCTAAACAAAATTGCATATTAGTAAAGTCCGCTAGCTAACACAAAAGGCGAACGTTAGAGCTGCAAAATTTGAAATCAAATGGAAGTCATGCTCCAAAAAATGAAAAAAGGAAAAAAAAAAAAAAAGTGGAAGTCTTGAAATAACCTTTGAACCTCGAAATCAGTTGGTTGGTTATCAGGCATCTTCCTTTTGCGTTTTTACTTCTGATGTGTGTTAACTGTTGAGTGGCATTGGGGTTTATGGGGCACTGGACCATGAAACAAAACACCGAAAGTTCTGTCCCAAAACAGAGTTCAGCCGAAAATCTTTTGTCATGACTCATGATTCATTTTGTTTTCACTTTTTGACAAAGTTTTGTCGTTATTGACTTTTGCTTTTACTGTTTAGAAGTTTTGTCGCCATTGACTTTCTTATTATTATTATTATTTTTTAATACAATAACGGTAACTGAGACAAGCCCAGAGGACATCCGGAACCATTTAACCGAGATATGACATTAGGGCACGGCCCGGTGGACAACTCCTAATTGGGGGAAATTCACCAACACGGAGGTGGGGGAGAGACCCACACTGAAGTGGGAGAGCAATCCACACAATTGATGGGAGATGAATTAAATATCATTATTATTATAGTATTATATTATTATATTATATATATAGAATTTCGATATGACGGGCGTCGAACCACGCCTACACACGGCGTGGGGGTTGACTGGTGCCAACGGCACCAGCAACGAAACGACACTTTCTTCTTATTTGAGTCAAGTGTTCGTCCATTTTTAGATGATAAAATAAGAGTGTCGCCATTTCTACATTTTTAATATTTTAATATTATCTTAAAATTAAATTATTAACACTTTAATTAAAATATGATATTGTTATTATCATAATTAAATTCGAATACTCCATCTTCAAATCTCAATCAAAATTTAATTTTTAATAAAAGGTAGTTAAAGATGAGAGCTTTTTGTTATGTTTTTAGAGATTTAATAAGTAGTGAAAATGGAGATCTAGATTTGAAGTGTTTGTGTATATATATATTTTTGGTATGTTAGAGCTTAATTTAATTGAAAATTGAGGTTTTTAGTTTTGTTCGATAATTTTACATATAGGGTTTTGATGAAATATAAGTATTTTGAGTAAAATAAAGAGAGAACATAAAATGGAAATACGATGAACATAAAATAAAGAATCAAAACAAGCTTTAAAAAAAAAGTTGAACTTTTTTTTAAGATTTTAATTTAATTATCTTTATAATTATTTACTTACAATATTCAAAAGATAAATAAATTAATGTACATAATTAGTAATATATATGGTGTCCTCATTAAATATGAATTTTTAAAATTTTAATAGGATATAAATACAAAAAGGGGTGTATATTCAATTTTTAAGGGGGTGGAAATTTCACCGCTTATAAAATAACTTTTGGTAGAAGTTCCAACCTAATAAGCTCTTTTACTTAATTTACTTAAATAGGCTCAAAAGCCACTTTTGGGCTCAAGAAGGGTTTGGGACTCTCCCAAATTATGCCAAACATGCTGGGTCACTGGCAAAATCATTAGAAGTGGCAATATTTTCAACCCTGAACAACTGTTTGGACACCCCTTTTGCCATAAAAACTTTAAAAATTTTCTAGTTTGTTTTTAAAACCCATTTAATACCAAAAATACCATTTTTATTAATTTTATTATACCATATTTTTATAAATATACTATATTTTATTACACTATATTTTTATAAGGAATAATAACACTTTTCCTTATAAAAAGGTTTAAACTTCAAACATTATTGATTATCATATTAAAAATTACTATCTAAAATTGTGAATAGTTTTTAGATTAAATAAAATTTATATCTATCACATGTAACGATTTATATCAACAATTCTATATT
This sequence comes from Litchi chinensis, assembly GCA_019925255.1. Taxonomy (NCBI): domain Eukaryota; kingdom Viridiplantae; phylum Streptophyta; class Magnoliopsida; order Sapindales; family Sapindaceae; genus Litchi; species Litchi chinensis. The sequence continues at coordinate 1,460,649 of CM034463.1, forward strand.
TGCTTTTAGTGGAGCATTACTTTTGACAAAATAATAATCTTTCATTATAGATACTACAAGATTTAAATTTTAAGCAAATGATTTATTGATATTCATAAGATTAATTATATAATTACCTGCTTTCGGGCATAGTTTCTAATTATTAAAATCTATCTCATCCTGTAAATGGTCATTCGATGTTGAAAAATTGGATTGGGATGCTTGAAGCTTGCCTCCAATGGTACATTTAAATATCAATTTGCTCTCAATTTAATGGTTATATAAAATTTTCATTATTTTTAAGTTTACACAATAAAATAAAAAAATGATAAAATAAAATATTAAATCACAAATTTTGATTTAAAATTTTAAATTAATATATTTTTACTCATATAAATATATGTGCTCGATTAATATAATAACATGAACTTCCATTTTACAACCCACTAAAGTTGGAGTTTTGCTATAGTTGGGATGTACTATTACAAAGTTAACTTCATGTCAAGCTGTGTTACAATTTTGAAGAGTAGTAATATTCACACTCATTTACATTTTAAAATTAGGATTCATCGTTACTATAATTTTCAAACTGAAAATTAAGAAAACAAACAAAAACAATAATCAAAGTTATTATATATTATTTTTTTAAAGACAGTTTAACATTTTAAAAATAATGAATTATTATTTTTTTATTGGTTAATATATTATTTTTTATAAAGTTAGTTAACTTGATTTCAAAAGTTGTCTTAGGACAAGTATATTTATTTTTTATCGTAATTTTTAATATGATGATAAATGATAGTTAAAGTTTAAATCTTTTTATCATTTGTTGTTTCAAAGAAATGAATATGGTGAACTTATAAAAATATTATATAATAAAATAAAAAAATAAAAGATATTCTTGATTGAAGTTTTAAAACAAATTAGAAAAATTATAAATTTTTTATGATAAAAATAGTGTACGAACCATTTTTGAGGGTTGGAAAGTGGAAACATCGTTACTCAATCACTGGAAGAGCTTCTGAAAATCACTGGAAGCCCAAATTGAGTTTTAATGAAACTTTCGTATAATGAACAACAAAATTATCATTCGAGTTATATCCTTTCTCTTGCATATGTAATTAACCGAGTTTCCCCCTTTCTTTTTTGGGAGAGCCCCAGTCTCTGTGTCATCACCTTCAGCCCAGGTGATAACGAGAAGTCCAAGACCACCCTCTCGCCCTCTCACCTCTACTTAATCTGATTTTTGTGTTTTCCAGGTTTGTTTATTGTTTATTTTTGTTATATTTGTGCTTGGTTTTTGGGTTTGTTTTGTTGTGCCTGTTTTTGTTGCTATGCATGCAGGTTCCATGGATTCTGCTTCGTGAACCCCAGTCAGCGGTCCGTCTCACTCACTTTGTTTGCGATTCACAAGCTACCAAGCTCTCCATTTCTCCTCTTCCAAAATGGCGACGACAATCGAAGGTATCGTCTTTCTTTCTTTCATATATATATATTTTTCCTTCAAAATCAAGTACATCAACTTACGATTTTACCTCTGTTTATTTTGGTTGTAATTGCAGATCAAGTAATATTTTTTGAAGATTCTGTTTATATACTCTTCTAGTCGAATGTCACCGCTACAAAATTGATTTTTGGATTGATAGCAGGTTTGTTGATGTTGTTTTCTGTTCTGATTTTTTATTTTTTAATCGATTAATTAATGAAAGCTCTTATGGTTGTTTCAAATGAACCGGTGTGTTGTTTAAATTGATGAAATTGTATGATTGTGGTTTCGCAGATGAATAATATGTTTCTCTGTTTTTCTGATGTGTTGTGGAATTGATGGTTGTGAGTTGTTTGATTGTGAACTGGATTGTATATATTTTAGTTGTGTTTTGATTCATTTTGGTATGGTACTTGAAATTGGATTTATTTATTTTTTTTTTGTTTTACAGGTTTTGCTTTTGCTGGATCATTTTTTTTTTATAATTGATGTTGAATGAATGATATTGATTTGTTATGTGTGTCAATGATTTGGTTTTTGTGTTTTGTTAGATGAAGCTTGGGGAGGAACTGGTGAGGAGAAGTCACTCATGGGGTTACTAGATGAGTCAAAAGGTGGTTATTTTCATTTTGAAGTTGTGCTTGTTTCAGGAATTTGGTTCCACAATCATTTATGCTAGTGTTTTTGATAGGTGTTCACATATTTATTTCTGACTTTTTTATTAAGTGTTCACGTTTACATATACCTGAATGGAATTGGTGGCAAATTTATTATAGTATTACTTTATTTTGGTTGTAATTGCAGATTAAGTAAATTGGATTTTCATCAAAATTATGATTTTTTGACATGTTTTTGTTAGTTATGTGCAATAAAATCGCTTTTTTATTTTTTTTTTTTTATGGTTTATTTTTTATATGCAGGCTTGCTGGGCTCACATTTATGTTTTCAGCTAGTGTTCTGCTGCAGATTCTGGTATGTTCTGATATTAGATTGGCTTACGATATTTGGTGATGGTATATGGTGTTGTTTTATGGAATATAAATTGCATTGTTGTGAGAAGAGTTTTTATTTCATGCCCTTAAAACATTTTCAAGTTATTTATTATTTGTTTTCCCATGGAAATATACAAGAGAGGAGGAGAATTGATGTTATGATGTTTGATTTGTAATTTGTTGAGAAACTTGGTTCTTTGTATCTCTTGGGCACTGAGAATTTTTATTTATGGAACTAGTGCATGGTTGCTAGTTGGTGGTCCTTCAAACTGCTTGAGCTTTCAGGAAGTAGTGTGAGCCTGCTGACTGGGGTTCAGCTGAATTTGCTATGGATGCTGGTTCCGTGGAATATAGAACTTTTATATATAGCCATGCTTTTACTAATCAAAATTGGCGCGATGCTCATTGCTTTAGAAGATCCTAAACGTGTAATGGTTACCCTGTTTTAACTTTGCTGTTACTGCCATACTTACCCATCTCAATGTCTTATTTTAAAGTTTGTTCCATTTATGAGTTTGATGGTGGAATGAAAATGGAGATTTTGTTAGCAGAAAAACAGTGCTTCTGGGGAAGTCTTCATCTTTGGGAAGGTGCTCCATGTCCTTTTTGTCCATAGGTGGAAAATTCATTATGAATATATATCTGCTCTCTATAAAGTGGTGAAAGGTCATCCCTTCTTCAGGAATTACGACTTCATCAACATAAATGAACCCAGCAGAGGTGTAAGCAAAACAGTTGATACACTCAGTCTTAGAAAGTATTTCATCTACTGCACTGCTGTCATTATTTGATTCCCGTAGAATGGAAAGTTGATGCACCCTCCTAGCTTTCTTATTGGAAGCTGAAGTTGACAAATATAATTTTCTTGACATATGACATATTTCAATAGATCATTGGATTTTCTCTCATTAAAGAAGCAACTTTTGCACATGTAAAATGCTAATGGAAAACAAAATTGTTGTTTACCAAATATAAGTGATAGTCAATTTATTAATCATACACAGATATGTTCATCTTATTCTGCTGGCAGCACTGATAAATCTTTCTGCTATATATACTCATGCACTATTACAAAAGATAGGAGGGTGCATAAACTTTTGTCAACTTTAGTTTTCAATAAGAAAGCTATGAGGATGCATCAACTATCTATTCTAGGGGAATCAAAGAATGACACCAGTGCTGTGGATGAACCTTTAAGATTGTCTTATCAGAGCACTTTCCACCTGATTATACCACACTGCCCTTTTTTATTGACTTTTTAGGCCAGCAGAGTCTGTGCCTGCTTCTAATTTTCCGACCACTTCAGCTCTCATATCACAGATGATGTCAGGTATCTCCAAAGAATTTGAGGAACATCTTAGCAATGTCACGAAACTTGTTACAACAACAGGTTGTACACTTGTGATGTCTCAGTTAGTGAAGAACTCAAAACTTGAGTGTATCAACTGTTTTGCTTACACCTCTGCTGGTTCATTTATGTTGTAGTTCCTGAAGAAGGGATAACCTTTGAGCACTTTATAGAGAGCATATGTTCTATAATTGAGAATATTTAAATTTTGCTTATGTAGGTTTGAAGTTTGTATTTTGTTATTCTTTCTTTGCATATCGTTTGTCACACTTACCAAATAAGTGAACCTTTAAAATGATTGAATGTTGCTTAATTCTTGTGGTTGTGTTGGTTACTAGGTTGTAGGGAGTTTTACCATCTATTGAATCTATCTCTTGTCAGCCCTAGGCATCAATGTTGAATTGTTTATTTTGTTTCATTGTAATTTTCAATTCTATGCTTTTTACAGTGCTCAGTTCTATACAATTCATGTCTATATGCATGCCTCGACATTCCTTTTTTGCGAACCTTTTCCTTAAATATGTTTTATGATCATTTAGAATCGACTAGCTTATCTACATCTGTATTTATGTAGCAGAGTTACCTTACACAGTCGTGGACTGCACTGATTATAGGCCTTCTGAGCTCTGCCAGGGTTAGCAACAGATGATCCAGCCAAGTGCACAAAGAAATACAACTTTCTTGGTGCATCATGCACTGCTTACCTTTCTGTGTGTTTTGATGAATGTATCGTGTTGCACTGTCATTAAAGTTTAACTTATTATCGTTCATGTTCTTGCCTGCTCTTTGTTTGGGTCTACAGGTTAAGTTGCTTTTGTCCAGTACGCACTCAGGCAAATATTTAGTGGACGACAGAGGAGCTGGATGGCCGAACTGTAAAAAGTTAATGAATTTTTTATTGGCTATGGTTCTGGCCCTGTGACCCTGAGGCAATGCAATGCACTGAAACCCATTTTGCTCTTTTCTTTTTTTTTCCTTAAAAAAAAAGAATTTCTTTTTCCCTTTTTGGTGGGGCTATATTATGTTCCTGTATAATCTTTGCTTGTCTTCAGTATATGAATGTATGCAATGTGGCTAAAAAGAAATTATCAAACACATCTATAATGGATTTTTGATTCAACTTAAAAACTGAATCTATTATGACTGATGTATGTATATATCAAGGACTTCAATTGGACGAAAGTATATTATAAGTTAAACTAGATTCCAAAAGCTGTTGTGTTGTGGCAAATAATCAGTTAGAAGTACAGGTAGAATTGCTGTAACACTGTTAAATTATTACGAGGTTTTGGTTTAGCTTACATTTTAATCTTTTTAAGTGAGGAACTCTTAGATGCTCCTTTACACGGGCAGCTGATTTTCCTGCCCCAACGGGCGATGGTTCATCAGTGAAGTCAATATACCCAATGTATGAGTAGTTGCGTGGTAAAACAATCGGCAAAAATCTTTATACGAGTAATGTGCCACCCGTATAAAGCAAACCCCCCACAATACCAAACCGAACCACGCAAAAGGTGGAACAAGAATTAATAGAAGTAGAATTGATGCTAGAGCTCCAGAAAAGATGCTGATTTTGCCCATAATCATTGCATGATAACATGATATGTGAGCCTGGAATTTTATTTCCGCTATCAATACTACTGCATGTGCATGCACAACAACAAAAAATGTCAGCATGATCCCGTAATGTGTGTCGAATGGAGACACATTCTGTGTCTGGTACTTCACTTGGAATATTATTATTATTCAGTGCTAGGATCAGAATTGATCCCAGACATATACAAGAAAGCTGAGGAATATGTGTGAAGCAACTTTTTTCTGCAATAGGTTGTACGCTTGTGATTTGTAATGTGGTGGAAGATTCGATGCTTGTGTGTATGAAAACTTTTGTATACAACCCTGGTGGAGTGGTGTATATAAATAAAATTGCTGTTCCAGAGGAAGGAATGTTGTTTCATGATTTTATAGATAACATATGTTGTGTAATCGAGTCTCTGGGGCCTAAGAATGTTGTCCAGTGCATTATGAATAATAATGATGATTATATACTAGACAGCACTATTGATTTCACAGATCAAAACTTTTTTTATGTCAGTTCAGTCCATAATTCATGAGAAGTACCCTTGGATATGCCCGGTTACATGTTCCAGTCATGAATTTACAGTACTTATGATATTAACATATGTTGTAGTTCCTTGGATTCACAAGACTATACAATTGGCAAAGGTTATTTTTAAATATTTATACGAGAATGATAAAAGTGCACTCCCAAGAGGGGAGCATGCTAGAAATAAAGAATATAATTGTGGACTAACTAAGATTGCTATTGAGTTTTTTGTGCTTACTTCAATCTTGGAAGTCCAGAAGGAGTTACAGGCCTTGCAGCTACCAACTAGTGAAGATGATGTTTCTGAAATTGTGGATAAAGCTATTAATTCTGCTGAATTCTGGAGTAGAGGAAGAAAGGTGGTGCAAGTTTTGCGGCCACTATTTCAAGTTCTTGATTTCATAGATGGCAATGGGTCAACTTCAGGATACCTGTATGAAGCAATGAAGAGGGCAGAAGAGGCTATTGAACAGCACTGTGATGCTAATGATCTAGTGCATTATGCCACAATAAGAAATGTGTTCAAAAAATCACGAAGTCGTGTAGTCCATCCAATACATGCAGCTGCAGCGTTTCTAAACCCTGCTTATTTTTGCAGTAAGAACTTCACTGAAGTTACTGAAATGCAAAATGGTTTGCTTATTCTAACATCATTCCTCCCTGTTGAAGAACAGGAAGCTTTCTCAAGACAATTGCAGCTATACCGCCTGAAAGTTTCGAATTTATTTACAGATTCAGCAATTAAAATGCTAAAGATTATCCATCCTAGTAAGTCTTGTGATTTCTGCCTATGTTTTTATTTTGTTATATAGATACTTACTATTGTATACTTACCATTGTGGAATGTGTAGGAAAATGGTGGGAGTGTTGTGGTGATCATTATCCTATATTACAGAAATATGCTATCAGAATTCTGAGCCAAACTTGTGCTACTCCTTCATTCTTTAAGTTTAACTTTCAGCCTGTTGATGTGGTTGATGAAATGACGATGAAGGTGGTTATGATGGACAAATCTCGCACACTCAAGCCGCAGAATTTGGAGCAAATTGACCTTGATGGAACCAGCGGACTTCCAAAATATGCTCCTGAATATATTAACGAGTATTCAGAGAAACAAGACTGGCCAGATGGCGTAGATTATTGTGATTTGTTGGTAATCAACGACCCAGATGAGTGGATTATTTCAGCACCAGAATCAAATGCTGATGATATTCTTGTAGAATAAAGGGAACGGTATTGTTGGATGGTGAGACCATAAAAGTGGAATAAAATTATTGTGATAATTTTTTAAATGATTTTGATGCCAATTAGATGTTAATGGATTTTTGTTGTACAATATGTGTTGAAGTTTGTTTTTTGTTGTACATTATGTGTTGAAGTTTGTTTGAGAAAATCATATTATCCATCAGTTTGAGTAGGCTTCATGTAGATTTAAGCCTGTATTTTTTGGCAACTATTATAACCAGCCTTCTTATTGGCTTAGGAGTAATCAAATCAACTCATTTTATTTGGGAAAGGAAGCTGCAGAGTGCAAGTAAAAATTCTTACAGAGAAAGAGACTATGGCATGGTGGTAAACTACAATCTATACATGTAGAGATTATGAGTTCAACTTGCTTAACACCCATTTGTGTAGGTATTTTCCCCATATATGTGGGTTGCTTTCTCTCGTTTTTTGGGAGTTAATGCTTGGGCCACTTTTCATAGTCAAATTGTAGTTAAACCCGAGATCCTAGTAATTGAAAAAATATATAAATACTGTAACTTTTGAGGTATTTCATAAACGAATATTTCATAAATTTATGAAAGTGGTTTATTTTTTTATGAAATCAGAAATTTTTCACTTTGATCATAAAAATATGGGGAAAAGGGTTCGATTGGGGATGTTGTCACAAACTAATAACAGAACCTTATTCACCAAACAACAATCCAATTATTCGATAACATAGAAACAATATTTCAATCGTTAATTTGTGAAAGGATGTCAACTTCGTTAATGAGTACTTCAAGTTTTCTCCATCAATCACTTGGACTTTTTTATCACAATAATTTTTCACATTTATTAACAGTTTTTTGTAAAAGTGTCTTGGTCTTTCTAACCAAGTATCATGTTCACTTACATGATGCTAAATTTAAATTTGAAAAAGGACAAAAAAAAAAAAAAAAAACCACGGAATGTAATACCATCCTATAATCTGATCTAACATCTTAATTTTGTCACAGACAATTTTTGTTCATTGCATTTTTTTTAAAAGTAACAACATAACAAAACAACTAAATATCCTGAAATATTTTGATTCATTTTTTTTTATATCTACTAAAATTTTGTTTAAATTACAAACAAAAATGCAGTAAATTGATTTTAAAGTATTGTATTAGTTGATTTATAACTACACTGGTTTTTCTATATAGGTGTTTTTTTTTTTTTTTTTCAACTTCCTAATTATAGTTTATTTTATCTATTGAAATTTTACAACCACCTTAAATGTTTTGTTGCATGAGATTGAATTTAATTATTTTTAAGATAAATCCAGTTCGAAGAAGTCCCACATAGGGGATTGAGATTGACTCCGTCCCATTCTCTTGTCCGGTATGCCTAATCGGACATTATTGTCACAAAAAATACAATAGTGGAAAGTACTCTCTTTAATCTCAACGATAATCTCCAAAGGTCTACGAAACAAGCATGGGCTAATATAGCTTCCAAGGGCTGTCGTTGACTTAAAGGGATCTCATGCACAAAAAATTTTTATCTGTCCCAGCCAGAGTCGTTTGTACAAGAGATGTTGACTTTTAGTGCAATTACAGACATGCAAATATTTTTAGTATATGTCAGCTGCCATAACAGGAACAGGCATCTAAATCACAATCTTCAGTCTTTTAGCTTTTATCAGCTTGATTCAGCGATAAGTCACTGTAAGTACTCTTGGACCTCTGTGCGTTATTCTCTGTTAAATGGATAATTCGCTTGTATGGGATTTTTTCTTATGTGCCATTAGTTACTTTATGTGGGCTGGTATGATTTTCAGTTTATCATTTGTTTTTGATTTTCTATTGCCATCATGTGAGACATTTTCACCTACTAGAACTTATCTAGCAAGTTTGTTATATTAAATCTCGTGTCCTTTACATAAATGGCTGAGTATGGTGTTTATTTGATATTTATTAGCTTGTGTGTATTTGAATTGATTTTGAATGGATTCTCATCAGTTGTATTCTTTTTTTTTTTTGGTTTTTTCATTACTTAGGATAAAAGCAATTATGGGTAGAAAGAGAGACAGATTCTGGGAATATGTTGAAGAATCGGATGGTCATTTTTTGTGCAAGTTTTGTGAACATAGATTTTCTGGGGGCATTACAAGGATTAAATCACATTTGTCTGGGATTAGAGGCCATGACATTGAAATTTGTCCAAAAGTACCAGATGATGTGCAAGTAGCAGCGCTTCGAGCAATCGGTGCTCCCATGAAGGAAATTGGGAGTGTGAATTTTTTGAATAATGCTGGTGAGAGGGATCGAGTCATTTCAACTTCAGCTTCAAGAAAGAATGGTAAGAGATTGCATCAACCTACCAATTTAGGGAAAGTTAAGAAAGATAAGAGGGAGGTGGATAAAATACTTGTTAAATTTATCATTGCAAACCGCATTTCACTTGATCTTTCGAAATCACCATATTTGATCGACTTGTTGAAAAGCATGGCAGAATTTGGACCTGCTTATGAATTACCAAATTCATTAGCTCTTGGAACACAATTGATGATAGATATCTATGAAGAAGCTGAAGAACACATTAAGAATGTCAAGAAATTTTCGACTAGAACAAGTTGTTCATTTGTGATGAGCAATGTTGTGAAAAATTCAAAGCTTGAGTGTATCAACATTTTCGCTCACACCCCTGTTGGCCTGGTGTATGTACAGAAAATTGTAGTTCCTGAGGAAGGGATAACATTTGATCATTTTATAGATGGTATATTTTGTGCAATTGAGTTTTGGGGGCCTAAGAATGTTGTTCAGTGCATATTAAACCTCATGGATGATGATATAGTGAATAGCATTAAGGATTTTAAAGATGATAACTTTTTCTTGTCAGTGCAGAACATGATTTTAGAGAAATATCCTTGGATATACCTGAATCGATGCGCTAATCGTGAATTTGGGTTACTTTTGATATTAACATACTTAACAGTTCCTTGGATTCATAAGACTACTCAGTTAGCACAAGTAATTTATAAGTACTTATACGAGCATGATATCAATTTGACGCCAAGAAAGCAGAATGCAAGAAACAAGGAATATAGTGTTGCTGGTCTAACTAGGATTGCTGTTGAATTTTTCACACTTAACTCGATTTTGGAAGTTGAAAAAGAACTACAAGCATTGCAGCTACCTGTTGCATCTGAATTTTGTGAACGGCCAAGTCATGAAGATGATGTTGCTAAGATAGTGGACAACGCTGTTCATTCTACAGAATTTTGGAGTAGAGGGAGAAAGGTGGTGCGAATTTTGCAGTCTTTGTTTCAAGTTCTTGATTTCATAGATGGCAATGGGTCAACTTCAGGATATCTGTACGAGGCAATGAATAGGGCAGAAGAAGCTCTTGAACAGCAGTGTGACACTGATGATCAAGTCCATTATGAGACAATAAGAAAGATGTTTAAAAAATGGCGAACTCGTGTAGTCCATCCAATAATTGCAGCTGCGGCATTTCTAAACCCTGCTTACTTTTGTAGTGAGAACTTCACTGAAAACACTGAAATGCAAAAGGGATTGGAACTTCTCCCACTATTTATCCCAGCTGGAGAACAGGAAACTCTCTCGAAACAAGTGCAACGCTACCGCTCAAAAGACTCAGATTTGTTTTCAGCTACAGCAATGAAAATGCTACATACAATCCATCCTCGTAAGCTTTGTAACTTTTATCAGGTTCAGCGATTTACATAATCTCTTCTTATTGTGTATGTATTGCTGTGTTGTGTAGGAAAATGGTGGGAGTGTTTTGGTGATCATTGTCCAATATTACAGAAGCTAGCTATCCAGATTTTGAGCCAAAGCTGTGCTACTCCAACATGCCACCTTAGTAAATTTCAGCCGAATGACTTGGTTGATACATTCAGAATGAACATGATTATGATGGAAAAATATGGCACGCTCAAATCCCAGAATTGGGAGCCAATTGATCTTGACAAAATCAGTGGACTTCCTGAATATGCTCATGAAGTTGTTAAACAATACTTTGAAGAGAAGTATTGGTCCCATGGATCAGACTATCGTGATCTATTAGTGATCAACAACCCAAATAATCGTCTTCTTTCTTCTTCAGAATCAAATGATCATGATGATTTGTTAGAATATAGCGATCTGGATGACTGGATATTCAATCTAGGTGAGTTAGGCAATCTTGATGATTTGTTGGATATGCTAAACTAAAATAACTAGATGTTTAATCCATGAAATTGGATAGATCTTGATTATTAGTTTGTATACTCTTTGATGCTTCGTTTAAACAATCATATATTGTGTTGTACACCTCAATTGTTTGTTTTAATAAATACGTGATATGAAACTTTAAAAGTGTTAATTCATTCATATCAATTAATAATGTATATTATATGTGATATTACATGATTTTTTTTTTCGACCTCCTAACATTAGGTCAAATAACTGTTAGAACTTAACTGAAATAGGATTCTATCATGCAATTCAAAATGTTATTTCCAAAGGCGGTAGAGGTCTACCCACATTAAGTAGAAAAATTGTGTACATTTATTTTGTGGGCTAGCACTCGATCTATGCCCATTGCTTTGTTCAAAAAACTGGATAGGTGGATTAGTGTCACTGCACCAACGCACTTTGGAACATAACATTATATGATTGTAGTAATTGAGTTTAATATATTAGGAAATCTTGATGATTTGTTGGATATGATAAATTAAAATGATTAGATGTTTAATCCATGAAACCATGAAACCGGATTGACTTTTTTTATTAGGTTTTTATACTCATTGATGCTTCCTTCAAACCATCACATAATGCGTTGCACACCCCAATTGTTATCTTGGAGTCATAATGAGACTTCAAAAACCTTAATTCATTCATATCGCTTAGTCTATTACATTACGTGATTTTAGTAAATGAATTCATCATACATAAATTCTCCATTTACTGCTCTCAGCAGTGATAATTCTTTCAAGTATACTCACAATTTATATCACTATTACAAAAGATTTGGTCACTTAAATATATTGAAAATACACATCATTAAACATACTAAATCGTAAAATTTCACCTAATACTCCTATGTTATACTCTGCTGTAATTTGTGTGGTAACTTCCATTAATCAGACAATTGGTATTGGTGAATTCAGCCGGACTGAATGAACAATTTCAGAGTCTGGCAAGTTGAGAGGAGGCAGTGAAAATTGGCTATAAGTAGAGCTTCCACTCCTGATTTCTTGCATTGTCAATAGAGCTGCAACCGTGTTCCTGAAAATCCCTTCTCCTGTGACTGTTATTGCTTCTCTTCTTTCTTTCTTTCCTGCTTCTATTTCCACAACCGGGAACACCGAGTCTATGGTGTTTTCGCATTCCTTAATGAGTTTCGAAACGAGTTCTGTAGTGAAAAACGGTTGCTTCAACACCTTTTGGATGTATGGCAAGCGCAATAACCCTCCAGTTCGCTTGTCATACTTCTTCAGGATCTTAGCCAACCCTACAAAAACCCTCTGTGTCAGTTTTAAGTAGTCTTCTTCTATGAATATGAATACAACAAGAATTCAGTTGGCTTCAATCTATATTACCAGTGTAATTGATATTGCTGTAGTTAACTAACAGCACCATTTCGCCATGGAAATTGACAATTTCTTTCCTTATCTTCCCCATCTCCTCTTTATATTCAGTCTCTGAGGGTTTGCTTCCATTAGCCCCCCACATATCAATCACTCTTTGTATCCTCTGTTGCAATTCCTGCATATTATAGATATTTGTTTTTAGTTCTTGATCCATTTTCACAACTGGTTTCCGGTTCCAGGTTGTTGGTAATTAGCTTTCTTTTCTTCTTGTTAACAAATATAAGGAACCAGAATTTCTCAGGTATAAAATCCCAAATTTTTTAGAATTTATTCTTTAGCATTTTTTAGGGATAATATCTTGAATATGACATTACATACCCACAGTAAAATTTAATTGACTGGAGACGTTAACAGATATTGTTTTAAGCCAAATATGAAATACTAAGTACAAAGTTGTAAACTTGTATAGGTTTGATTATTTTATCTAACCAGTAACATTATTTATTAATTACGACCCTTAGATTTTCTTCGATAACCACTCCTACAATCAATCCAAAGGTTTCAATTGATGAGTAATATTACTAATTGGGTAAGATGGTCAAACCATACTTAACTTGTAAACATGAACTTAAAAATCAAGCTTACAGAATCTTTTAATCAAATAATCAATTTCAATATTAGTAGAACCCATCAACTCTTTGCTTCCAAACACCACAAACACAAAAGTTATCACGCTAATTCGCTGACAGCCTTTTGAGTTAGATAATGGTTATGGAATTGATCCAAAATTTCAATTGCACTAATTGCAAAGAATAATATTAATTATATTAATAATAGATAATGATAAGCTTTCTCTAACAAAATGATAAACTTTCTCTAACAATAAAGAGTTGGGATGTTCAAAGTAGTAATAAAATATTTTATTTCTTGTCAATGAACATTGAAACTTGAAATTACTGAATTAGTATTAGAATCACAATAAATTCTTCTTCAAGCAAACACTTTTTGTCGTCACGCTACAAATAATTATTGCTTCTACATTTCAATTTCTCAAACTGTTTTCGGATTGATCTCATCTTCCCGAATAATTCTTGAATTGAAAGTCTATAATAAATTAATATAAATTAATCAAGAATTTATTCTTTCATGCACAAATTATACAAGTAAAAAAAAAGAAAAAAGAAAGAAAAAACGAAACAATATCGTCAGGACATTTGACCTTTTGCCAATTTAGTACTATAAAAGTAGTAAAGTGAATAGCTATTTTTTCCCAAGAAGCGAAAAAATGGAATACGTCACATCATCAATCAGACTTTCTTGATATTGCTTGTGAAGCTAAAACTTTCCAGTTCTAACTGTGCTGGCAATGGCTTTATTAATTACAATTAATTTATCTTAATCATGCAAAATTAAGTCAACAAATTAAACCAAAATAAAAAAACATTTTTTTACATCAAATAATGCAGGACTGTGTTGCATGCTCTGTTGCATGATTTGCATCATAGAAATGAACCCTTTGAATCATGATCGATTTCACTTACTATATATACCAAAACCCAGTTCAAAAAAATAAAATAAAATTAAAGAAAATAAAAACCCAAGTCAAAACAAAAAGAAGCTCAATTACCTTATGTTTGATAACAAAATCCTCTTCTTGCTCCATGAAAAAAGCATTAAACTTGTCGATCTCACTGTTCAACAAGTAAACAAACTCTGCCTCAGCTTTCCCATACTCAAGCGAACCATTCAACAATGGTGGGGTCGAAGAGATCAACTTGACAAGCTTCTTCAAGTTCTTGTAAGACAAAAACTTGTCACGCCAACCGGGCAATGTTTCCTGGACTTGTTGGTTCAATCTCTTCCCAAACTTCATCTCTCTATACAGTAATCACTACCCAAAAACTTGAAAACTCAAACGAAAGAATTTGAAAAACAAAATCAAGAGTTTTGATTCGTAAAAAATAAAAAAAGAAAAAGTGGGCAGTGAAAAAGAGAAGAGCTTGGAGAGGGGGGTTTTATGAGTGGAAGATTTGTAGAATATGAGAAAGCATATGCTTGGCGTGATGAAGTGGCGGTAAGAAAAAGTATAAAAGAGTCGTTGAAGTAAGAGAATTCACTAAGCATATTCGGTTTCTATGTAGTCATGCTTAAGACCAAAGACTATTAGACTGACATGATCGTATTCACATAAGTATATCATATTAAATTATTACATTACATTAAAGTAGCGAGTAGTGATCGAATAGTTGGGCTGAGGGCGGACTAATTTTACTGCCTGTGATCATTGCCAAGTATTTTGAGCAAACAAAAATATCTACTAAGAGCTCTTACTATATTTTTAAATATTTTGTGATGATTAGTGTATTAATGACTTACACTAACTGTATGCGTTTGTGATACATTAATATACTTTAGTGACATACATTAATTGTTTACATTTAGTGCAGTGATAACTCAAATTTGGTTAAGATCATGATTGATAATGGTTTCACTTCATTACATCCATTTTTTTTTTTAAGTTGGTAATTCGTTTATAATTATGTAATAATAATAATAATGTTACATGTGTAAGATCAACATGGTAGTGGATTAATTGTGATTGGTGCGGTGGTGTTTGGGTGAGTGAATGCTTGTTACGGAAGGGTAGTTGAGGAGAGAGAAGTTGGGGGAGGATGATTCGGAGGAATCTTCTAAGAATCTACTATGGACATGGAAATAGAATACTATAAACACGACTTTCCAAAAGATTTTACAACACAACAAAAATGGGAATATGTGAATTTTGAGCTCGAAAATGCTGCCAACTACGGATGCTTGCACGCAAAGGCTTGATCAAATCACTTTTTCTTGCTCCTTTTGTTTTATTTATTAATGTCGCGGATACCCTAGTTATAATCATTTTACCGGACTATCAAGGAATGTATATAGATGTCTTTCCAAAAATAATAATAATAATAAGGAATGTATATAGATGTTCACGTGAACCAAATTAATCCCTCAAGGATCACTAAAATCCTGAAACTGTTATCACATGACACATCATGTACAAGAATCAAAGATCCATGGATATAAACAAATCATCACAATCATTTAACCCCCATGGTTCAAACATTCGATCATTCTTGTAGACTAAAACAATATATATATATATATATATATCATTATCAAGGTGAACATGCGTAGCTTTGTAGCTCTCCACATATGTTCGAACACACTCGTAAACATACTTAGGAAGCTCACTAATTCTATCCAGGTGAACTGGTTTGAAATTCTGTGATTTAAGGTTGCTAAATTCCTGCATCATTGTCAAGCTCATCGTTAGTTCATCAGCTGAAGTACTGGGTTCAACGTTCAAACTGTCGCATAATGGAGCAGAGCAAGTTTGGTTCAAAATCCGTAAGCAAGCTTTTTTATACCGGACAATGATAACCATAACGCTGCCACCAATTTCCTGAACATGCACGGCAATAAATATGTAATAAAAAATTACATTTGTAAAAGTTACAATGCTTACGAGGATGGCTTTGTATTTATTATTGGGATTGCTTCACTTGAGAAAAACTCAAGGCTACCATGGAGCAAGTTGTAGAGCCCCAGTAAGTTTGACAAAGCTTCCTGTTCCTCAGGTCGTGCAGTGACTTTAGATGGTTCAAACCCTCTTGCATTCTACTGTCTTCCTTGAAGTTGTTCAGATCACAAAAGAAGATGGGTTTAAGTAAGCTGCTGCAGCATGTAGTGGGCTTGATTGCAGCATTGTCCTATTTTTGTAACAGCTTGATTATCATATTATAATGTATTTAATCATTGCCACCAAACTGCATCTGTTTAATGGCCTCCTGTGCCCTCGGTGTTTTATTCCATGGAAATATTCATTGTTGTAAAAGTATCTGAGTGAAAGGTTGCATAGTATCTGTATTTTATTCTATTCCATTCAAGCATTCATTGTTGTAAAAGTGTATGAGTAGACGGCTTTTAAACACCGTACAATTGTCTTATAATGGACTTGGTCATCCCCAACACAATCACAGAGTTGTTCAATGGCCTTGTCTGCCCTCTTCATTGCTTGAAACAAATACCCTGAAGTCGATCCATCGCCATCTATGAAGTCGAGAACTTGAAATAGTGGCTGCAAAACACGAACCAACTTTCTCCAAAACTCTGCAGAATGATTAGTTCTATCCACAATTTCATCAACATCATCTTCACTAGTTGGCAGTTGCAAGGCCTGTAATTCCTTCTCAACTTCCAAAATTGAATTAAGTGCAAAAAACTCTATGGCAATATTGGTTAGATCACGATTATATTCCTTATTTTTTGCCTGCTCGCGTCTACGTAGCTCATTGATAATTTTTTTAGTGGAAAAATTGCCCATACTTGTGGGCGTTGTGGCTACTCGAATCAAGTCTCTTCATTTTTTTAGAAAGCTAGACTGGTGGGGGTGTGCAGCCCCACGTTGGAGCAGTATATTGATAATTTGATATCATGGTCGTATAAATATATATATATATATATATTTTTAAAGATGTACTCGTACCTTAATAAAAATCACTTTTTGTCTAAAAAAAATAAAATTCACTTTTGCCAATTGGGTAGTCTTGTTAATCCCAGGAACAGCGATGCATGTTAACGCAAGCCCAGGCCTATCCAACACTCTTGGTATTTTTATATTTATTAATGGGCTCAAAATTTTCAGTGGATTTGTTTGACGCCCACAAATGTGGATTCAATTAGTGAACATTTTCTGAATGGCGATGTTTACACCCCTCGAAAACTGTATTTGCACCCGCCACAAAAATTAATATTTAAATTTTCAATATTGTCCTCTTCGACAAGAAGTATCTCCTACAGCTCTTTTTGCAACTTACTGATCTTTGAATCAAACCCAGAAAGATCAGTAGCACCAGCTTGAACTCCTGAAGGGTTAATGGCATGGTAGGCCTTAAAGGGTCGACCCCATAACATAGACCTTGTGTTAACTGAGATGGACTTGCCATCGATATCTATTCAAATCCTTATCGGTAATTTTGGAAGCATTTGCTTATGTTCAAATCCTTGTGATTTGTACACTTTGAAAGAGATCATATCTTAGGTATCTCAGCAACTTAGGCAAAATTTTCTAACATCCATAAATTTGTTAGATATTAGTCTCATCTAAATTGCAATAGATAAAGAGATATATGGTTTTTCAACAATGTTATCAAGCATAATGTTGTGATTTTAAAAATAATTGTATTTTGGGGTGTATATATATAATTTTAGAGGGATGAAAATATCGCCACTCATGTGAATAATAAAATATTTTAGAGGGATTACTACTTATAGTATGATATTTCATCTTAGTAATGTTAAAAATTGTAATTTTATATAACAGAATACTTATTGTTAATGAATCAAATATCGAAGAAGTATACGTTTAGTCAAGAAACTAAATATTGAAGTGATACCATATATATCCTCAGTATCAGTTATCTCTAATATTTTCGAGCTTCTCATCGAAATATATTTTTAATCTTTTGGATGATGAAATCATACTAGGTTTTCCGATGATTTTTTTTTTTTTTTTTGGAAGGGGGGGGGGGGCCGGGGGAAGTGGGTGGTTGGGGTTTGTGTTGATGCTAATCTATAAAATTGATTTGGAGAATAGGAACTGGTTTATGATGATCCGATGATGGTGGTTTTCGGAGGATGAATTTTCTACTTTTGGGTTTTAGATTGATGTTGATGATGGTGATCTGTAGAATTGAAATACAGATGAATATTTTTTATTATATTATTATTTTAAAATATGGTACAGAGATGAGGAACTAGATTACCATTGATGCTAATGATTTAAGTTGAAAACGTTGATACCGATGATCTGAGCTTGTCAAAAATTTTCGTTTTAAAATTTTATATTTAAATAAAATATTAATAATTAATTAAATTAATTTTAAATTTAGTATGATATGACAGTTTTTAATTGGGTATAACTTTGTTATTTATCTAAATTTATTTAATATCTAAAATACTGATTTACCCTTCAACGGTTAATTTTTCTGCTATATTAATGCTAGTCAAACTCAATAAAAGGTATTTGTGTGTAATTTAATTTAAACTTACGTCATAATTATAATAATACAATAGGTACTCTAGTGTAATCTTTCCTTATAATTTATAATTTGTTAAAACAACTTTTAATGGAATGCGCGTACAAATGGGATGCACATACAACTTTAGTGCGATGGAGATATTGTCACTAATATATTTAAGTATTTGTGTTGTTTACTTGTCATTTTTTTTTTTAATTGTTGATCATATATATATATGAAGTAAAAGTAGCTTGAATTCCCAGTCCCCTACTCTAAGCCAATTTTACTCTAGTATTTGATTGACTTTTAATTATAATAATATCCTTATTTGTCATTTTATGTAGGGATATTTCTGTAATTAAAATTTTTAAATAAAAATGGGTGTAAAATTATATTTATGGGTGGCAATCCTTTCTTTTTAAAAATATTTTAATAAGATGTATATACTAGACGAGGAGACGAGGTTCACATAATACCGAAACTCTAAATTAAAAACAGGGGTTAACTTTAGAAAATAATCAGGGGCTCACTGACAAAGAGAAAAGCCCAAACCCATGAAAAGAGAAGAAAAGTGACACCATAGATAGGGGTTCATAGATATCTCTCATTGTTTCAGCTTTTGATTGAAGGGCCTTTTTGCTGTCGTTTTTATTTCAGCTGTGAACTTTCAAGTCAGCTGTAGACAGAACAACCATCAAATCCTTGGTAACATCAAATGGCGTCGGTGATATTCACCGACTGCTCTTCCTCCGCCAAGGCGGCTCGCCTCCTACCTCTCAGCTGTTGCCGCCTCCGCAGTGACAGTTGTTGCTTTTTCATCTGCCGCTTGGTGGCTCCTCTCCATCCCGGTACTGCTTCTCTCCGCACCACCCTTACTGCTCACTCCTCTCCCTCGTCATCACATGTCATCAAAGGTATGATCATCTTTCAAGTGAAAAAAAGTGCTTATTTGTTTCAAAGTTCAGTGTATTAAATATTGTTGTTTGGATTTTTTCATCGAGGCTTTTCGTCGAATATGTGAAGTGTTTCGTTTATTTTGTGAACTTTTAAGTAGTCAAAAATTGTAGTCTTCTGTGTTTCAAAAAGCTAAAAATAGAGGTAAGTTTAAACATGGGTTGTTTTACAGGGTTTAGTGCTTTTTGTTCACTTAAATTGTTCACTGGTTCAGCTCTGTTGCTGTTCCAACAACGATAACAGCTTTTTTTGGGTTTTTTTTGCAAGTTATTCAACTCACTAAACCAAGTAAGGTAACTGTAGGCTTTGAAGGTAGTTAGAAACAATAAAGTGAGTAGAATATGTACAGTTTTTTTTTTTTTTTTTAAATTGTTAATTAAAATTTGTTTCATATTATTCCTTTAATTCGTTTTTTTATTCATGTTATAAACATCTATATGGACGGAATGAACTTGTAAGTCTTAATTTGGTTAATCTTTTCTACAGTAGTGCTATGTTCAACAGCTTTCATTGGATAGAATCGGCATTTAAATTTTCTAGTATAATTAACTTACTTGTGGAGAGACATTTTAATTCAACTGTCTTTTAATAAACAAGCTTTAACTAATCCATATCTCAGTTGCTATTATTATTATTCTTTTTTATAAATTTGGTTGCTCGAGCAGTCAGTGGTGGTCTAACTGAAGTAGTTGTGTTTGAATTAAAAGTATCTTCTAATGCTTGCGATTTTCAAAATATTAATGAAGATTTGCATGTTCTGTGTACTAAGTCTAATATCGATTACAATAATGGACGAGTGAATTGGCATCAAGTTGTGCATAATTTAATTGATGTAGGATTTCGGAACCTTAATTTAATGTATAAGTTAGAGAATTTAATTGATGTAGGATTTCAGAACCTTAATTTAATGTATAAGTTTAGTAATACATTTTGTATGTTGCGAACAACCTGATTTCTTATAGTGCATATTCTGCAATTATGCATAATGCAAAATTTGATTATAATGAAATTCAATAAGAAAAAAAAAAAAAAAAGACCTTAAAAACTTGTGGAGGTATTTTTTGGAGGTTAGAGATTACTTTATGGATGGGTACTCGATATCTTTTACATTTGGACGTAGTCTGCAACATTAGGTTTAAATTTCTGAAAGGCAAATTTAAACTTGATGTTACTTGTCATGTGCAAATGCAAAAGATATTAAGTATTCCTTCAAAAAGTAATCTCTAACCTCCAAAAAGTACCTCCACAAGTCTTATTTAATGTCTTTTTTTTAAAAAAAAAAAAAAAAAAAAATTGGATTTGATTGTTATTGAATTTTGCATTATGCATAATTGTAGAATATGGTATATAGTGAAACGGGAAAATTATAAGACAATTTTTTCAAAGTTATTAGTTGTCATATATTGGTTTTAGACCTCGGTGAAATTCACTGGTTGAAACCATTAAAAATGTAGGTAAGAAATCGATAGACACTTTTGCTTTACTGGAATGGCTACATGCCTACATATACATAATAAAACAATTTTTTTCGTCTGTTTGTGATTACAAAGCCACTCGCGCACCTCTTAACCTCATTCCCTCCTCTATCTATATAACCCAAACCATCCCTTCCATATAACCATTTTCATCCAAACCATTTGTTTGAAACAACAAAATGCTTACTCAAATCTTTTCTCCCAAATGGTCAACATTTGGCCCAAACCGTCAATAGCGGTTTTTTGCAGGGCAAATATCCAGGAAACCATGTTTCTCACCCTTTCATTCCTATGGCATTGCAACTCGTCCCAAGGCAACGAATCTGGAAGAAGTTTTTGTGGCCAACTTGCTTATTGCTGTGACCAACCTAGTCAATAGCGATAGCTCTGTTCTGGTTAATCATGTTTTTGAGGGCCGCTTTGATCGTGCTTTTAGCTGAAAGGTGCTTTTCGTACTCGCTTTTACTTATAACTTGTAAGGCAACTTATAGTAGAGGGAATTGAAACCGCACAATAGATTCGCAAACACTTGCCAGTGTTGGCGCACTGTTGATGAAGATGCAGATCAGGGAGGCGATGAAGCACATGCTGGTGAGGATGAAGCTGGACTTAGATGATGAGTATGGTGGGAATGAAAGGGTCAATGAGAGTTAGAGAAGAACTTGTTCATGAAGTCTTAAGGAGTAGAGAAAGAGTTAAATCTCCTTCTTTTTCTTTTTTTTTTTTCTCTCTTTCTTCCCTGTTTTTCAAGTGACAATCTAGTTGCTTTTTATGGAAAATAGGAAATGGAAAGAGAAGAAGATTTTGTTTCTTTTGTGGTTTTATCGTTGATTGGAAGTCATACTCATGAGACTCAAGCAATGCAAATCAGTGAATGAACATGAAATAAATGATTTACTGTTACCATTTATAGAGTTGGTCTTTTTTTATTTTTATCGTTTTCAATTACTTTATTTCTATAATTATTAAAAAAAAATCAAATACAAAAAATCAAAAAGAGCACTATTTGACTAAAAATCGGTATTGATGTATGCCTACTTGAGCTAATATGATATATTAATTGATTATTGATATAAAGGTGTGTAGAAATATTTTGTATTTAGATTTGTACATTTATATATGGACTTGTAGCTTATTCAACGTTGTTTGTATAGATTGTGTTGTGATGCAATTGTCGATGGCATCGGTTTCTTCTCCGAAGAGGGGGAGTAGGCTTAGGAAGAAGCACAAAATGCTGGATGCTACATGTGAGGAGTGTCATAGGAACCATGGTGAATAAAATGTGGGTATTGATGAAGGGGCTGCGCCTGAATTAGATCCTCCAGCCCCAATTTGGAGTTAAGGAGTTTGAGCATGAGATCCCCCCCGGATTTGCTGGATGTGTTGCCTTTGCCGGTAAAAAAGAGGAGAAAGATGGTAGGAGTTCCAGTTTTGGTGTTGGTGTAAGGAATGTTAAGGAGGAGGTAAGTGAGGAGTTGGTGAAGTCGCAGTTGAGGTCGAGAAGGAGAAACGTGAGGTTTGGGGGTGAAGAGTGTGGAGAGCGAGCAGAGTGACTTGAGTAGGAAATGGGTGAGATGGGCTTTGGAGATTGGGGTGGGCTTGGAGGAAGAGGGTTTGGTGGTGGCAAATAAAAAGAGGATGGGGAATTTTGAGGAGGTGAACTGCTTAGAGAATGAAGCGTTGGTGAGTTGGGACTAGGGAGGAAAGATGCGTCTATCCAGGGAGTGAAGGTTGGATGCTATCTTTGCACTCCTGACTCATCTCGTTATATACCCTTCCATTGAGAGAATTTAAATTTCGTCATATGAATTTGGTAAAGTAAATATTTCTTAATTATTAAAGTAGATTTTTATCTTGTTCAGAAATAAATAAATAAATAAGATTTTTGTACTTTCGACTCCTTCTATGTCAATTTCAAAATGAAAATTTGGATATAATCTCCTAATCATTCCCGTGTACATCACGTTGTACAATTTGAATTGATAACGTAATTAGCTATCACCTAGTGTATTGTGAATGAATTAATTGAAGTGGGTGGAGATTATTATCTTCAATCTATGTTGATCTCTTGAATATTCAGAAAAAGATAAAACTGTCCAATCTCTCCAGCCAGAAAACAGCAAAAGAAAAAGAAGAAAATAATGCATACTGCTCTGGACTGCCCGTGTAAGTGATGCACGATAACAATTTTTTCCTCTTTTCTCGGTCATATTCTCCGCTTCTCTTTATATGGTCAGTTTTATCTTCCACTCTGTAGACAAATTAAATTTGAAAGTACCTGAGTGTGCCAAATTTGAACTAGGATCGGCCATATTTGAGGATTAATTTCCATGAAAATGACTTGATTGTGGTAGGGATATACTTGACTTAGGTTGCGAGGAATGCCAAGGGGAAAATAAAACAAAAAGGAGAGCAGAAATGAATAAAGGCTCTGGTAGCAAGTCTTTATCCTAAAACATGGGATAAAGGGAAGGCAAAATTAATATACTATTGTGTGATGTAGTTGAGTTATTTAATTATATTGCCATGACAGTATGCTTAAACAAAGATTGTCTTGTATTGAGAGCAGCAATCAAGACAAGCCAATATTTTACAGCATCATGAATAAGTTTTCTTGCTTTTGTTTCAGTTTAAGATCTCCTAGTCAAACCGTGATGGTTAACATTTGGATTATATCCAAAGTTTGTTTTTCTTCTTCATGTTATCTCCACATAGTGGTCCAACTGATGCTTGAATTAAATTGCTTTTTAATACTCAACAGGCCACTTCTGAAGTTCCATATATATCACTCCCCCAAAGGGTAAAGCAGTCTTTTGGGAGTCATACATCGAATTGCAGTCATTTGATTCCTTTGGAGTACACAGTACCCTGTTTCCCTGTGCTTCTTGGTGGGAATTTTAACCATGACATGGTGATTAATCTCTCTGCAGCTTAGTTATCAAGGGATTTAATTCAACCAGTTGTACGGCTGATTCAGCAAAGAACTCATGCCCGTACAAGTTCTTGCAAGGATCCAAAAAATAATGGTTTCCTTGATATGTGTACAGACACAGGAACATCAGAGTAAAGGTCATGCTTCAGTGAGCGAACATGAGAGTACAACCCAAAGACATTTCCTTTGGCAGTAGCTAGGTGTGAAGTTTCAAGGGGTATAAAATCAAAATTTTATTTGTGGAGTTTCAGTTGTAGTGATTTTTTTTTATTTTATTTTTATTTTTATTTTTTATTTTTATTTTATTTTTATTTTTATGTTCAAGGGCCAATATTCTTTTGATTCCTTTTAAGTTGAATTGTTTCCCAGAATTTTGACTCTTCTTGGGAAGGCTATACAACCTACACCATGTAAGTAAGCATTTTGAGGTTGTTCC
The DNA here is from genome assembly GCA_019925255.1 of Litchi chinensis. NCBI lineage: Eukaryota > Viridiplantae > Streptophyta > Magnoliopsida > Sapindales > Sapindaceae > Litchi > Litchi chinensis. The sequence goes on from CM034463.1 coordinate 1,485,213, forward strand.
TTTGTTGAAAGAACCATGCATGTTTCACTCTCTATTTGACTTGTAAATATATCAATTTCATTTTATCTCCAATTTCTGTTCTAGTGGTTAGAAGGTCTCTCGCTTTTGAGTCTTGAGATTGTCTTTTGTCTAATTTTCTTTGATTTATGTATTATCCAGCTGATTTGTACCTTACTTAGCCTTTAATAAAAAAATGTGGTTTTAACTGAATGTAAATATAATACTTTAAGACATGGGTTTACTATGTGATACTTTGTATTCCACTGATCTTAAAAATTCAACAAGTCTTTTATTTTACCTTTTATGGAAATGTTACTTTGTTTATCAGCTTTTGGAATTTTTACGACTTGGTGGATATGAACATGTTGTGGTCTTACAGGATGTCAAGGTCTTTGACGGGGACTTTATTGAAGGTTTAACACAACTCTCTCGAGGAATTGTAATTGATTATGCCCTCTAATTTTCCGTATTGTTTGTTTTGCCACTTTATACTCTGCATTGTGCATCTAATTGTTGTCTGCGACTGTCTTCTTGGTTTGCACCTTCCACTCTGCAATATTGTGATTTATAGGTTCCTCCTTGCGCTCAAAATTTAGACTTTGTGAATAGAAATTTCTTTGCCTCTATTAGATTTAGTCACGTTGTTTCGGTGATATTCCTAGGTACTATATGCTTATCCAATAATATAATCCCCTTTTGTATAATTTTAAAACTCATATATGTATTTATTGTTATAAGGTGGACTAAATCGATCTTCAGGTTAGACAATGTATGGGATCTTTTGACATTCTTTACACTTTTTGGTTTTCATTTGAACCTATCAAACAATGCACGAAAACTTAATATGATTTATTAGAGTATGTCTCAGGGAAAAAGTAAATGTTAGTAGGAAGTAGTCTGATAGTTGCTTAATCGAATGCTGCATTTTCTGTTTGTTGCATTGATTTTGGTAGTTCTTGAGCAATTGTTGTTGGGATGGATATGCTAAGAAAGAAATATGGAAAAACAATTAAAGGAAAGAAATACCTCTGTCTAATAATGAATGCACTATGCTGCCAAAGATCTAGATGCAGCCTTACAATTTATGTAGAGGCCGAAGTGAAATCCTGCGACCGTTGTCGGGATGTTTTATTGTCTTGTGTTGATGCCTCCTTCTAAGGCGGACATAAAAATCATTCTTTAATGCACAATTTTGAATGTCTTACAAGAAAAGTCACATAATGAAATTCACTACTATCAAATAGAGAAATAATTTCCACATAATGAGTTACATAATGAAATTATCATGCTTATGTATATGATGTAAAAAAATATCTCTAATGTGAATGTACAACTCAAAATTTGAAGTTATTTTGCTAATTCTTGATTGGAAAAAGATAAAGAACAAAAAGATCGAAACTGATTTAACTCGAATTAATTGGATTAGAAAATTGATTTTCATTTTTAAAATTTTGGGTCGGGTCGAATTATTATCAAATGTTTAAGTCAGTTTGGGTTTCGGTCCATTAACCCAAAAACTGACTTGAAACTAATTATTAAAAATAAACTAATTTTTCTAGTTATAAAGGGAATAAAAGGATAATTTTAAAAAACCTTTGATTTTTGATAAATTATTCATTTTCCCTCATATAATTTCATTTTTATTTAAAATGTTATCTGACTTTAAATTAAGAAATAATTACCCAACACCCCTTTTGAGGTTTGCCAAAAAGCAAACAGGAATGTATTTGCTCTTTTATTACACAAGACCCCCATTCCGTTAGTCAAATTTCATTAGGTAGTGTTTGGTATATGAGATTTAAAGTAGGTTTAGGATTTTTGATGTCGTGTTTGAAAGCCAATTAAAGTAAAATAGGATTGGGATTCAATAATCCCAAACTCTTCCCGTTTCCCATTCTTTTAGAATTGCACAATCCCACTCAAAATCATGTCTTTGGATGGGATGAGATTTCTCATTTTCCATCTCCCATCTTTTTTATCTTCTCTCGGTTTACCTCTCTTTCTTTTACCTTCTTTTCTTCTTCTGGAACCTTTCCACCCTCTCTTCTTTTTCTTCTAACCAAGTGTTGCCCAGAACCAGACGGTTTTGGGATCGTCGATGACCCAAAACCATCTCCAAGTTTTGGATTCCACGAACCTAAAACCGTATAGTTTTGGGTCATTGATGAACCGAGAACCATTTGGTTCTGGGTTCAAACACAACAATATTCTGTTTTTTTTTTTTTTTTTTGTTAATGTTATGATGTTTTGATGATGTTATTGTGAGAGATGATGATGTTGATGATGAATGAATGGATGATATTGATGAATTGTGGGTTGATGATGTTGAATTGTGGGAGATAATAATATTGATGAATTGTGGTTTTTTTATACTGATGAATTGTGGGAGATGACGTTTGTTTGTTTTTTTTCCCAAATTTTTATAAAATTAATTTTATATAATAAAAAATTTAAATAAATTTTATTCTAATCCAATCTCAATCTACACTAATATGATATGGTATAATTTTTAATCCAATTGCAAGTTCTACCAAATATGAGATGATGATTTTTCATTCTAATATAATTCAATCCAATCAATTCAATTCCATTTCATTCCAATCTGGCGTGTCAAACGGAGGTTTAACGTTAATCAAACTTATATGACTCAAGGGTAATTTTGTCTTTTAATTTTTAAAATTTTCTTTTAAAATTAAAATTATAGATAATAAAAAGGAATTTAAAAATAATTAAGAATGTAAAAAAAAATAGAGAGAGATCTTCATCGTCCATCACATGATGGATGATGGAGATTAATTTAAAAATAAAAATTAAAAAAATTTAAAAAAAATGACCTATTAAAAAATAAAAACAATAAAATTGAAAAGGTCTGGGTTTTGAACATAAAATTTCATGTTGAAGATCTTCAACTTCTTTAACTTGAAGATCAACTTAAAAAATCAGATTCCTTTCCAGATAAAAAAACACCAATGTTCTTCTTCTCCATTCTTCATCAACAAACACCAAATCAATTACAACAACCATAACCCTTGGCCCCAATCAAAGCTTCAATTTAACTTCAAACCTGTTCGAAGCTTCAAACCCAACAACAATAAATCAACAACAAACCAACAACTTCAAACCCAACAATAATAAATCAACAACAAAACCCAAATTTCAACTTGAATTTCTTTTATTTTTTTTATTTTAAAAAAATAAAGTAGATTCTTCATCTGGGTTAACGAATTTGAATAAAGTTCATCCAGGTTCGTCGACCTGGATGAATAAATGTTCTTCATCTGGGTTCTTCATCCATATGCCTAGATGAATGAGATAATATATTTAGGGGGAAAAAAAAAGATGAAGATGATAAAGAAGGAAATTCCTTTCTCGGCTCTCATTTCTCTTCTTTGACAAATCTTATCATACCCCAGTAACATGTCTTCCACAAGAAAAACCTCCATTAAACCCAAAACCCCCTTACAAAACGCAAAAACTACCCAAAAAAAAAAAACAAAACAAAACAAAAAGTATACTCCTTGTCGAGATAGATTAGATAAAAAATCACAAATGGGTATGAATAAATGAGTACTAAAAATAGCAAATAAAGAAAAATGGGTACTCTTGGTTTCCCTTTTTTTTTTTTTCTATTGTGCCTCTTCTATTGAGTATATGATATAATTAGGGGTGGGCAAAGGTCAAATTGAAACTGACATAGATTGATTTTCAGACTTGAAGACCGACTCGACCCAAACTGATGGTACAACCCGACATGATGCAACTTATTCGGGTCAGTTTACTTCTAGTTGGTTCATGTCAATTTAAGCTTGTTAATGGGCCTTTAATAAACAAAGAGACCCAATAAAAAACTCAAATGAAAACCTAAGCTCATTGCTAACTACCTCCACTAACTCATCGGTCATGACTCACCACTACCCCCCACCAACTCACCAGTTAACTCACCCCCACCATCCACTAGTCCCATTTTCTCTTCATCTCTCTCCATTCCCAACCTCCCTCTTCTTCTCCCTTTAAATCACTTACCCGTAACCAATAACATCATCACTGATTCACCATAAATTCCATCATCGATCATCACCAACCAGTAGCATCCCTCCACTTCTTTTTCTCTCTTTACATCATTGCTGGTAGAAGAAATTAATGCCAATCTCCTCTTTGTAGATAAGATCAACATCGATCTCCTCTGATCAATGCACAATAACAAAAACTAAAGCGTAATCCATAGATTTAAAATAGTGGCGACACAATAAACTAAGGGAAGAAACATGAGTACATGACCGTCTATAGTGACAGCAAAAAAGAGAGGAGATGGAAAAAGGTAATGAGAGAGAGACCGTCAGAGAGAGAAGATGGTTGGAAAATGAAGAAGAAGGAGAAGGGAAGAAAGAGGAGAAAAAGATAAGATGAGAGAGACTAATGATTGATGAGATCGGTGGCTAAGGTAAATTTGAAAGAGGTTTGACTTTTATATATAAAAGTCGATTTTTTTGGGTAGGGTCAGTCTATCTGATCCAAAAACAAACTTGAGACCGATTTAAATAAGTTTTTTTCTTTTTAAATTGACTTGATCTGAATAACTAATACAAATCGACAATTTCATGTCAGCTCGGGCCGAGTCGGCCCCCATTTTTTTGTCCGCCCCTAGATATAATTGTTTGTTTGTGTTTGTGTTTGATTGACATAGGGATCAAGGTAGAAGAAGATAAGGAAGAGGAAGAAAGAAACATACTTGTCGCTAGCAAATTAGAGGAACAAAAGCAAAAGGATAGCTTTTTGGAAAATATTTTTTTAAATATTTTTTGAACCCATGATTTTTAAATATATTGATGATGATTTTTTTAGGATTTTCTTTTAGGATTTTGTCTTATTTGATGGGTAGAATGATTATTTGACTAACACCCTTGGTCAACTATTAAATTTAACCCAATTTGACTAACAGAGTGGAGGTGTTGTGTAATAAAATGATAAATATGTTTTCATCTATTTTTTGGGCAAACCTTATAAGGGTTTTGTGTAATTCATTTTTAAATTAAACACCCAGAATACTCCTCGAAGACTTATGAAAAGATGATAATACTCCTAACGATAATAGATTTTGTTAGGTTGATATAATTGACTATTTAACTTTAGGGTTAAAAAAAGAAATACAATGAAAATATAACAAAAATATAAAAATAAAATAAATAATATTAAAATAAGGTATTTTTATTTAAAAAAAAAGGATAAAAATAATATATAAATTTTTTCCTCGTTTCCTCTCTTTTTGGTTCTCTTTTCCTGGTTCTCTCTCTTTCTCTATCTTTCTATCTCTCTATTTCCTTTTCCTCTCTTCATCCCAGCTAGATTTGTAGGTGGTTTGACGACGACGAAGACATGCTGGAGACCCTAGTTTTAGGCTTCCGACGATAGAGAACCATTTTTACCACCCAATCGTGGAGACCTAGGTAGGTCTCCAATGGTGGAGATCAAAGACCCATACCTCGCAAAATGAAGTAGTGCTACTCTTTTTCTTTCTCCCAATTCCTTTTCTCCTTTCTTGTCTCTCTCATCTCTCTGTTTCTTTCTCTCTCTCTGTCATCTCTTTTCCTCTCAAACCAAATCAACGTCATGGTGACTCCGTTCAAGCTTCGCCGTGTCGTGTCTCGCACCATCACCATTACCACCTAGCCATCACAACATCGGTCTTCATTCCTTAACTGGCATGAGTGACTTGTGTGCTTTGCTTTGTGTTTTGTTTCCTTTGCACTTTGCTTCATGTTTGCTTTGATTTTGTATAAATTCATAGGTTGTTATTGATTTGATGGTATTTTTTTGTTGTTGTTGTTGATTTTGTTATTGTTGTTGACAAAGAATGAAGAATAGTATTCTCTATTTTGTTGTTGTTGTTGTGGATTGGTTGATGAAGATGCTACATTAAGGTTTAAGATAAGGATGATGGAGTTCATGGCTTGAATCTCCATTTTTTTATATATATTTTTATTTTTAATTTAGTGTATTTTTATTTTTAAAAATATCATATAGGGGGTAGTTTGGTCTTTTCACTATCTGCATATGTCAATTCCACTTTTCTGTTAATAGAGTGACTAAATAGGATATTTTGGATAAAAATAAAATTATATGGGGAAAAATGAATAATCTATCAAAAGTCAATTAGGTTTTTATGATTTCCCACCTTGCCTCCCTCCCCCTCCTCCCCCCGTCGCCGTGCACCCCCCCCCCTTCCCTATGCCCCCCCCCAAATAAAAAAAAAACCACTCATTTTTTTAACCTTAACAGTAACAGTCAACACAACAGACCACAAACTCACTTCCACTACCACTAGACCTAACTTAGTCGCACCAATCACTTTGCCTAGCTACTCGCTCTCATCATTCGTCCTCTTTCTTTCTTTCCGTTGGTTGTTCGATTACTGAAATGTGTCTTATCTGATTTTTTAAATTTTGTTTTATCAGTGGTTAAACATTAAATTTACTTTGAATGATGTATTTCCTATTAATTATTATTAGTATGATAGAATTCCTTAAGAAAAGAATTGGACTAGTTCTTAAGAGAGAGAAAATCTTATCAATATGCATAATTTTACGCATGATGTTAAACATATAACATAATGGACTCTAGTGCTATAAGAGTAATTAAAAGGATTTTCCTTTAATCAAAATGCCTTTGTGAATTATAGCAGTAACTAATATCAAATGATGTTTTTGTTTTGTCACTTGTCAACCGTTTTTTCATCATCTCGTGATGAAATTAAAGTAGTTATGTGAGATTGTTCCACCTGTTGATGAAACTCTTAAGGAAACCATAGAGACTATTCTAGAATGCCATGTTGAAAATAAGTCTATGATTGAATTCAAAGAGGATTCTAAGGTATTTTTAAACTAAGATTTGAGTTATGCTTCTAAGTTTATCATATCCATTCAAGTATTGTAATGATGTTGTTTTCAAGTTTTGTTTATCCGAATAGTAATGTTACAATTGATGAAGGCTCGAAATTTTCTTATCAAAAGACGCCAAAACGTAAAGATTAGATAAAATCATATGATATGTCAAACTTTCTTCACTTCTCTTTGCGTGTGTAAATCTTAAGTTTAAGGTTATGTAAGACAAGTAAACTTCAAGAGTTTGACTCTTATTTCTTTCATTGGTACTTTCATTTTTAATTTATGTAAAATTTGATTTAATTAGTTTTTATTTTATAGTTATTTTAATATTTTTAGAGTTGATTGTGATGGATTTTAATTTAACAATGAATTTTCTTTTTTACATCAATCTATTATGTGCTTAAATTGAAAAATCAAAATTTACCTTAAACAATTTTTAACTAAAGATGAGTAATCAATGGATGAAAGTAATAGATCATGCAATTAAAGGATTGAATATATTTTTGTGTGTATCAAACCCGAAAATAAATATTTCAGTGTTTGAAACAAACCCAAAAACATATATATATTTTTCCTTTTTAGATTAGCCAAGTTAATCAAATTCCAATTAATCCTACTAAAGCTTGTTCAAATTTTGTCCAATATAATGAGTTTGAAACCAACTTGCAAAAATATTTGTGAGATTAAAAAACAATTTTAAGATTATTGCACAAAACCTTGTTATCTTTAATCTAATAATGGTTTACTAGAATGTGCATGTAGTACATGAATAGTATACTAAGTAAATTCCCAGAAAAAAGAGATCAGTCACAATGAATACTCTTCTCTTTCTAGCCAAAACCTTTCCTAGATGTACACTTCCAAGCCACTGCACTTATTCTAGAAACAAATTGTAACTTGATATTAAGAGCAAATTATAAAAGAATAGATGCAAGATTAATAATAATAATAATAATAATAATAAAATTAATAAATTGAGGTATGTGTAGAACCATAGTGTCCTTAAAACAGATTCACTTCACACCATTTAGATTAGCGTCTGACTCTCAGGATACAACGATTTAAATTAGAAATCGTCCGACGAACTGAACAATACTTGAATCTTTCACTTTGGAGCTCTTAATCAAGAGTAGACAAATGGAAATACAGTACAGAGAAAAAGAGAAATCTAAAGTTGTTTTTTCAAGAGTTGTTTAGCTTGTTTCTCTTCAAGAATAGGAATCGATTTATGATCTCCATGCAGAGCGGTTACAAAACTAATTAAAATCACCCATTAAACCAAATTAAATCTGAGCAGTTACAATTTTGAAAATTAAATGTGCAATTAAATTCTATAGTTTCAATTTCCAAAATTTAATAGCTGCAATTTTTGGTACTTAAATCTAATAGTTACATTTTGGAAATTAAATTTGCAATTCAATTTTGTAGTTTCAATTTTTCAAATTCAATAGTTACATTTATGGCACTTAACCCAATAGTTATATTTTAAAAATTAAATCTTCAATTCAATTTCATTCAATCAAGCATCATTTTTTCCCCATGATTACGTGAATACAAATCTATCTTGATCCACCTCAATCAAGGTTTCTAATCCAATAAAATTTGATCCTTAAAATGAGTATTTATGCCCATTTTTCTAATAGATGAAGTGGAGGCATGCATGTCGAGTTAGTGCCATTTGATTTAATGGGTGATCGATTTGGTCAATGGTTTGTGGAGTTGTCAGAGGAGATATGGAGGAGTTGGTGGGGTTGGGATACCAAAGCTCGAGGAAGTCATAGAGTAAGAGGATGATGAGTCCAGAGGTGATTGGAGAAGCATGCATGTTGATGCTTAGAGAGAGATAAGAAGATGCGTTTTCTTGTTGTTTCAAAGAGTAAATGAGTGAAAACTGAGCTCATGGATCTGAGAGAGAGAGAGAGAGAAATAGTGGTTTTGGGTTCATGGAAAGATAGATAGAGAGAGAGCTCTTTATATTTGAGAGTCTCCTCTCAATTCCAAGTTGGTTTCTTCTTTTTATAAAGATGAAAGGAAAACTAGGTTGACACGTGGAGTGGTCTGGGTGACACATGCGGCTGCCATGCCTTGGATCCATTTTACTCCCAAACAAGAATAATATTAGGCTTTCTAAATATTTTATCCAAATAGTTGTAAATATCACATTAATTATTATACTATTTCATGATTTATATAGTGTTAATTATTCATATATTATATTATTTGGGTAAAATATTTGCGAAATTTAGCATTCCTTCCAAATAAATATTATAAAACAATTTAAACTTTAAAAGCTTTGGAAATCAAATTATTATTTTTATTTAATGAAAATTAAAAGATGACATGTCACATAAACATTTTTAGCATTTATAAAATTAAACATGTTTATAAAATCATAACATATTTAATTTTAATATTTTTTAAACATATTTTAAAGGAAAAATCATCAATTTTTTTGGTTTAATTGAAGTTCAAGGGTAAAATTACTTTGTTAGCTTTTTTATTATTTTTTTAGTGATTGATTGTCAAAACTTTAATTAAATGGAAACTAATGAAACCATTTTTAATTATTTAAGAACCTAATCAATTAAGAATAAAGTTTGGTAAAAGTACCAAGTTTACCAAAAAAACTAGGAGGTTGTTTGTATTTTCCACTTGTAACTTAATGGTGCTAAATTGCAGTCGTTTAATTATTTTCATTTATTTTTTAAAGTGGTCAAATTGCTTAAAACTACCCAAAAAAAACTATAAAAAAAAAGAGAGTTATTTGTTTTTTTATCTGAAAACTGAATAGTGACTGAAATCGGAAGCCTAAAAAATTTTTTTTTTTCCTTCTAATATCTAAATATATATGTTAATCATTTGTGTTTTAAGAGAAAAACATCTAAAAACAAATATTTTACATTTATATCCTAATAATTGTTATAAATTAATGGATGCCACTCTTTGATATTCTATAACCTTAATCAATAATGTTTTCCTTATTAGTGTCTTAATGTCATATGTAACTTATGCCTTTATTTATGGTTCTTATGACTCTTTGCCTATAAATAGAGAATGTAAGAATGTGTTTGATACACAATTGAACAAAAGAATAAAAAGGTTACTCTTTCTCTTATGTTTTCCCTTTCCTCTATTATCTATTCATTATTTTAAGCTTTTATTTCATAACATGTTCTAATTCCAATGCTTTTAGATTTTATTTTATAACACGTTATCAGCACGAATTTGATATTCATTCATTCATGTGATCTACTCCCTATTATTTAATTCAAATAATCTTATTAGTATATGTGTTTCATATAAATGTCATGTTATGTTAATGGATGTTATGATATATCCAAAACAAGTTTTTCTTCAAGTTTAATTGATTTTCATCTTTTTGATGCAAAAGATTGAATTGAAAATTTTGTCTTATTGGTTTGATTGATGCTAAAACAGAGAAAAGAAAAAATTATAAAAAAATTTTCTTTGTTCAGTGTGTGGAGAGAAAAAAAAAAATTCTTTTCTTTATTTGTATACTATGTGGAAAATATATAAAATTTGCTCATATCAATATTCTTAGTGTTTGTTTAAATAATTTTATGAATATTACTATATCAGAATTGCTATTTTTGACTCTTTTACATTCAAAAGTAAGTTTAATATCATCGAACTTATATTTTGATACCTTATCTTTTATGATCTTCCTTCTACCTTTCTTATTGTAACTTGAAGTTTGCAAGTGAAATCAAAATTAAAAGTATTAGAGTTTAGATAGAACTAGAAATTCTATACTCTCAATTTAATTAGAACTAGAAGTTTTATACTATAAATTTATTTAGAACCAAATGTTCTACACTTTCAATTTAATTAGAATTAGAAATTCTGTACATTTATCTATTAGAACCAGAAGTTTTATAGTGCTAATTTATTTGAAACTGTGAAATTGTAGTTAATTTCTAATTAAATGTTGTTGGCTTTCACACTCAATGTGGGCAATTATATATGTCAAATAATTGTAGTTGTCTGAAGCAACACAATCGGCTCTTGCTTGTTTTATAGAAAGAGTGTACTTTTGACTATGGATCTAAGTAAACATGAAAGGCAATAAAATACATAAATTTGTGTTTGAAGCCAATATTATGTATATACATATACACAAAAAGAAATGTGGCTCTTTTGGGTTATGAAAAATTAAATAAAGATCGAATATATTTGGTCTTATGATGTTATGTTCTTGCTTTTTGCATATGACATAATGGTTCCATCAAATTCACTTTAATTGATTGGATTTTTGATGAATGAATTGAATCCAAATTTTTATATTTTATTTTAAATTTAGAATCAAAAGTTCTAGATTTTCAATAAATTGACTTCAATTTTATTTGGATTTCAAAACCTAAAGTTTCAAATCCTTACTTCCGTTCTAGATTATAATTTATTTAGATTTTGAAACAAAGTTTTAAAATTACAAATGAAAAAATTGAAAAAAATTAAATAAATTCGAATTGATACAAAAAGAATGCCTTTCGAACTTGCGTATGAAAACATGTCTCCTCATGAAGGTGAGTAGAGACTTAAAGATATTTTATACTAACTTTTGTTCATGATTTCAAGATAAATAAATCATGAAATTTAGGTTTGTAATTATGTTAAAGTATTCTATTTTCTATTTATGGATTTTAATGCATCAGGGTATGTATTTTCATACTTATGTATTTAATATGGATTACTTGATTAGGTGTATATATAACAATTCTATGCCTCATGTTACACAATTAAAATATGTAGGTGTTATTGTTAAGTTATCACCTTTTTGGTGATGGCATGGGTTTAATAGGAGCATGAACTGCTAGATATGAGAACTATGCAATGGTGGCTATTAGAGTTTTTTGATAGTGATTTTGTTTTAAGGTCTTATATAATATATCATTAAATTAAGATATGATTGTAATTTACTTAGAACCATAAATTCTAAAATTAATTATAGTTATTGATGTAATTTAGATAAGAATTTCAATTTCAACTCTATCAAAACTTAAAGTTTTGAGTTAGTATCAAATTAGACATGTATTTGTGAAACACAATCACATCATAGCTTGAACTTTGGTTGTTTAAGAAGAACAACAAGATGCAGAAACTGTACATGATATATATATTCTTATGTCTTAATTGATTATTAAATAATCATGATAATTCGTTGTAATTATATTTCAAAGAATTGTTCATTAATTTACTATAATCTATCTAAAGGATTATGATATGTATATCTTTTGATAAAAGATTTTTAAAGATATATATATTTGATCACCAAATAATGAAGTCAGATGATTGAAACAATTTGTACTTCAAATTTGCTCATGAAATAGCAATGTTAATGATTAAGGGGTGAAAATTATTTATCTCGCATTGCTAAATTAATTAATATCATTTTCAGAAGTGAATATTAAGTTATTTAATAGTCATGGCGGTGTTTGTGGTCAATAAAGTCTCAGCAATGATAATAATTTTAACCACCAAAAGTGAAATTCATATCAAAGCAAAGTAAAAAAAAAAAAAATGCTTACTATTGGCATAATATGACATTACAATAGTTGTATACATAAAGTATACATAAATATCATATTAACCTTTTATCAATTATATATAAAGACTCTAGAAGAGCAAATTGTATATTACAAAGTGAAAAACAATAATATTGTATAAGTGACCCTTTGTTACTTTAATAGATCCTGAAGGAATTTATTTAGATATACATTAAGAAAAGTATATTATATAAATATATATGAAAAATTTAGTCAATGCTTCAATTTTATTCTCATCCATTATGTATTGTTTGACATTGAAATATGCAAATCACCATAATAGCATATATTATGTTTGAATTGTTATTTGTTTTCTTTTCATAACATCACATCCGAAATCAATTTTTGATATTTATATATTCAATTTATGACTATGAACTCATATATTTTTAATTAACATCATATTGAGATTCATGTGAATTGCGGAATTAATATTATATTATTTATACTGTCATATGCCAAAACATATTTTATGATTGAGACTATCATATGATTATAAGTATAATATAATAAAAAATCCAATAATATAAAGAAAATGATGCATCAAATTATTGGAAGTAATATGAATATCCATTATAGAACCTGAAGATTTTTACCTAGTAAATGTCCCTGAAGGATAATAATTGATATTACAATTTGGTCCCTAAATGATAGTATGTGACATTTTAGTCATTGAAGAATAATATGATAGTCTAATATATCTTTGAAGGATAGTAAGATAGTATAAATAAGTCCTAGAATGACACTATAAATGATTAGGGGGAGAACAAGGATAGACTTATAAAGTTTATGACGTGAAATTAGAATTGACATGCATCATTCATTATGACAATTATTGTATAAGTCATATGAACCTGAAATTCAAAGGATTATTTCCTTAAAAATTGCATATTCCGAATGATTTAATACTCATTGTCAATATATTAACCTAGGTGATTGTTCTTGAAAAATAATTTACGTAAATATCAATAAATAAATTATTCATTACACATAAAAGTGTGAAAAGTAAATTTTGTTATAAAGCTATTATTCCTTGAAGTGAATAATGAAATATCATGATCATTTTAAATATTACACTCAAGCTATATGTAATCCACATCATACAAATAATGATTCTTGTAGAGTTAAATATTTTTGAAGAGGTAGAACTCTTTGAATAATAAACAAAGTTATGTAGTCTCTCTCCTATGATACTTACAAAAGGAATCTTAATTGCATATAGAAAAGTGCATATGCTCAAACTATAAATATTATAATTTGCCCTAAGAATATGTGAAAGTTTACAGTAACCCTTGAAGAGGCATGTGTACTAAAAACTTAAAGAAAATTGAGATATCATATTTTATTGCTTTGCATTTGCAAAAAAAAAAAAAAAAAATGATGAGAATATTGAATAATATATTATAGATAAATGTCGACATAAAAATTATTGATCAAAACAAAAGCAGAGCTATACTTATGTAGTTATATTAAACTTGTCATATGGACGCTTGAAGAGGTCATATGTTTTGATCAAAATAATTACTCATATGAAAATTGAGATAGTGAGATATAATTGTATCTCAAAGGTTTACTGCAAAAACTCAATATTGATGATGTGAAAATAAATTATCTCATAGTTGATTTTATATTACGAGAAATAACAACACCTTTAAAGGATAGTATCCCTGAAGCGGTACAATCTTCTGAATTATGAAGAGATACAAAATCTTGAAAATGTATAAATTTTCTTGAAAAACTGTGAAGTTATGATAAAATTATTTTTTGCAATTTATTTACACATACGGTAGCTATTGAGATTATAAATGATGATCATGAATCACATAATATCAATGAGTATTGAAAAAGGTAAGATTAGCTTAAGTGGAAAGAATCAATTCTAGCTTAATTGACCTTAATAGCCAAACATATTGTATTTAGACCAATAGTCTAGATGTTTGAAGACGTCAAACTCATTGGATATAAATGAGTATTTGTTTGAAAACATAATGAGATGAAATATATTCACCTATGATGGAGAAACATATTCACCTATGATAGATATGATTATGTTTTGATTTTTGTGTCGTATAGATGTGATAGCGGCATATTTATATGGATCATTAAATACCAATATATACAGGAAAATTCTTGAATGATTTAAAATGCTGGAAACATATAATTCAAATTCGCGTAACTTATATTTAATAAAGTTACAACAGTTTTTATATGGCTTAAAGCAATCCGAATGAATGTGGTATAATCATCTTAGTGAATACCTCATAAAGGAAGGATATATGAATGATCCTATATGTCCATGTGTATTCTTAAAGAAATCAAAATCTGAATTTGCAATTGTGGCAGTATATATCGATGACATGAATTTAATTGGAACTCCTGAAGAGCTCTTAAGAACTGTTAAATATTTGAAAAGAGAATTTAAGATGTGAGATTTTGGGAAAACAAATTATTGTCTTCGCTTGAAAATCAAGCACAAATAAGAGAGAATACTAATCCATCAATCAGTTTATGTTAAAAAGATTCTACAAAGAATCAACATGAATAAGGTATACCCCTTAAGTATTGCTATGATATTCATTTTTTGGACCCAAAGAATTATCCATTTCAACCAAAAGATGATGGTGAAAAGATACTTGGCCTAGAAGTACCGTATCTTAATCCCATTGGTGCTTTATTATACTTGGCACAATGCACAAGACTAGATATTGCATTTTCAGTAAATCTTTTGGCAAGATTTAATTCTACACAAACTCAAAGATACTAGAACAGAATCAAATATATTTTTGATATCTTTGAGGAATTACAAGAGTGATAATTGTATATTTTTTAGGGAAGAATATTTTTTATTTTTATGCATATATACGTTGCACTCTTTTTCCTTTAACTAGGTTGTCTCACTGAGTTTTACTAAAAAGGTTACTAATAAGGCAACGTTTGGGCACGTCCAAGAATCTCGAAGGATATTATTTGTGTTGACTTAGAGTTTTTTGTTGAAATTGCTAAAAGAAGACGTATTGACATGAGGGGAAGACTGTTGCTTACTGCACTCTTTTTCCCATAGTCATGTTTTCTTCCATTGGGTTTTTCTAACAAAGTTTTTAATGAGGTAAGCCTTACGCAAATCTCACAAGAATTATGTTTTTTTTTTTCCTTTACTAGGATTTTTTAGGGTTTTTTCCTAATGGGGTTTATTAATAAGACATATTCTTTATAGGATGGACATCCAAGGGGGAGTGTTATAAATTAATGGATGCCACCCTTTGATATTCCATAACCTTCATTGATATGCTCTCCTTACTAGTGCCTTAATGTCATATATAACTTATAACTTTATTTATGGTTCTTATGACTCTTTGCCATAAATAGAGAATGTAAGAATGTGTTTGATACACAATTGAACAAGAGAATAAAAAGGTTACTCTTTCTCTTATGTTTTCCCTTTCTTTTATTATTTGTTCATTGCTTTTAAGCTTTTATTTCATAACATGTTCTAATTCCAATGCTTTTAGGCTTTATTTCATAACAATAACTAATAAATAATTGCTATGTAGTTTTATTTTAAAGTATATATGTAGCAAAAAACAAATCATTTAATAAATCCCAACCAAATTTATCTATATATTTTTGATTTCACATAAATGTAGTTTTCATTGATAATAATAAATATATATTATATTAAACAACAATAGTTTAAGAAAATATTTCACATAGCTTATACATTCTTTTCAAGTTATAAAATACATGTTGTTAAAATTGCTGTACAAATATAAAGATTTAAGTAACTAGTAACAATATGAAAAATGATAATTTGTAGGATATTAATGAATATAAAATTGGAAATATTATATTTTAGAATAATAGTTATGGAAGAAAATAATTTAAATATGATTAAGTGATTAAGGGGTCATTTTTTTTTGTTTGAAGACTAAATAATATTGAAAGTCATTGAAGACTGAAAAGTGACTGAAATCTTAAATATGAGTGACATGTTTGTTTTGTTTGTTTGTTTTTTTTTTTTTTTTTTTTGAATATATATTAATCTTATTTATTTTTAAAAATTAAAATTTTTTGAAAACTAATGCTTTGATATTTATATTTTTACTATTAGTTATTATGAAATTTCATTTAATATTATACAAACAATTACAAATTAATTATTTAACAAAAAGTAAAATACTTTATGTATATATTAATAATACTTTTATTCATAACTAAAATATGATTAATTATTACAATAGAGTAAATTAAATTTATATATTTAAATAAAGATAAATAAAATATTCTTAAGTTGAATTACTATAGTAATAGAAGTTTAAATTTCCAAGAAAATTTGAGGATGATATGTTTAGGGTTTTTAAAACAATATATATTTATTATTATAAAATTACATACATTTTTTAAAATTAGAAATATATAAATAAATTTGATTCGAATTTATTAAATGATTTATTTTTGCTACATATATAATTTAAATAAAAATACATAACAATTATTAGTTATAAGGATATAAACGTAAAAGTATTTGTTTTAATATATTTTTCTCTTAAAAAAACAAACAATCAATATATATATTCAGACATTAGAAGGAAAAAAAAAAACTTATCTTTCAGATTTCAAATTTTAGTCATTATTTAGTCTTCAATCATATTCAAAACTATTCAATTTTCAATAAAAAAAAAACAACCATTTATACTCCATAGATAGAAATTTCTTTGCCTTTGTAAGACTTAGTCACTTTGTTTTGGTAATTTTCCTGGGTCCTACATGCTTATTTAATAATATAATCCCCTTTTGTATAATTTTAAAACTCATTCATATATTCATTGGTATAAAGTTTACTAAGTCGATCTTCAGGTTTGACAATGCATGGGATCTTTTGATATTCTTCACGCTTTTTGGTTTTCATTTGAATATGTCAAACAATGCAGGGGTACTTAGTATGATTTATGGTTGTCTCAAGGAAAAACAAATTGTTAATAGGAAGTAGTCTGATCAATGCTTAATCAAGTGTTGTGTTTTCTGTTTGTTGCTTTAATTTTGGTAGTTCTTTGTGTAATTTTCCGGATGGATATGCTAAGAAAGAAGCATGGAGAAACAATTAAAGTAAAGAAACATCTCTGTCTAATAGTGAATGCATTATGTCTTATTAAAGATCTAGATGAATTTTTACAATTTATGTCGAGGTCGAAGTGAAATCCTACCACCTTCATGGCCTTTGTCGGGATGTCTTGCTAACTTGTGTTGATGCCACAAACATCAAAATCATTTTTTAATGCACAATTCTTAATGTCTTACAAGAAAAGTTATGTAATGAAATTCACTACTATCAAATAGAGAAGAATAAACACAAGATGAGTTACATAATGAAATTATCATGCTTATATGTATAAGTAAACAAATATCTTAATGTGGATGTACAATTCAAAATTTGAAGTTACTAATTTGCGAATTCTTGATGGGAAAAGATAAAAAAATGAAAAAAAAAAAAAAAAACCGAAATCAATTTAACTCAAACTAAACCAGACTGGAAAGATATTCATTTTTAAAATTTCGAGGGATCAAATTATAATCAAATGTTTAAGTCAGTTCAGGTCAATGAACCTGAAAACGGAATAGAAACTAATTATTGCAAAAAGATAAATGAGTATTATTATGATTATCTTATTTTCTCCCTGCAGCTTGACACAATGTCAAAATCCTACAGAATTTTTGAAATCTAATATCCCTTTGTCGATTTATGATATAGATAAAATATTCTTATAATTTATGAAAACGTTCACAAAAACCTTTAGTCGTCAAAGTTGACATTGAACATCAAAGTTTGACCATTAATGTGAAAGGAAAAAACTACATAAATACTTTGGTCATTTTAATTTTTTTAGTAATGATACAACAGTAAGTGTATAATGGAATTCCCTAAAACTATAGGGGTAAATAGTGATTATGTCAAATAGAGGGGTACAGTGGGATTATCGCAGTATTATAAACTCATTTTTCTAACCCTAACAGCCCACAACAGACCCCACACACCCAACTCAGCTGCACCACTCACTCCGCCTAGACGCTCGCCCTCGCCGTTCGTCGTCCTTCTCTCCGTTGGCCGTTCGATTACAGAAGTGCGTGATATCTGACTTTTTAGTTTTGTTTTATCTTGTTATTTGAACTTGATTTTCTGTGATTGAACTGATTGATCTCAATAACTAATTTGATTTGTTTTTGGTTTTTCGTTTTTTTGGTCTTCTTTTTGGCTGTGTGAACGTGATTTTATTGATTTTTGGCAGTAATTTTCTGGTAGCTGGAACCACCCTGAAGTTTTGGTGTAGTTCATCTGCAAACCGAATCGATTATGTCGGACCTAGTCGGTTTTTCATAGTCAAAATCGACCCGACCTGTATGCACCCCTAGTTGTATGTGTGTGAGGATACTAATATTATATTAATCATCAGACTTGACAATCTAGCCCCACATAACCAAATTCCCTATATCTGACCTAGTTACAATTATCTAATTCTTGTCATGGCCACAGCTGCAATTGTGAAAGCAAATTTACTGTTTTTGTCAAAGCGGAATGAAAGCCCTCATATCAACCTTTTTTACAATAACTCTGTCAAATTTAGCAGATGCTTTAATGGTAGGCTGAATACTTGGACTTTAGGTGCAACAAGCAAGAATAGGATTGTTGCTCCTTTAATAAAAATAGGGAACGAGATTGCTGCTCTCACTAGTTCAGAACAAAATCTAAAGGCAGAGATGTCGGATTCTCTCCATTCTAGAAGTGATTGTATCCTTACTAGGTGTGATTGTTTTTACTGTGCACATGCAAAGTCGAAAATTAAGACGGGCGCTGTAGGAATGGCATTCGTAGCTACTTTGTTGACTGCTGTGGCTGTGCTATACATAGTGCATAAGATAGTGGAAGGGACAAAAGCATGCCTCTTCAAGATCAAGGTATTATTTATTTTATTGATGGTAAGACATTAAATTTACTTTGAATGATGTATTTCCTGTTAATTATTATTAGTATGATAGAATGCCTTAAAAAAAGATTTGGACTAGTTCTTAAGGGAGAGACCTTATCAATATGCATAATTTTATATATGATGCTGAACATACAACGTAATGGACTTTTATGAGGAATTTGCTTTAATCAATATACCTTTGTGATTTATAGCTACAACTAATACTGGATGATGTTTTTGTTTTGTCACTTGTCAGCGGCTTTTTTATCATCTCGTGATGAAATTAAAGCAGTTATGCGGGATTGTTCCACCTGTTGATGAATCTCTTAAGGAAACTATAGAGACTATTCCAGAACGCCATGTTGAAAATAACTCTAGTGAAGAGGATAATTATCGTAAAGCAGTGGAACTTTTGACAGCCGTATATAAAATTTGGATCCTTACTATTGGTTTATATGTGCCTTTGTTATGAGCAGGCTATTAGTTGTTCAAGCTAAGTAGAATGTTATGGCTCAACATACAATAATTTATTAACTTAAAGAAAGTTTTTCATTTTGGGGTGCAGGAACTGGAGCAGTCCAATGATTTGATACATAAGCTTGGTCAGCAAATCAAAAATCATAACCAGGTTTGATATTCCTACAGTTCTTTAATGTATCATTACCATCCCAATAAGTTTATTTCTTTCAACAGTCAATTGATTTCATGTTTCATGTTTTGTTTATCTGAACAGTAATGTTACAGATGGTAAAAGCTCGAAATTTTCTTGTCAAAAGAGATGAAAACGTGAAGACTAGACTAAAATTATATGATACGTCAACTTTCTCCACTTTTCTTTCCATATTTATGTCTCAAGTTTATGGTTATATAAGTCAAGTAAACTTTGAGTTTGACTCTTACTTATTTGATTGGAAATTTCATTTTAATTCATGTAAAATTTGATTTAATTAGTTTTGATTTTACAGTTATTTGAATAGTTTGAGAGTTTTTTTTTTTTTTAGGCAATATTTTTGGAGTTGATGTGATGGATTTTAATTGAACAATGAATTGTATTTTCTTCATTGGTCTATTATATGCTTAAATTGAAATATCATAATTTATTCTAACAATTTTTAACTAAAGTCATTAATCAATGGATGAAAGAGATAGATTGTGTAATTAAATGATTGAGTGCAGTTAGATCATATATAAGGTTAAGTTAGCGCAATGTGCCTATAGATCAATTACATGTTAGTGAATGGTGACGGCTTACAAACTGAGGCCTGGCTCCTCAATTACATGTAACTAAAGCTGCCTCAATTACATGTAACAAATTTTAGAACATCTACAAATTATTAAGTTCAGATTGTTAATCAAAGTATCAATGAGTCTCATACCTCAAAATTTCAGGACATAGGACACTAAACCAGCCATCCGTAATCCGTAGCCCTCCTAATAGAAGCACTAAGTCCATGATGACCAGAGCTTTTAATTATGCTACCTTTGTCATCATATTCCTAGAACTTTAACTCCTTCGTTACTATCAATAACGCGACCTTTGTAGCAAATCAAGTAGATTTCTTTTCTAACTTCAAAAATATCATTCTGTTTTAAAATTATAGCTTTTCACGTTTTTGTTTTTCTATATGATTTTGCTAATGAGGAAAACTAAGGTGCCGTTTGGATTCGTTTTTTAAAATGATTTTTTATT
Source organism: Litchi chinensis (assembly GCA_019925255.1). Taxonomy (NCBI): domain Eukaryota; kingdom Viridiplantae; phylum Streptophyta; class Magnoliopsida; order Sapindales; family Sapindaceae; genus Litchi; species Litchi chinensis. Next base: position 1,506,307 of record CM034463.1, read on the forward strand.
TTCAAAAACAAAAATAGATGACAAAAATTTGATTGACTATTTTGCAAATGTGTTTCTGAAAATAAAAAACGCATTTTTAAAAATGAAAACTAAAAAGTGAAAATCAATTTTTAAAATTTTTTTTACCATTTTCAAAAAATGTTTTAAAAAACAATCATTTCTTTTCTCTTCTAACAACTAGTTTACACATTTTCAAAAACGGTAACAAACACATTTACAACATTTTTTATTTTTGAAAAAGACTTTTAAAAAATCTTATTAAATACATCACATTTTCAAAACCATCATTTTTAAAACATATTTTTCATTTTAAAAATAGTTTTCAAAAATAATATTTTAAAAACTATTCCAAACACACTTTAAACTACTAAAACATAAATCTGATTCGGCACACATATAGTTAACCATTTAGATGCACAGGTGATAAAACTAATACTATTAGTTATGAAAGTTTGTCGAATGGATATTTTCATTATCTGCCTGGTAAGGTAAAGCAAATGCAACCAGGGGAAGTTTAAAGAGAAGAAAATAAAAAGACCAAACTCTTTGCACAAAGTACATCATTCCAAGTTCAGCAGTAATCAAACTAATAAGAACATGAAAGTATCAAACTAGTCCATCAAAGAAATCAACGGTAACTGTGACCCAGACCCAGCTTCTATCTGGGATTCTAAAACTCTCCTACAACCCTGTTACATATTTGGGACTATTTAAAATTATTAAACCGAGAACAATAGAAAAAAGAATTCCACGGTTTAATGCACACAGCTCCAAGCAAGTCTTCCATCAACTGTTCCTAATGCTTCAAACACTTCCTCGGCTGCTGAATTGAAGACCTTGAATCAACAGCCTTCGGAACCCTAATAAACAAGCAAATAATACACATAATCAATTGTCATATCACACTTTATTCAAACCGTAAAACTCAGCACTTACATGTTAATTTAAGTTACGCAGAGCCCAAGAACAACTAAGTCCCTGAGGTGCAAAACCATGCCTTTTAACCATCCCTAAAGTTTTACAGTGATGCATAGTTCCATAAGAGTTCAAAAATTCCCAAACTAAACAATTTTGTGACTAAAAAGTAAAACGTGGGTACATAATTTATTTAATAGAAATAACGAACAAAAATGTAATTAAAAACATTGGGAAATATAATCAATTTTTTCACTTTCCATTAACTCAAATGTATCTGATATTTTAAGGATATTTTTGAAAATTTTTGCGATGTGTAATTTACACCATACATTCACAAAAAGAATAATTTATAGAAATATCGTGGATATTTTTAAAAATCTTCAAGATGTTTTTACAAATAGAGTATTATACCTTCTATAGATATCAATATCCTTGCTTTACGGAAATATTGACAGACATCGTGGATATTACAGATATTTAATATACGAATGCATATACAAATGAGGTTGATGCCAATACATAAGAGCAAAATGTCAATTTAGATTTGTTGAAACATGCCTCAGGGATGAAAAACGCAAGCACTAAGGAACTTTAGAGTCTTAATTAATCATTTACATACAAATTTAAAGGAAAACGAATCCAACTAGAATAATTTCTGTGCATTTAGCACTTGATCTTGTCCATCATTTCCTGCAAAACAGTGGCTAGCTGACAGCAGAGTTGAGCATAATATTTCTACATTCCCAAGCTACTAGTGATGAAATAGAGGGAACCTTTCCTTCATGTGATAATCTCTATTGTTATACGAAAATATTTTGGTAGCAAAAATAACCCTAAGTATAAGTCTTCCTAGAAAGATATATACATCGATGAGGCATGTCCAGCAGGCCTGTTTGGGAGCAAATCATCCAGAACGAAAGATGTTTAGCAAGAAAGCCACCAACGAGTGGTATAGCTAAGGACAATGTTATTTGATGATTTAGTGGTTACGCTAATGAATGTGTCACATTGATAAAGTGGTTACAATTCATAAATGCAATAAAGCCCATTTTAGTTTATTTTATGTTATTTTATTTTTTTAGAGAAAATGGATAAAATGACCCATTTGGAAAGCTCAACTCCAAAAATAACCCTTTATTTTTTATAGTACAAAAAAGAGCATGAATGGATAAAAATACCCTTAATGAGTCTTTTTTGCAATCAATCCCAACCTATAGGTTGAGAATCTCAACCCCGAGGTTGGGAATCCCAAATGGGATTGAATATCCAAGGTTGGGATTCTCAACTTTTAGGTTGGGATCCCAACTTACAGGTTGGGATCCTAACCTGAAGGTTGAGAATCCCAACCTTAGATGTTTAATTCAAGTTTGGGATTCCCAACCTTAAGGTTGGGATTCCCTACCAATCCTAACTTTCAGGTTGGAAATCCCAACCTCGAGGTTGGGAATCTCAACCTCTAGGTTGGGATTTCTAATCTTGACTTCAAAATCAAAATTGTGGGGTTGTTTCGTAATTATAATATTTTATCATAGAGGGCGCTTCTTACCCAAAAAGCGCCCTTAAAAATTTTTCTAAAATTACATAATTACACTTTTAGTTTTCTGAATTATCAGAACTGACCTTATTATTATTTTTTTTATTAAAATTACTCTCTTATTTCTTCAATATCAAAATCCATAATCTCCCACAATTCATCATCATCAATCCAATTCATCAACATCATCATCTCCCACAACAACAACAACATTATCAAATCATCATAACATTAATACAAATTAAAAAAAAAAACAGAAGAACATGGTGGTTCTGGGTTTGGTGCCGAACCCATAACCAGACGGTTCTGGTTCGTCGTAGACCAGAACCATCTGGTTCTGGGCTCGTCGTTGAACCCAGATGGTTCTAGGTCGCGAACCCAGAACCAGACGGTTCTGGGGTTCGACGACGAACCCAGAACCAACTCAGGAAAAAAAAAAAAAAGGAAAGAAGAAGAAGAAGAAGAAGAGAGAGAGGAGAGGTTTGACGAGAGAAGCGACGAGTTAGTGGGATTGGTGGGGTAGTGGTAATTAGGAGTGTAATCAAGGATATTCTTGTCCAAAAAGGGTCCATAAAAAAAGATTTGAAAAAAAAAAGGTAATTTCCCAATGGGTTATCAAAAAAGGGTTATTTTTCAACAAAACATTTTTTTTTAAAAAAAAGATAAAGCCCATTTTAATGGGTTGACATGTCGAAATAGAATTATAATCATTTTATAAGTCATACTCTCCGATGAAACTAAGTATCTTTATTGAAATAATAGTCAATAATTGAATTATAATCTCATAGTTCATAAAAATCAATAATTTAAAAAAGTTAAAAACCTAAAAATAAAAGAAGATAAACAGTCTCATAACTATACATTACTTTATTGTTTCAGTATTATTGTCATACCTTTCATCTATACATTTATTATTATTATTAAAATGGTCAGCCAATACCTTGTATTAGTGGGAATCTATTTACTTGGAGTCTTAAAATTTAGAGTATAACCCCCTTCTGAAGATCTTATTGATTTTTGAAAATGTTAAACTATACACGAAATTCATGTATTCTATTCCTATCTCACGTATCTATGTGCAATTATATTCTATAAACAAACAATATATACACAATTATATCATTTGTGAGGTTAATATTAGATGATAGGTGATATATTAATAGACAACATTATGTACGTAAATAGGAAAAAAAAAAAAGATATCATTGTCCAATTGAGCTTGGTGAGTTGTCTCCACTACGAGTGATGTATTAAAAAACTATATAATAAGGATGTATATCATTATGCGATAATATATTCATACACACTTCAAATTACAACCGATTGATATACATGGTAGTGAAAAAAAAAAGGCGAAAAAGATGGGAATGTACAATATATTACTAATAAGGGGAAGCCAAAACACAAACCATGTATCAAAGCAACTTGTATGCAGTCAAGTATAGCAGTGTGGCAAGCCAGTTCAGCGAGAAAATGAGAAAACGAGTACATTTCAACGATGTTGCAACCATTATTGAATTGCAGAACGAAGGTCATGGTTCGGGACAAAATTGTTATGTGAAAGCTGAAGGTTTGTCATGGTAGACGTGTCATGTCCACCATCCAGCCATCCCCTTAAAGCCTCTGCTTCATATGTATAACCATCTGCTGCCACAATTGGATTTTCCATCCCTTCCTGCAAAGCATCAGCAAGCAAAGTAATATGCTGTAGCCCGAACTGAATAAATATGGAACTTAATGAAGGCCGGTTGCTGGCAAAGTCAGAGAACCCATGAACTTCAGGGAAATCTGGATCAGTAAATAAGTGATACTAAACGTATTAACAGAATAATTAAAGATAGTTTTTGAAAGAAACTGCGCGGTGGCCAGTATGGATCTTGAGACATTTAGTCCCTGCAGATAAAATAAAGTAAAAGGCCAAACTGTTAATTACGTACCTGTAAGATGGGACAAATAAAATATGATGGAGACTGACCATGCTCTTCAGAACCCATCCGAAATGATGATGAGGTTCCACAAGAAGCTCTTATTGGTTTAAGAACTCTCCATATATATCTCCGATACAAGGTCTGGACATTTGCTTGGATAATTGTCCCAACACCTCAAAGCCAAGTGAGCCAATTGTGTTGCTTTCACAAATGGCTACTCTCCAGCTGAGGAATCCAACAAAGCTTCCAGATTTTCCATAGCTGGTATTTCTGACATTTCCGCCACTATATCCAAAGGGTGATCTCCCAGTCAACAATTGTATAATTATAATTCCAAATGAGTAAATGTCTGACTTGGGAGATAATTCTCCCGTTTGAAGAAACTGAGGATGGTTACCGACATCAAAGCCACTGAGTTTGCATACAAAACCAGCATCAAGGAAAATATTTTTAGCTTTTAAGTCTCCATGCATGGACTATGCCGCTGCAATTATCCGCTCTTCTTCCTATTTCTTTTTAGCATTTTCAAAGTTTTCCTTTTTCTTTTTTCTTTTGCCAATGCTTCCTCATTTTCCTTACGCCATCTGAACTCTTCAGCGTATGACCCTTCTAATGCTGTAGCCTGTAAATTGATGGCTGTAATCAGCAATTTTCCTAGTGTGAAGTTTTCAAGCTTCTGTGTCCAACTAATACGCATTACTGTATTAGTGTGAAGTTTTCAAGCTTCTGTGTCCAACTAATATGCATTACTGTATTAATGCAGATATGTTAATTTAGATTTTCTGCAACATGCCCCAGGGTTGAAAAACGCATGCACTGAGAAACTTTAGCGTCTTAATTAATCATTTACACACAAATTTAAGGAAAAACAAATTCAATTAGAATAAATTCTGTGCATTTAGCACTTGATCTCGTCCCTCATTTCCGGCAAACGGTGGTTAGTATGTTACTCCAACATTTGGCAACTTATATTTTTTCTCCACCCATCTAAATAGATTTTTTTTTTTTTTTTTTTGTGAATTTTAGCCAGCTCAATACCTGAAAGCTATTGTTACTTTGTTAGTGCAGTAGAAGTGATAGAATCAAATGTAACTCAGATAAGGACCATGCATATATGTTCTCTCGTTTCATTCTCTTCCCTGTTGCTGTTCACTGTATTATGTTGCTTTGTTGCGTTTGGACTGCAGAAACTTGAGCAGATCTCGAACTACAGTGTCCATGGAATGGCCAACACTTCGCAGCTAGAACTCTTCCAAGCTTCCGATGAGAGCATGTGTTGCAGCACTCTAGCCGTGTTCTTTGTATCATCAAGCCCAAGACGATGACTTCCAAACATTAGTATGTTGCGGTTATTCATAATTGACCTCATTCCTGAATGCCTATCATCCACAATTAAGCACACATATCCAACAAGAAGACATACATTGCCAAGATATTGAAAAAACAACACTTTTTGGTCTACTAAAAATGACGCTCAACAATTTCATCATTATTCATTCAGAAAATACTTTTAACTTTACAACTGGACTACATTGTGAACTTCATATTTGAGTCAAATTTGTTATTTCAAAACTATAGGTTTCATTAATATTTGGATTCAGCTTGCTGCATATCTTATATCAAGTATATATATAAGATATATATATATATGTGTGTGTGTGCGCGCGTGTGTATGTGAGACTTTTATAAATGACAGTATAGTTTTTATATATTATTTTGTTATTTTTTGAATTTTTTTTGGGAACATATTTTCTTTGTTTCAATTGGTGAGAATAAATGCATTTACCATATTTATTAACACTGTTTGGATTAATAATAATAAGAAGATTAATTATATTAATAATATGCAATCCTATAATACATCTATACATTTTTTTTTTAATTTCAATTTTGTTTTACTTAAAAATAATTTTTAATTTAATAAAATTCAATTCAACAAATCCTATCGCCCTATCAAACACCAAACACGAGATTTAATCACATCCAATTAAATTTAATATGATGCTCCAAACACACCCTTAGTGATACATTGGGCATGTTTTAGTACCTAAGATATTTAATCCTTGATGTCTGCCTTGAGATGTTACACAATAAAATTTCTAGACAAACAAAAATGGAACGAAGTCCGTCAAGATGCAGACAACAGTAAAATGCATAATGCGTGGCAAATAAAACGATTCGAAAGTAAAGAAAACAACAGAAATAAACTGCTAATCGCGATCAGTTCCGTCAACTGCTTTTTCCTGAAGATGAAACTCTCTAGCAGGTTGAGGAGCAGGCAGTAGTTTAACAGACCCCGAATCTCTCTCCCGCCCCACCATAACTTTATCATCCTCGCAGTACTGCTGCTTCGCTATCTTTAACAGATGAGAATCCTCCTCCATACTCTTTATAAGTATGATCAGCAGCTCAAATTCTCGAGCAGTTTCCACCTTATCATCCTTCATGCGCTTCACAAGTACCTCCAACAGCTCATTTTTTTCCCTCATCCGCTTCTTAGCTATCTTAACCGTATCATCTTCTTCATTGTTCCCCTCCAGCAGTAGGTCCCAAAGGTACTTCCCCGCCATCCCAAAATCCCTCTTCTTCACCATTTCCCACAACTTCGGGAGGTGTTTGAAAATAACACCAAAGAGAAACTTCAGCGCGGCGATGATCCCCATTGCCAACGTCACTGGACGAAAAACTTCTTGGATTACATTCCAGGTAACATGGCCCACGGAAACGAGAAGAGGATGCAACCGCGTAGACTTGGCCTTCACGTCACGTTTCACAATGCTCGTCTGAGGAGGTGGGGAAAGAAACGGCGTTCTGGAAGTGGGAATAGCAGTGGTTATCTTGTCCACGGGAGTAAGCGGTGGCACAGACGACATCTTCACCGAGATCTGACTAGAGTGCATAATGCTTCTCTTCACCGAGATCTGACTAGAGTGCATAATGCTTCTCTTCACCGAGAGCTGACTAGAGTGCATAATGCTTCTCTTCACCGATAGGTGACTTGCTCGGGAAGGAAACATTGTTGGGGATGGTAAACTGTGTGAGAGAAGTACTGATTTGGGAGAAACGATCATCTTGTTGTTTCACAGACGAAAAATGGAGGAGATGAAAAATGGTGAGGCAGTGATATGTGTATATATATAGGGAGGAGTACTGAGCTAGAGGACGGTTGGTTCTTTTTTAGTAGTATTCCGTGGCGGTTGGTTTTGCACATGCTAAAGTAAAATCTGTTTTAATTAACATAAGACAATGATCAAATTGAGGTGGACAAAAAGATGTGATAGGTTAAGTCAAGTTACCATGATGAACAATTTTTTAACGTAATTAATAATTTCGACAATGAGTTCCTTTTTAAATAATACTCCTTTTAAGTGTGTTATGGTTTAATTTGTCTTCAGCTCACTATTTTCAATTTTACTAAATCACTATTTTAAGTTTTAAAAATAGTTTTAATAGCACCGATCTCTTGATTTTAGACCAAAATGAAATTTGCCCATATTATATATTTACATAGACATGTTGCTTATTTTTTACTGTTTAGGCCGAAACAAACAATTATCTTTTTTACAATTATCTAATTTACTTTGTTTGGATCCACTCTTCAAGGTTCACACTTCTTAGAATTATCTTTTTTTTTTCGAGTTAACTCTCAATAGAGCAAAACAAAAACAATTAGTGGTTTGACATGCAAGATTAATTTGTATAAATTAATGCTATAATATATTTAGTGATGGGATAAATTAGAAATGTAATGTGTGTGGTATAATATGAGATTGGAGAATAGGAATATCTCAAGTAGGTAGTACTGTTTCTTTTTTAATATAAATAAAATATTTAATGTCTGCAAAGTGACCTTTTTCATGTTGTCTAAAAATACAGACAGGGATTATGCCAGTTTTTTATTCTATTTCACTTTAATCTAACATAAATGGTTATTTGATTTTAGTTTAAATGTAACTTCAGTAGTCTTTTTAACATTTTGGGTCTACCAATGTCGAATGTTATATATAAAATATTTCATTAATGTGAAATATTTTTATTTGGAAATATTTCACTTCTCTTATCTTCTCCCTCACTATGCGCTAGACTCCCCAACAAAAGTCCCAACTTCCATCTTCACCATTAACTATTACAATATCTTACAGCCAACCACTTACCCATCCGTCAGACCATTGCTTTTGGGTCCACCTAAAACTTGTCATCTTCTTCATACAAATCTTGATTTTGCATGATCACCAGCTAATAAACACCAATATTAATTAATTTCCAACCGTGTGATCCTCTTTTATTTATGTGGGAAGTTAGCTAGCTAGCTAGCTAGCATCACCGTTCTTGTGCCCTAACACTTCTCAGATTCATAATCCATGTTCGGATAAATTAAACTAATCTCTTTTACATAATAGTTGTTATACAAATTCCTAGTCGATTTATATATCAAAATTTGAGTAAATCACAATTAGATACCGTATGGCTCATATGTAATATCCAATACTTTTTTGACATGTTTCAACCTAGGAAAAAATATGACACAATCGAAGCATAAAAGAGCCGACAGCAAAGCTGGTGATGCAGATTTTCTCCGGCAAATATCTCATTGCTAATCATAACCGAAATATGAAAGGACACGTGGTAAAGCGACTGCCTTCTTCGCCATAATGTTTTGCTAAAGCGACTGATTTTTAAATTTGTTACCTGTCTTGGAATTCAAGTTTGAATTTCTCTGACGGAAATGCCCTGGTGTGGTTTGGAGTCCGGGACTTTTCTTGATGGCGGCACTGTAATTTGGCGGCAAGTGGTGGGGGCAAATTGGGGATGTGGGATTATGTTGTTTTTATATTGGTGTTTATTAGCTGGTGATCTGGAGACAAAATATGGGAAAATCCAGCTTAATCTATTAGCTAGTGGGGTACTAGTTAAATTAACGAAAATTTCGATCAATTTTTTACTATTACTGGGCAACATATATTCAAAAGATTTTAGGTTAATAAGATTTAAACGAAGCAGATTTTGGGTTAAAAAGATTTAAACAAAGCGTAATTGATGTTTTGCTAAAGGCGACTGTTATGTGCTAACTAATCCCACAAAATTTTTAAATTTGTTGATGTCATTCTTTGTTATTTTTATTGATTATTATTCATCCTTAATGCTCTTTACTATATAAATGGAGAAATATAAACTGATGGAAACCTTTTAAACTGGTTTTTGCTAACTAATCCGAGATCTTTTTTTTTTTTTTTCCCGTTGGCAGCTAGAAAAATTAACCACTCTACTTAAAAATAAAATCATACTTCTATTTTGACTTTGCTTGGAGAAGTCATACTAAATGGATTTCAATTGTAAGAAAATCTGATTACAGATTAAATTCCAGGGGAGGCTAAATCACAAAACTAATTAGAGAAATAATGACAGAAAATTTATATACATACATACATATATATAGTGGCAAACCTTAAAAATTTATTTAGGTGGGGCACATAAATAGTGTCAAGATTTGAATCATTTTCATCGTAGGTGATTAAAAATAATAAATATGCACCTCTTTCAAGTACACTTCATTATTTAAAAATAATCTAATTTAAAATTATAAACTTCTTTAATAGAAAAATTATATATATTTTTAAATTTATTCTGATATGCTTTAATAAATTGAACTATTTTTCGAGTCATATATCTTTTTAATATTTGTTATAGTAGTTCAAATTTTATCATAATAACTTAATTGTATGTGTGAAAGTTTTTCTCCTTGTATTATAGAAATATCTTTCTTATGGATATTGTTGGAATAGATTTTGAGGTCATATGTTTAATCTTGATAAGTCTGAATGAATTATAATAATAATTTTCACTTTGTTTCACACAACTATATAAATTTAAGCATATAATAGATTGATGAAGAAAATAAAATTCATTGTTCATTAAAATCCATTGAATCAACTCTGAAAATATTAAATCAACTATTAGAAAAAAAAATCATTAAATCAAATTTTACATAAATTAAAAATGAAATTTCCAATCTAAATAAATCAAAGTCAAACTCCTAACAGATATATAACACGTTTTTTTTTTTTTTTTTTTTTTTTTAACACAGTTTTAAAAATAGTTTTAATAGCACCAATCTCTTGATTTTGGACCAAAATGAAATTTGCTCATATTTTATGTTTACATGGACATGTCACTTATTTTTTCTTGTTTGGGCCGAAATAAACAATTATCTTTTTTACAATTATCTAATTAACTTTGTTCGGATCCACTCTTCAAGGTTTACACTTCTTATAATTATCTTTCTTTCTTTTGAGTTAACTCTCAATAGAGCAAAATAAAACCAATTAGTCATTCGACACGGGAGATTAGATTGAATAAATTAATACTATAATGTATTTGATGATTGAATAAATTATTGTTATGATGTATTTAGTGTAATATGAAATTGGAGTAGAGAAGTGTCTAAAATAGGTAGTACTGCTTCTTTTTTACTATAAATAAAATATTTAATGTATGCAAATTGACCTTTATCATGTTGTCTAAAAATACAGGCATTAGATTCTGTCATTTTTTTATTTTATTTCACTTTAGTCTAACATAAATTGGTTATTTGATTTTAGTTTAAATGAAACCTCAACAGTCTTTTTTAAATTTTAAGTCTATCAATGCGGAATGTTATATATAAAATATTTCATTTATGTGAAATATTTTTATTTGGAAATATTTCACTTCAAATGTTCCACTTCCACATGGTTTTTTATGTAGAACGTGGGGTTCATGGCAGGGGAGAGTGGGAAAAACAGTAAATGTATCAGCCATATATTTACTTGCAAATAAACACCATTAACAAAAGGCAAAAAACCATATATCCTCATCAACCATATATTTGCTTCTCTTATCTTCTCTCTCACCATGCGCTAGATTCCCCAACAAAAGTCCCAACTTCCTTCTTCACCATTAACTATTACAATATCTTACAGCCAACCACTTACCCATCCGTCAGACCATTGCTTTTGGGTCCACCTAAAACTTGTCATCTTCTTCCTACAAATCTTGATTTTGCATGGTTGATGATTAATTAATTTCCAACCGTGTGATCCTTTTTTATTTATGTAGGAATTGAAATTTGCTACCTAGCTGGCATCACCATTCTTGTACCCTAACACTTCCCTTTCGCCACTTATCTGTGTAACACTGGGTTGCAACTGACAATTTATAACAAAAATGCATCTAAAATATCTCCTATTTATCGTCTGAGTGGTCACATTTTCACAAACTTACAAATACGGAAATACGGCCTGTCTTGATCATTTTTTATCGTGGAGTGGAGTTCTGACCTCCTAGCCGCCAATTCAGACTGCAGCTACTTTTTGTTGCTCCTACTGGAATCTGGACTCTGGACTCACCAAGAAAGACCCTGGATTTTAATAACAATATATTTCTCTTGTCCATAGAACGTAACGTCTCACCGTTACCGTTGACTCTACTCTCCCCCACTTTTCATACTGTCTCCTCCATCCAACGGCGCCCCAACTTGTAATAAACGCTGTTCCCAGCCCCAAACCTCACGTGATCATGCCACTTTTTTTGTTTATGTAAATTTGGTTGAATCTATTAATATGATAATAGATTCAACCAATATGATAATTATAAATTTTGGTTCTCTCATAAAATATTTGAGCTTTTTTCTAACCATAAATTTGAACTTTTTTTTCTAACCTAACATAATCTTATGATATATAAATATTACATTCGATTAATGATTTGAATGTGATTATTTTTCACTTTTATTTTATCAACAACCAATCACATGCTTAAAATTGTTAAGACAATACTCATGACATATTAGTTGTTTTCGGAAACATTTCAAACATAAATTGATTTGCAAATAATTGAGTTCAAACTATGGTTGGTAGTAAAGAAAACCTATAATAGGTTTGCAAGCAAAATAAATATCAGTTTTGGTTATAGGATTTTTTCTTCAGCATAGAATCTGGCATTTCTTCATCCCAGAAAAGAGAAAACTCAAGTAAAAAGGTTTATTTGTCTTCAGATCACTTTTTACTAGGATATAGCTTAATAATAATTAGTTAAAAAATCAAAATGAATATATGTTTATTAATAATAAATCAAATAATCAAATATATGTTTAAAGTGCAAATGTTTCTTTGATTGTAGCTAGCAGTTGATATCATTAGTTAAAAGCCACAGTCCCTATGCCCGATGACATGGGTTCTACTCCAATTAACAACATTCTCTCATCAATTTGTGTGAGCAGTCTACCTACCCTTGCATGAGCCACTTCTTCATCTCCGTATGAACCAATCCCTCTTATATGAAACAATTGTTGGGGTCGCGTCATTAGTGTCTTATCCCAGTTGATTCCAATAATTCTTTGGGGCACTCCTAGTAATTAAAAAAAAAAAAATCTTTGATTATTTTGATATACGAATTAATCAATTTAATTAAATTTGACTTCTAATATTAATGCCAAATTTATATGAACAAGACCTACCAATATGATGATTAACATTATTGGACAGCAGAGCATAATACTTCTACGTCCGCAGCTACTAGTGTGAAGTAGAGGGAGCCTTTCCTTTACGTGAAATCTCTATCTACATAATCACTTTGTTAAAAAATATGGAACGTTATCCGCAGTAGAAAGAATTGAATCGACTCATAAAAAAGGACAAACCTTAAGAGTGGCCTTAATGGCAGTTTTTTCAGCTTTCACTCGCCTCATTGAATCTTCAAATGCTTCTCTTGTCAAATTTTCAATCTCCGCGAGGGCCTGTTCAAGCTGATCTAAAAGTTGATTATCCCTGCTTTTCCTTCCTGGCAATATCGTAAGACATAGGCCTTCAACAACATCATTTAAATAGATAAAGTTTTGATTGACAGATTAACTACAAAAATAAGGTCATCAAGACAGATAAACTGATTTTTATAGTAAAGAATGTATAAATATACGAGTTAAACTTTCTGTACATGCCCTAACCAAAAGAATTCATATGGGCTTAAGTGACCTAGCTCATGGACAGAGGCTAGAACCTGAAGAAACCGAGGCAGGTCATCACATGCTTCTAGCTAGCTCGAATTCACTCTTTTCACATCTCAAATTACTCGAACCTGAAGCACTTGTACTTGGGTTCGAACATCCAGTTTCAGAGACTGGACTTGTTATCAATATTAATGCAAATCTATCTTCAACGTCAGCAACATCTACACCACCACCATCTAAACCACCTTTCCTGTACATATAATAATTCGGTTAGTGTCCATGGTAGTGACAATCAAATGTTTGAAACCATAACCACCTGCATAAATGTCAGGCATTCCATTTAAAATATATTTTCTCAGCATTCCAACAAGGGAGACAAAAATTGCAAAAGGTATGTAACTGTTATCGAAAGCATACCCTGAGCGAATGAGGTGCCCACCACGGATAAATCAAATTAGGAATGACAGAGGCAGATGGTCAAGCACATACTTGGCTTTCCTAGACTTGATATAGTTCATACCCCTATAATGTCAATCTCAATGTAAGAGTCAAAATGCAAGTTTCAGTTCAGTCGGCCATCAAGAGAGTCCAGTTGATCACTTCAATCACATAATAACAAAATCAAACAAAACTTCATTCTACACAAAAGAACATTAACCGATGTCTCCCTACTTAAAAAGAAAAACACGCAGCGTGGATTGTAAACATTTGACGAAAAAATATTTATTAGTAGTTAGAAACCTCTCTTTTCGAAGACAAAAACACCATACCAAGAATCATATAATTGCCCTGTCAGCCTTGAAGACATACTTCAGACCAAAAAAAAAAAAAAAAAAAGAAGAAACATTAATCAATGTCATGTAAACCAAAGATACTATTCATGTAATGGGTACTCCGAGTAATCCTTGTCCGCTGCCGCCCCAATAACAAGCTTCTTAATAGAGTGCTGATAGTACACGAGTTCCACGATCCCCTCTCCGATATCTTCCATCTCAACTTGTTTCCTTTGCAACAGAAACAAGTGCAGTGCTTATGCGTGACTTTAGCCCTGGAAGTATAGCCTTGATATGTTGTTCCGGAATCTGCAAAGAGAATAACTTGAAAGGCTCAAATCAATTGAGAATTCGGAGATCTTTCACATTCTGTCAGGTCCAGGTACTACAAGCGTCATCACTGCACACAACCATCGACGGTAAGTAAACTTAATTGAGTTGAATTTTACTTTAGATTAAAAGGATCATCCCGATAATTATGAAGCTATTATGATGTACTAAGAATAAAAGAAATTCCCAAATACACTCTATAAAATACAGCAAGAAAGAGAGAAGGGAATTTGTGATGCATAAATGTAACAGCAGACAAGGACCATGAACCATCTGATTTTGCAATGAGGAATTAAGTTAGTCAGAATATGGAATTTAGAAATTTTCTAATATTCTACCTGGTTTAACTTTTTCGCCAATTGAGGAACACCACAACGATTGGCTAGACTATTATATTCCTACGCAACATCATTAAAAAAATACCAATTGATTTTTACTATTACTGGGCAACATATATTTAAAAGATTTTGGGTTAAAAAGATTTAAACAAAGTGTAATTGATGTTTTGCTAAAGCGATTGTTATGTGCAAACTAATCCCATAAAATTTTTAAATTTGTTGATGTTATTCTTTGCTATTTTTATTGATTATTATTTATCATTAATGCTCATTACTATTTAAATGGAGAAATATAAACTGACGGAAACTTTTTAAACTGGTTTTGTGCTAACTAATCCCAGTTCTTTTTTTGTTGGCAACTAGAAAAACTAATAATATATTTTTGTTAAACAACCACTCTGCTTAAAAATAAAATCATGCTTCTGTTTTGACTTTGCTTGGAGAAGTCATACTAAATGGATTTCAATTATAAGAAAATTTGAATACTGATTAAGTTCCAGGGGAGGCTAAATCACAAAACTAATTAGAGAAATAATCACGGGAAATATATATATATATATATATATATATATATTGACGGACCTATAAAATTCGTTTAGGTAGAGCGTATGAATAATATTCAAGATTTGAGTCTCAGTTAGGTGATAAAAAAAAAATTGTGCACCTCTTTCTTTCTTTCTTTTTTTTTTTTTGTTTCTTTTGACAAGTTACACCTCTTTTAAATACATTTCATTAATTAAAAATAATATAATTTAAAATTATAAACTTCTTTAATAGGAAAATTATAATATTTTTTAATTTTATTCTGGTACACTTTAGTAAATTAAACTATTTTTCGAGTAATATATCTCTTTTATATTTGTGATAGTAGTTCAAATTTCATCATAAATATTTAATTGTATGTGTGAAAAATATTCTCCTTCTATTGTAAGAACATATTTTTTATCAATATTGTTAGAATAGATTTTGAGGTCATATATCATAGTAAATCTCAATGAATTATAGGAATAATTTTCATCCGACTTCTTAGTACAACTATATAAATTTAAGCATATAATAGATTGATAAAGAAAATAGCATTTATTGTTAATTAAAATCCATTGCATCAACTCTAAGAGCATTAAAATAACTATAAAATAAAAAAGAAAATTAATTCAATCAAATCTTACATAAATTAAAAATGAAATTTCCAATATAAATAAATAAGAGTCAAACTCCTAATGTTTGCTTGTCTTACAAAGCCTTAAACTTAACATTTAAATATGCAAAGAGAAGTGGAGAAAGTTTGACATATAATCATATGATTTTAGTCCAGTATCTTTGTTTTAGTCTCTTTTGATAAGAAAATTTTAAGCTTTTACCGTCTTTAATATTATTATTTAGATACACAAAACATGAAATAATGAAATTAATTAGTTGTTAGAGGAACTAAAGATTATTGGACGGTAATAATACATTAAATAACTGTAGAAATATGAAACCACCAATAAAAGCTCACAAAACTTGCAGACACTACATAGAAAATCATTGAATTCCTGCACCAAAAAGAAAAACTTTCTGAAGTTAATCAATTTTTATATGTCTAGCCATAACATTCTACCTAGGTTGAACAACGAATAAACGGCTCATAATAAACCAATAGTAAGGATCCACACTTACATGGCAATCAAAAGTTTCAATGCTTCCCCCTTATTGGAGTTTCTCCAATAGGATGGTGGTATTTCCACCTCTCACAAATTGTATGCACACTCCAAATCAATATTTTTAAATATACAATATTATTCTTAAATAAAATTATTAAAATGATAAATATTTTTTTTAAGATAAATAGTTTATAAATACACTTATTCATTATTAATTAAAACATTATTTATATCATAAAATAATACTACAAACCAAGTCATCAACTCATTCAAAATCATTGCAAGCAATACAATCGTTCTCTCTCTCACTCTCTTTATATATCTCTCCTTATATTTAATGGAAAATTCATGATTGTGATCAGTAAGAAGGGGAAACAATCAAAGATTAGAAGAGAATAGGTAGCGGTATAGATTTGACGAGAAACGAAAAATCTGAGTAGAAATCACGAGACTCCAGTGCGAAAGCTAAAAATAGCCAAAATTTTGAAACAGGCACTAGAAGACCACAAGTCTCGAGTCTCCATCCATCTGATTTTACTTTGAAAGCTAAAAATAGCCAAAACACAGTTTTCAAAGTCTCAAGTCTCCGTCCATCTGATTTTACTCTATTTAATTTCGCCAAAAAGGATGCAGTTTTTCCCTTCAAAAAGGTGTTACTTCTCAACAGAGAATTACATACCAATAAAAAGTTGAAAATCATGAAAATAGAAAATTAAAAAAAAAAAAAAAAAAAAAAAAAGCACTTGTACGAGAAGAGTGGACAAAGCAGAAAATAGTACAATACAAAAAGAATATTAGAGAGACAGAATGAGAGAGTTTGAAGCCTTATAAGACCTTAAAAGCATAAAAAAGACAAAAATGGCAGCGTGGATCGGGAAAGGGAGAAGTGACAAGGCACCAGAGTTTTACTGGTGTTCTCCATTATGAAAATACCCGCTATGAGTCTCAAGGGCCTTTATTATTTGCCTGAGATTGATCCACAATGTGTCCAGGAACGAAAGCAGGCCCAAGAAATGTAGGGATGCTTAAAATCAAAAGCTCAGCCTAGTGAGGGTATGGTGCGGCAAATGCAGCTGGGGCTGCGTAGTCATGATGGCACGCGATAAATGTTCTCGTAGGCCCATTTCGGTTGCAGCCATCGATCGCTCCAATGGTTGAAATAACCTTCCAAGAATATTTGCCAAAATACTTTCCATTTTGATGGCAGTGACACACTTGTTCGAAATCCCAACTTCTGATGGAAAATCCATCTAATTCTCAATTAGAATTCTAACCAAATGTTGAAAATCATGCACATAAGTATATTATATGTGTTTGGACAAAATACAAATATATTATTTATATGATTGAAGGAACTGAAGTAGAAAAATTCTATTCAAATTATGAAGGGTATATATTTGGTTTTGAAATTTGACATCAAACACGTCAATGATACATTAGATTCGATTAAAATCAAGGGCCACATGGTTTGAAATTTACTCCAACAACAAAGGGGGTTGATATATATGTATATATATATAAATAAAAAATAAAAAATCCTCATATCTAATTATAAAATCTGTATGATGAAATTCAAACTTTTTCCATAAATATTGAAAGAAAGAATATAAATATGATTTTGAATAATCAAAAGTTTCATACTGTCATGTTTATCTGAAAATCATCTCATTATACATATTATACGGTAGGGAGCGTGTAACATATATCCGTTATTTATCATTTGTCCACGTTATACATAAAGGGCGTGTTACATGTCGACCTCAAGTTTTAAATACTATAGTTAACTCTTTTCTATAAGGTTAAGTTTTTAGGTCTGATGATAATTAACATCAAAATCATATAATTGTCTTGTCAGCCTTGAAGACATACTTTAGAGCGAAAAAAAAAAAAAAAAGAAAAAAAAAAATCTTTGGTTGTCGGTGCCAGCAACCCCTATGCCTCCTATTGTGTGAGACACGGGTTCGACATCCCTCCCGTAATATCCAAATTATATATATATATATATACTATAATAATAATAATAATAATAATAATAATAATAGTAATTGTCCCACCGTCTATGTATATTGATCTTCTACTCTCATGTGAGTCCCCTCTCCTCACCCCCCCTAACACCACCTTTGTGTAGATAGATCATTTTCAATTAGGAGCAGTCCCCAAAGCCGCTCCATCAGTGTCCAATCTCGATTAGTTTGACAATCCTCTGAGTTTATCCTAGTTACAATTCTTGTACTAAAAAAAAAAAAAAAAAAAAAACAAAAAAAAACAAAAAAAAACAAAAACAAATACATTAATCACTGTCCTGTGAACCAAAGATATTATTCTATGTACTTGGTACTCCGAGTAATTCGTGTCCGCGGCCGCTCCATTAAAAAGCTTCTTAATAGAATGCTGATAGCGCACGAGTTCCACGATCCCCTCTCCAATATCTTCCATCTCAACTTGTTTCCTTTGCAACAGAAACAAGTGCAGTGCTTATGCGTGACTTTAGCCCTGGAAGTATAGCCTTGATCTGTTGTACCAGAATCTGCAAAGAGAATAACATGAAAGGCTTAAATCAATTGAGAATTTGGAAATCTGTCAAATTCTGTCAGGTCCAGGTACTACAAGCGTCATCATTGCACACAACCATCTTAAAATAGATCGTAAGAAAACTTAATTGAGTTGAATTTTACTTTAGATTAAAAGGATCATCCCAATAATCATGAAGCTATTATGATGTACTGAGAATAAAGAAATTCCCAACTACACACTATAAAATACAGCAAGAAAGAGAGAAGGGAATCTGTTATGCATAAATGTAACAACAGACAAGGAACATGAACCATCTGATTTTGCAGTAAGGAATTATGTTACTCAGAATATGTAATTTAGAAATTTTCTAATATTCTACCTCGTTTAAATTTTTCGCCAATTGAGGAACACCGCAACGATCGGCTGGACTATTATATTCCTACGCAACTTCATTAAAAAAAATTACAATTGACCTTTACTATTACTAGGCAACATATATTCAAAAGATTTTGGGTTAAAAAGGTTTAAACAAAGCAGATTTTGGGTTAAAAAGATTTAAAAACAAAGCCTAACTGATGTTTTGCTAAAGCGACTGTTATGTGCAAACTAATCCCATAAAATTTTTAAATTTGTTGATGTTATTCTTTGTTATTTTTATTGATTACTATTCATCATTAATGCTCATTACTATTTAAATGGAGAAATATAAACTGACGGAAACTTTTTAAACTGGTTTGTGCTAACTAATCCCAGTTCTTTTTTTGTTGGCAACTAGAAAAACTAATAATATATTTTTGTTAAACCACTCTACTTAAAAATAAAATCATACTTCTATTTTGACTTTGCTTGGAAAAGTCATACTAAATGGATTTCAATTATAAGAAAATCCCAATACCGATTAAATTTCAGAGGAGGCTGAGTCACAAAACTAATTAGAGAAATAATCACGGGAGAAATTTTATATATATATATATATATTGGTGAACCTAGAAAGTTTGTTTAGATAGAGGATATGATTAATGTTCAAGATTTGAGTCTAATTGCAAGTGATAAAAAAATTGTGCACATTTTTTTTTTTTTTTTGATAAGGTACACCTCTTTCAAAACATTGCATTAACTAAAAATAATCTAATTTAAAATTATAAACTTCTTTAATAGGAAAATTATAATATTTTTTAATTTTATTCCGGTACATTTTAGTAAATTAAATTATTTTTTGAGTAATATATCTCTTTTATATTTGCAATAGTAGTTTGAGTTTCACCATAAATACTTAATTGTATTGTATGTGTGAAAAATATTCTCCTTGTATTGTAAGAATATATTTTTTATTGATATTGTTAAAATAGATTTTGAGGTCATACATTTAATTGTAGTAAATCTAACTGAATTATAGGAATAATTTTCATCTACTTCTCAGATCCCAGTACAACTATATAAATTTAAACATATAATAGATTGATAAAGAAAATAACATTTATGGTTCATTAAAATCCATTGCATCAACTCTAAAATTATTAAAATAACTAAAAGTAAAAAAAATAATAATAATTCAATCAAATCTTATATAAATTAAAAATGAAATTTCCAATCTAAATAAATAAGAGTCAAACTGCCAACATTTACTTGTCTTATAAAGCCTTAAACTTAAGCTTTAATATGCAAAGAGAAGTGGAGAAAGTTTGACACATAATCATATGATTTTAGTCTAGTATCCTTGTTTTAGTCTCTTTTGATAGAAAAACTTTAAGCTTTTATCATCTGTAACATTATTGTTTAGATACACAAAACATGAAATAATAAAATTAACTAGCTGTTAGAGAAAGTTAAAAACTATTGGACAGTAATGATACATTAAACAACTTTAGAAATACGAAACCTAGTTATGATATTTGACTTGCTGACCAATAAAAGCTCACAAAACTTGCAAATACTACATAGAAAATCATTGAATTCCTACATCCAAAAAGAAAAACTTTCTGAAGTTAATCAATTATTATATATCTAGCCATAACATTCTATCTAGCTTGAATAGTGAATAAATGGCTCATAATAAAAACACATTATCAATTACTGTATGTCTAACTATAACATTCTATCTAATTTGAACAACGAATAAACGGCTTATAACAAAGACAAATTATCAATGAAACTATCAATATAAACCAATAACAAGGATCCACACTTAATGACAATCAAAAGCTCCAATGCTTCACCTTCATTGGAGTTCTCTAATAGGATGGTGGTATTTCCACCCCCAACAAATTGTATGCACACTCCAAATTAATATTTTTAAGTATGCAATATTATTATTAAATAAAATTATTAAAAAGATAAATATTTTTTTTAAGATAAATAATTTATACATACACTCATTCATTATTAATTAAAATATTATTTATATCATAAAATAATAATACAAACCAATTTATCAACTCATTCAAAATCACAGCAAGCAATACAAACTCTCTCTCTCTCTTTCTCTCTCCCCATAATTTCCTCTGTGTACGAAAGGAAGAGGAATTCACGATTGTGATCAATCAATAGGGAAAACAATCAAGAGAAAATTGAGAAAATAGCGCCTTTGGGAATGGCATCCTCAAAAGTAACTTTTTTATTTTTTTATTATTAATAAAAGACATTGAAATGACAAAAACGCCCTTAATGAGTATTTTTTTAAATCAATCCCAACCTATAGGTTGGGAATCTCAACCCCGAGGTTGGGAATCCCAAATTAAAAAAAAGCATGAATTGACATAAATGCTCTTAATGAGTATTTTTTGAAATCAATCCCAACCTATAGGTTGGGAATCTCAACCCTGAGGTTAGGAATCCCAAATAGGATTGAATATCTAAGGTTGGGATTCTCAACCTTTAGGTTAGGATCCCAACCTAAAGGTTGAGAATTCTAACCTTAGATGTTTATTCAAGTTTAGGATTCCCAACCTCAAGGTTGGGATTCCCACCTTCGAGGTTGAGATTCTCAACCTCTAGGTTAGGAATCCCATCTTTGAAGTTGAAATTTCAAATATAAATGTTGAATCAAGGTTAGGATTCCCAACCTTTAGGTTGGGATTCCCAACCTCAATGTTCAATTACATATATTTCATAATTAAATAAATTTATGGGGTTATTTCATAATTATAATATTTTATCATAGAGCAAGAAGCGCCCTCAAAGATGTTTTCTAAAATTATAGAATTGCATTTTAATTTTTTGAATTATCAAAACTGACCTTATTATTATTTTTTAAAAATCCAGGATGAAATTCGTAATTAAACAAATTTTTGGGGTTGTTTCGTAATTATAATATTTATCATAGAGGGTGCTTCTTACCCAAGAAGCGCCCTCAAAGATATTTTCTAAAATTACAGAATTACACTTTAATTTTCTGAATTATCAAAACTGACCTTATTATTATTTTTTGAAAATTCAGGATGAAATTCGTAATTAAACAAATTTTTAGGGTTGTTTCATAATTATAATATTTATCATAGATTGCGCTTCTTACCCAAGAAGCGCCCTTAAAGATATTTTCTAAAATTACAGAATTACACTTTTAGTTTTTTGAATTATCAAAACTGACATTATTATTATTTTTTGAACAAAATTACCCTTCCCATTCCTTCAATATCAAAATTATAATCTTCCACAATTCATCAACATCATCAACCACAATTCATCAACATCATCAATATAATTCATCAACATCATCATCAACATTATAACATTAATAAACAAACAAATAAAAAAGAAATTTGGTTCTGGGTTCGCGACCTAGAACCAACTCAGGAAAAAAAAAAAAAGAAAGAAGAAGAAGAAGAAGAAGAAGAAGAAGAGGGAGGAGGGATGAGGATGGTTCTGGGTTCGTGACCCAGAACCAACTCAGGAAAAAAAAAAAAAAAGAAGAAGAAGAAGAAGAAGAGAGGGGGAGGAGGGATGAGGATGGTTCTGGGTCGCGAACCCAAAACCAGAGATGGTTCTGGGTTCGCGACCTAGAACCAACTCAGGAAAAAAAAAAAGAAAGGAAAGAAGAAGAAGAAGAAGAAGAAGAAGAAGAGAGGGAGGAGGGATGAGAATGTCGATGGGTTAGGGCATTTTAGAGAGAGAATGAGAGGAAAAAGTTTGATGGGGTGGGAATTTTAGAGAGAGAATGAGAAATGGGGTGGGTCACGGAGGGAAAAGATATGGGTAAGTAGTAATTAGCTGTACTATTAAGGGTATTTTAATCTAAAAAAGATCATGCCGCAGAGAATTAAAAAAAAAAAAAGTTATTTTTCAATTAGGTTATTCAAATAAGGTCATTTTTCAACAAAACCCAACAATCAAAGATTAAAAGAGAGTAGGTAGCGGTGTTGATTTGACTTGAAATGAAAAATGCAAATAGAAATCACGAGACTCAAGAGCAAAAGCTAAAAATAGCCAAAATTTTGAAAGAGGCACTAGAAGACCAAAGTCTCGAGTCTCCATCCATCTGATTTTACTTTGAAAGCTAAAAATAGCCAAAACACAGTTTTCAAAGTCTCAAGTCTCCATCCGTCTGATTTACTCTACATAATTTGGCCAAAAAAGATGCAGTGTTTCCCTTCAAAAAGGTGAATGAACAGTTGAAAATCATGAAAACAAAAATAATAAATAAAAAAAAATAAAAAAAATAAACTCTTATACAAGAAGAGTGGACAAAGCGGAGAATAGTACAGTACAAAAAGAATATTAGAGAATAGAGAGAGAGAACGAGAGGAATTTGAAGCGTTATAAGACCTAACAAGCATAAAAGAGACAAAAATGGCAGCGAGGGTCGGGAAAGGGACAAATGACAAAGCAGCAGGATTTACTGGAGTTCTCCATTACGAAAATACCCACTGTGAGTCTCAAGGGCCTTTATTCGCCTGAGGTTGATCCACAATGTGTCCAGGAACAAAAATAGGCCCTAGAAATATAGGGGTGCTTAAAATCAAAAGCTCAGCCGAGTGAGCGTATGGTGCGGCAAATATAATTGGGGCTGCGTAGCATGATGTACGTGATAAATGTTCTCATAGGCCCATTTTGTTTGCAGCCATCGATCGATCCAATAGTTGAAATAACCTTCTAATAAAGTACAATATTTGCCAAAATATTTCCCATTTGATGGTAGTGACAAACTTGTTCGAAATCCCAACTTCTGATGGAAAATCCATCTAATTCTCAATTAGAATTCTAACCAAATGTTGAAAATCATGCAAATAAGTATATTATATATGTTTGGACAAAATGGATAAAATAAAAATATATTATTTATATGATTGCAAAAACTTAAGTAGAAACACTTTATTCAAATTATGAAGGGTATATATTTGGTTTTAAAATTTGATATCAAACATGTCAATGATATATTAGATTCGACTAAAATCAAGGACTACATATATGGTTTGAAATTTACTCCGACAACAAAGGGAGCTGATAGATATCTACCCTTATAACTTTAGTAAAAAAAAATTAAAAAAAAAAAAATCCTCACAGCTAATTATAATATCTACATGATGAAATTCGAAACTTCTTCCATAAATATTGAAGGAAAGAGTATAAATATGATTTTGGATAATCAAAAGTTATATACTGTTTATAACAATAATTAGTGACTAACCTTAATGTAAGAAAAACCGATAATTTGCTGAGACACAACAACAAATAGAGGAACTTGAATGACCATTTTGTAGCAGTTGAACAAGGCTGACAATGACCCCTTCACATTTGGTTGGATATTGTATTTGTTCATTTTCTTAAACGTACTCAGCTCAGCCAACATGTATGGCAGAGGAATTACAATGAAAACTAAAGGGGAGAAAATGATGCTGTGCAAGTGAAGAAGGGAATCATATCTCTTGGTTGAGTAGTTGAGCCATAGTTTCTCTGCAAAACTCATGCTTTCTACCCAACGCTGCCTCTGCTTCTAGAAAGGTCAAGTAGTGAAGCATTGCAATTTCATGAAATCTTGGATGAGAGTGATAGAGATTTGGAGGGTAAGGCATGGATTTGTAGCAAAACACAAGATGGGATTGCTTCTTAATAAATTGGCTAATTTATCTGATGTTGATTGTTAATCTATGTTTTAAGGCTACCCGTCACAATTAAGATATTTTGAATCTCAAACTCATTTCAAATCCACCTCTTATAGGAATGCTCATTCTCAACAAAAATGGTGAGATTTAATGGGTTTGAGAATAAACATTTCATCTCCACTTTATTTTTTCTTTTTTCAAAATTTTCAAAGTTTGTCTTTAATTTAATTTTAAGTATATTATAAAATATTTAAATTAATTTTATTTCAATCCAATTTAATCTATATTAAACATAATATAGTATAATTTTAATCTAATCCCAAGTTTTACTAAATATGAAATAGTAATTTTTCAATTCAATCCATTCCATTTCATTTTATTCCAATCCAATCCAATTCATTTTAACATAGCCTTAATGAACTAGCTACTTATCGTATATTGATTGTGTTGATATATATTTCAAGATCAGAGGTCGCAACTATTTTTAAAATACCAGCATCGAATTATAGTGTTTGCATGGAAAGATAGTTGGATCTAGACAATGATATACACTTTGGCTCAGCATAGCTGCAAGCAACTGGTATAAGACAAAAACTTGTAATTTCTATGTTAATACTTATATATGTTAGCATAGCACATTTTGTTTTGAGTTGTTATGCATTTAATTATAATATTTTATTCAAATTAAGTGATTTGTAAATTGTCAACACCAACATCATCAAAATTTATAATGGGCTATTTGTTGGTGGTAATTTATACATCATATTATTTGAATGAAAAAATTGGACAATTTATTATTACCCAATTGAAAAAGATTGGATGCCTTATTCAATTTTTTGTTCATCTTCATGTATCTAAGATATATCTTGAGTCTTGACAAACCAAAAAAGAGTTGCTGAGAGTAACATCTAAATTATATATAATATAAGCATCACTAAATTTGGATTTATATCATAATATAAAGTTCATAAGTTCATTTATTCTTAGATATAAACTGAGTGTTTATTAAATATCAACCATAAATTTGAATTGTACTTGAATAATTGTCAACCATAGGATCTCTATATATCACGTTCAATCATATTTTAATTAAGATATATCATATCAAGTTTTACGAAAATCAAAGAGCAGCTTGAAAGACCAAGTTAGGTAAATAATAGAGGCAATTAATTTTTTCAGCTGGACGATAAATATCTCAACCTAGCAATGTTTTAGTTTTAAATTTGTTGTTCATGGAAATTCCAAGATGTAAGGATCATCAGGAACTATTTTAAATTTCCACATGATTTTATGTTTACAGCGAATGGGTATCAGTAACTGGTTTGGATACACATGTTGTAATGTTGTAGTTCTGAACCCTGTAAAATCAAATGCTTTTCCTAGGGATTCATCGAATAGATCACCGATTTTATAATTACGTCAGGCTGTATGTGAATTTATAAACTCGAGCCAAAGAACTCCCACCGTGAATTTCAGTGAGTGAACAAATTTATAAGGCATCTAATAAGTTGAACTCGTCGCGTACTCGTCGCGTTATGTAGGTGTTTCAACAAATACTCTGGGCTCTTTTGAGAACTTGTATAATGAATCAATGATCAACCATTTACTCTTAAAGGCGGTGCCCACCAAAAGGTCATATAACGTCGAACAAACAGGAATGATCTGAATCAAATTTTGGGAATGTGTAAACTGAACTTAAAATCAACTGCAGAGTCAAAGCATTATCATTGTCTACAAGTACAATGTCATGTCTCATACGGATATCACCGCTGAAACATATCCACTACCAAATATGGTCCGAACTTGATTCATACAAAACCACAATAACTTGAGAACACTGAAAACTCTGTAAAGACAAATCCATATAGGTTCATTATTCCACTTCCACGTCGGTTCAACCAGTGGCATGGTTCTGAATAGAGATTTTAATCCTTCCTGAGTTCCAGGTATTCATGACGAATACCATCTGCATTTAAAACGACACTTTCAAGTTTGTCACCCTGTTACACATCACACAAATGTCAGAAAAAAGGCAAACAAACTTTAGATTAAAATAACAACATAACACCAATAATAAAGAATATTGGCCAGAACAAAAAGGTGTTGATCCTCTTATTCTAGGTGCACGCACATATCCGTGATGAATTTCCACTCATAAATAATGCGATAAGATATGAATAGATGGCATGAGATCCGCATTCTACAATCAGAAGAAGCCTATAGCTGATTCAAAAAAACTCGCAGTTGTATATATCTGTCTCAGTTGCCGATGCAAAACAAGCTTTGACTAAATCAACAGCTTCAGATTCTGAAAGTGGAATGACAGCATCCTGCGTAGGAATTGAAATATCAATCAGGATATCAGAATAAATGCACTGAAGAATATGTGATACTGAATATTTAAAATTAGGAGAAAACCTGAGCAGGCAATAAGAGTGGACTGGGAGACTTCAGTTGATTGTTCAGAAAAGGCATGATTAGTGTTGCACCAGAACCTTGACAACCATATCCAACCATTTCATAGGAACCAACAGCATCATATGTGCAGACACAGCCCTTGCCTTAAGTTTTGGATTAGCCATATTTACAAGACTTGCCCCTCAACATGTGTAAACTGTTTCTTTTTCAAGATTACAAGTTTATAGATTACTGCAAAAGACTACATTCAAACAAGTTCCATACCTAAGGTGGTCTTAATATTAATAACACATTGAAAAACAATTATTCTATCTTTTATAGCAAATTCTTCCAAAGGACAACATCATTGAAAAGTTTTAATTATAACCAACAAAGAACAGACAAGAACCAACTTAATTAGAGATATATATAGCATATAAATTTATGAATACATATGAATAACCAGCAGAGTGGTAACGTAGTTATTTGAAACCAACATTATAAGATATTAATTATATGCCTGCTCTAAGGCAGCAAACTTCAAATCCACTTGTATGGAAGAATATTTCACACAAAAAAGAGCAATCAGTTAAGAGTTTTGAGAACTGACCAAGTGCCTTGCAGCCAAGCACTTTTGTAAGGCTTTCACATCAGTTTGAAAGCCAGAAGAAGCCATCAAACTCTTGTCCTCCCTATCAAAGGTTACAAAAATACACAATATAAAACACAAAACCTATCATTGTGGACCTCCAACAAAAAGTGTAAACCACACAAAACACCCGTGAGCACAACAGCCTTGCTGGCTTTCTAACATAGAAAAAGCCCCACACACCCTATATAACCAAATAACAAAAAATTACCATTCGAAATCAACCAATACAGTCCAAGATGCAGCTACAAAAGATAGAATAATTTTGATATTATTCAAAAAATGTTGTTAATTAAAACAAAAACTCCATTCTTTGCTTTGCCATAGTTGAAGAAAAATTTAAATATATTTTTTGAAGGCCTGTATATTACTCATTACTGGTTTTTACTTTTGACCCATTTTATTAATCCTATAGTCAGAAATTTGAAATTAAAATAAAAAATTTGTGGTGATCATCATACGTTCAAGAAACACTTTTATCTTATACTTTTTAACGTATCAAGTTGGAATTAGGAACCAACAATCCATTTTCTACATTTTTTGAACCATCATTGAGTAAGTTTAGGGTTTGCATTGGTTTTCAATATGATAATCAATAATGATTCAAATTTAAATCTTTTCCAAAATTATGAACTAAGGGGACTTTGAAATAGATTTGAAATAATTGGCATGAGAGTAGTATTGTGTTAAGAATGATTGGTTGGTTTTCTTTGGATTTGATTGCACTGTGTTTGTATTTATTGGTTTTTATGATATCAAGGTTTTATTTTCATTTTGAGAATTTAATCAAAGTTAGCAATTAGTTTGACATGTCATCATTCATTATAAAAATGTAGTGTAATAAAATGGAGTGTACTTACAGAAAATGTAGTATAATAAAATTAAGAAAAAAAGATTTTCGTGATAATAAATGAAGTTTAAAAATAAATTTTAAAAATTTTAAAATTTTTATGACAAAGAATTTTTGGGGGATGAATATCGCCACTCTTTCATAGTTAACAATTACTAATTCGTGGAGTGCAAAAGGTGCTTCAGAGGTGAGAGACTCGCTCACAAAATGAGAGAAGTCATTAAGGGGCCACATTAGGAAATCATTAAGCCCAATGAAGAATTCTTGAAAACGACTGTCTTCTACGGAATCGTACACGGTCCAAGCCACTCTCTCGTATAATATGAAACCGATGCTGTGGTCACCCTCTTTGATTAGTCATTTTAAGAGGGCATACTAACATATAATTACAACACTGATATAGTTGTTAAAAAAATAAAATAAAATCTTCCACTGTGACTGTTAATTATTTGACATTTGTCAACATCTGGTGAGGGCAATGGTGACACTGTAGCTGTTCGAATAGTTACATTCGATGCCTTTTGTGGCACCAATACAAAAATTTTGGACAATTAGGGCTGGTTATTCCAAGCTAATCCAATTTATCTCTGCCATAAAATCTTCGGATTTTTTTAGAAACATGAATCATAAAATTTTGCTAATGAAGCATGAAAATGTGAAGTACTGTTCACGTTAATTTTAGGATCCAAACATAGCGAATTTTTATAAACACGAAAATTGAAGCAAATCATGAAATGTAGCTGTTGAGGAATGAAAATATGAAGTCATTTTACCCTAATGTTAGGATCGAAAAATAAAGAAAGATTTACTGTGGAATTCACACCTAAACACACTTTGAACTAAACTAAAGTCAGAGGGGGAAACTAATTTGATGACAATCAATTACTGAATAATAAGTATAACTCCTAAGATAAGTTTGAACTCTAGCAAAGAAATTTAAGATATTATTTATTTTTTTTATCTGAAAACTAAACAGTATTATTAAAAACTAAAAAATAAATAATTACTGAAACCTAAATCTGAAAAATATATATATTTTTACCTTTAAATGTATAATAATCTTATTTATTTTTTAAAGTTAAAATTATCTAAAAACCAATAATTTGATATTTATATCATTTTACTATTAGTTGTTATGTAATTTTATTAATATGATATAAATAATTATAATAAATTATTTAATAAATACCAAAACACTTTTATACATATAATATTTTTATTCATAATTAAAATATGATTAATTATTATAATAGAGTCAAATAAATTTATATATTTAAATAAAAATAAATAAAATGGTATTAAATTAAATTATTATTGCAATAAAAGTTAAAATTGTAAAGTAATATATATTTTCTACTAAATTTTATACCTCACAAAAACATAAAGACCCAATGATATGCCCAAGGGCATCCAATGACAATTGATAGAATGGTATCTAGATCTATAGTGTTCCCATCAATAAAACTTTAAGATAAAAAAACCAAAAAGAAAAACAAATTCTACAACAAATTCAATATATAGAAAATGAGAAATTTTGAGAACTTCACTTTTATCGTATACAAATAAAAATCACTATCATATAAATTCAATATACAAAGGCAAGTTCGTATCAATATACATAAACTAACACCAACATCATAAACTTGTCCTATTTATATCAAAATAAATAGTTAATATACAAAAATATTGAGGTTCAATCTGTAACCAGCAACACACTAGAAACTTGATAAAAGAAACAAATAAACACAATATATTGGGCAAATAGTGAAACTTTAACAAATAAGCATAATATGGTATAAGTAGTTTAAGAAAGAAAATAAATAAATATTCTTATTGGAATTTGATCTTATAAATATGGTAATCTAGCTATAAGAAAATTTAATGTTGAGATATTTATGATTTTTTTTTTTTTTTTTTAATGTTGTTTGTTAAAACATTAAAAGAAATTTATATAATGTAAAATTACGACAAACTTAGAAATATATTATTTTAGAAATGATAAATTTGAAATAACATATTTACAAAATCTTTAAGTGATTTGGTATTAAGTAAAAAGTCAAAAAATGTAGGGGGTCGTTTGTTTCTTTACTTGAGGATTGAAAAGTGTTGTTGAAGATTGAAGATTAAATAATGATTAAAATCTAAAATTTGGATAACATGTTTATTTATTTATTTATTTTTTTCAATTTCTACGTATATAGTAATCTCGTTTGTTTTAAAAGTTAAAATTATATAAAAATTAGTAATTTGACATTTATATTCTTTTATTATTAGTTATTTTATAACTTTGTTTAATATAAATACAAACAACTATACTAAATTATTTAGCAAATACTAAAACGCTTTTATGTATATATTAATAATATTTGTACTCATAATTAAAATATGACTAATTATTATAATAAAACATTTTTTAAAATTATATATACATAAATAAATTATTATTGTGAAGTAAATTAAATTTATATTTAAATAAAAATAAATCAAGTGGTCTTAAGTTGAATTATTATTGTTATACATTTAAATAAAAATAACATTAAAATGAATAATATTAAATAAAATCTATATAATGTAAAATTAGGATAAATTTGGAAATATATTATTTTCAAAATGATATATTTAGAATAATATATTTAAATAAAAGTAAAAAATTTTAGCTTTTTATTTTTAGTGATTTTTGAGTGATTTTAAATTGTTTAACCACTTAAAAAAACAAACAAAAATCACTTAATAGATATAATTCATATTAATTAAGTGAAAAGTGATAAAAACAAATGATCTCTAACTTTTTATTTTTAGTGGTTTTTGGATGGTTTTAAATATTTTGATCACTTAAAAAGAATCATTTAATTGGATTAATTCAGTACTATTAAGTGTTAAGTGTAAAAAAACAAACAATCCTTGAATTATCTAATAACTTGATAAAATCACTGAAGTAAGTTTAATTTCTAACTACTAAAATTAATTTATCTAACAATTTACCAGTGAAAAATCAATAAAGGTAGTCATGACTTATGAGATTTGGTTTAATTTTTAGGGTTTTTTTTTTTTTTTAATAAATAACCATTTTTTTAAGTTCAAGTTGAACATTAATCCTTTTTTTAACATCTTGCAATAAAATTTGTTCTTGGATAACAATACAATGGGTAGAAATAAGGAATTTAAAAAAAGGATTGCTTTTCAACTTTAACCTTAAAAATGGTTATCTCTACAATTATTTCTTAATTTTATGATTTAAACAATTGTTATGGTTTTAGGGGATGGTTTTTGTTTGGTTAAACCATTACAATAGATTTAAAATTTAATATTAAAAAAATAAATTTAAAATTTAGTAACCTCAAGAATATAAATATGATGCTACTTGGTCAACCACCTTATCAGATGGATTGACATCTGTATTGTTTAATTTTAAAAACATCAGTCTAACTTGGGACTCTCGAAGAATCATATGAAAAGCTGGAAAAAAAAAAAAAAAGGGTCCATACCACTCTCCTGCTCCGGCCCTATATATATATATAGGAGAGAGAGAGAGAGAGAGAGAGAGAGAGAGAGAGAGAGAGAGAGAGTATATATATATATTTTTGAAAGATTATAGAATAAGGTTTATTAAAGCAAGATATTTATTTTTCTGATATAGTTCTACAAAGATGTACTCCTAAACAAAAAAAAAAAAATTAAATGTTTATAAATGGACATGATCGTGCTTTTGAAATGGAACAATTCTCCTTAAGATATATCCAATTTTTTGCTCTCAGATAAAACTCCTATGTAAACAATATCTAAATTTCAAATTATATTTTGATTTAATTATTTTGCTTAAATCTGAATTTGAATATGCAACTACAAATTTTCTTTAATCCAAGATTATGAGTGTCATATTATATCATACTTTAAATGAGTTTTATATTTGAATTTTAAAATGACGTATATCACATTGTTGTAGTTTGGATTAAATGGATAAACAGTTGGATTGGGAAGTTTTACCCTTAGTTTTAAGAAATTATCACGTGAATATAACATAGTTAAATAAAAATAAATAAACCAAAATCAGAAGCAAAAAAACATAAATCAATAAAGTAGAACCTGAAAATATACATTAAAAATGATTTGATTATTTTACAGATTGGATAATTGACAAAAATATAAAAATATCCGGCAAGAATCAAGATAAAGGTTCATTCAAAAATAAAATGAAGATGCTTTTAAAAAAAAAAAAAATACCTGAATGAATACAAAGGCTGATAGGGCCCTCCTGTTTTGGGCCAACAGCCTATTATCTGGATCGATAACAACCCGCTATCAAAACACACGAACAGTTTCATTCCCCAAAAAAAAAAATATGAATAGTGCACTCACAATTATATAAAAAATTTCTCATTTTTCATTTGCCGATATGGCTCTTTATAAGATGCAATCATGCAAATAATTTAATGCGAAATAAAGAAAGGTCAGGGTAATGTTCTAGTCGTGAAAGTTTGAGGGAACTCAATAAAATTCTGACGTTCAAAAATGTAAAATAATTTATATATTTGTTATCATTGGAATGAGGTCAGATCAAATGAAAAAAAGGTAGTGACATAGTGTTACGTCAATCTAATCGAATACATATATACATGGACACCACTTCCTTGTTATACAATTTCTATCAATCTGATTCTGTCTATTTTGAAATATTAATAATTTTTTAAAAAAAAAACCTTAAATTCTTTTTTATAAAGAAAAACTTTATTTTAGTTATTTTGAAAAGTATCAATTTTTGTAATTTTTTTAAAACAATTCTTTTGATTATTAACTTTTTCGAAATTTTTTTAAAAAGTTCAAATCGTTAATTAACTGGCAGTGATAAGAGTTTAAATTTTTTTTTATGAGTGTTTTTTTTTTTTAACTGATAATTGGGGCTTTTAGACTGCCGTTGGGTATGGTTAGTAAATTGTCCCATCCAAAGTTTTACTACTGTTAAATGCTATAGTAGAGCAGCTAACAAAGGGACAAATTTTGCAGCAGGAAAAAACCCAGATTTCCAACATTAAGTTTGTAGTAGCCTCAATGTCCAAGCGTTTGCTTTCCTCTCTAATCATAAAAACGATTTCTATCTTTTATCGTTATACAAAATTGTAACATAAGATATTACGTTTACGTCCGAAAACGCAGATAGGATTGACAAAGAAATATTATCCATAAGAAAGGCATAAAAATATATATTTATGAAAAAAAAAACAAAATAAGATAAGGGATATATATAAATGGTTCCTTGTAAATTGTAATCCATATTGATCGGTTTTGATGCTTTGTTACTATCAAAACATGCATGGCTTACAAAACTAGTAGGATTTCAACTTTCGAGCATTGTGATGCAGTGAAAGTGTATTTCTCATAAGGATCATGATGT
The DNA here is from genome assembly GCA_019925255.1 of Litchi chinensis. Lineage (NCBI taxonomy): Eukaryota > Viridiplantae > Streptophyta > Magnoliopsida > Sapindales > Sapindaceae > Litchi > Litchi chinensis. The sequence goes on from CM034463.1 coordinate 1,540,591, forward strand.
AAATTTCATTTATCGTTCAAATTTTCTAGTTAATCTGTTGAGTCACATGCAGAGATCTTACATATAAAAAGGTTTTGATATATTATGAAGCTTTTAGTAAAACTTTTTGACATAGCCAGATGAAGTTCATAAATATATTTGCACATTGAAATAATTAGTCTTAAATATTATCATTGGATAATTTTCTATCAACTTAAACTTTTGAGTTTTATAGTAATTCAAAGACTAGAGACTCTTGGTTCAAACACTTTCTCCTTTCTTTATCTGAAATTTTCTCATTGCACGTGTTATACGGTGTAAAACGTGTCAATGGTATCATAAGTCTTGAATATTATTATTGGACTTTTTTTTTATAAACTTAACTTTTAATTCTTATAGTAACTAATAATATTTATTTATTTATCAATATTTTATAATATTATTTCATAAATTTCAAAATCAGTTCAGATATATATATATTTTTTGGGTCGTGTAATGTGATGCCTGTCAATTCGAAGCTGGAGATATAAATTGTAAGGGTCACAACTGAAAATTAATGGGATATGATTAGAAAGAACAACCACATAATAAATTTGTTAAAAAAAAAAAAAAAAGAGATTGGCAAGAAATGCATGATATCATGTATCACGTACCTGTATATATGATAATGTGCATGGCAGCTGTTTGGCCAAACATGTGTTCATTCTTTAGCAAACACTGCATGTTATATGTTTCCATGGAACCCACTTCCAACAACTTCGTCCCCTCCTATGCTAATCCTACCCGAGTGTTAAATTATCAAGGGCCATCCTAACTATGTCCTTTGGAGAATTTTTGGTCCCAAAATTTCACCATATTTGTCTAAGCAAATCCAGTTTTTGTTTTCAAAGCAGATCAATACCTTCATATTAAATTTCGTTACTTCAAATTTCATCTCAATAATATACTAATAAACATTATTTAATAATAAAATGAAATATTAAATGATGAGATGTTAATTGTCACATTGTTTGTGCACACCACCCCTTAGTACTTAGTGGAAGTGGTTAAACACTTCCCTTTATACTAAAAGGTCAAGGGTTCAAATACCATCGTTATTATGAAACATAAGATATGAGGAGTTTTTTATGAATTTAATCTGCTCTTCCCCACCGTTAAAAAAAAAGTCACATTATTTGTGATTTTAAATTTTATTTATTTAAAATAATATTGAAGTGTTTGGCAAATTTCATTTTACACGTTCCTCACCAAATTAATTAGTTCAAAAATTATGCTTGGATATATACAATTTTTAAGAATTTTTTTAAACCTGTGTATCTATTTATAAAATTTTTAAATCAACTTGTTATAGACATATATAATCATTCATAATCAATTCGAATAAATGGATATATTCTTAACAGATTTTCACTTATGCCAACGATATCAGAAAGAAGATTTTTGTACTTTAGATTCCTTCTATGTCAATCTCAAAATGAAAATGTGGATATAGTCTCCTAATCATTCCCACGTACATCATGTTGTACAATTTGAATTAATCACCTAACTAGCTATTGCGTAGTGCATTGTCAACGAATTAATTGTATTGGGTGGAGATTATTATCTTCAATCTATGTTGATCTCTTAAATATTCAGAAAACATAAAATTGTCCAATCCCTCTGACCAGAAAGCAGCAAAAGAAAAAGAAGAAAATAACGCATACTGCTCTGGACTGCCCGGACTGCCCGTGTAAGTGATACATGATAACAAGTTTTTTCTCTTTTCTTGGTCATATTCTCCGCTTCTCTTTATATGGTCAGTTTTATCTTCCACTCTGTAGACAAATTAAATTTAGAAGTACCCAAGTGTGCCAAATTTGAACTAGGTTTGGCCATATTTGAGTATTAATTTCCATGAAAATGACTTGATTATGGTAGGGATATACTTGGCTTAGGTTGCGAGGAATGCCAAGGGGAAAATAAAACAAAAAGGAGAGCAGAAAAGAATAAGGGCTATGGTAGCAAGTCTTTATCGTAAAACATGGGATAAAGACAGAAGGCAAAATTAATGTGCTATTGTGTGATGTAGTTGAGTTATTTAAGGGATAATTCTAATTACGTCGTTGTTGTTTGATAAAATTGTTAATTACCCTCATATAGTTTGAAGAAATCCCATTTTACTCCTTCTATAAACTCTTGTTAGTGAAAAAACAGAATTTGACAATGAAAGTGGACAAAATACTAAACTATCCCTCAATTAAAAATTAAAAAAGTGAAAAATTAATTAAAACAAATTTATGAAACATTTTTTTAAAAAAAAGTGGATTGGATCTCCACCAAGGGTTGAGATCTAATTTGGAGATTGAATTATCTTGTTCTTCTTCAACGAAGAACATAAACAATGTTCTTCATTTTCATTTCTTATCAACAGACACCAAATCAACAACAAAAAACTTCATTTTTCATCAACAACTACCGAATCAACAACAAACAGCCCATTCATTAACATCAACCTTTTATCAACCCAACATCAGCAACATTAACACACAATCATCATCATCATCAACCATTTCAAAAACAAAATTAAAAAAAATTAAAAAAATAAAGAAAAATGGAAAAATAAAGAACATTGGGTCTCCTTTGTCGGATACCAGAGGCCTCCAACAAAGGAAACCTAATGATCTCTATCTTGGGAGACCAAAATTGGTCTCTATGCTGATGGATACCAGATCTAGGCCATCGCCAAAGAGACTAGTGTTTAGATGGCTTCCAAGTGTTGTTGTTGGCGAAAAAGGGGTGTTGGATGTTGGGCTTTAGGGATGGATGAAGGCTTCGATGGTAGACAAAGAAGAAGGGATTGTTGTGTGCCGGCGATGGACTAAGAGGAGGGCTGTTGGGTGTCAGCAATGGATAAAGAAGACGAGCTATTGGGTGTCGCTGATGGGCGAAGAAGAAGGGGTGTTGGGTACCGCAATGGACGAAGAAGAAGATGGAAAAAGAAAAATAAGAAGAAGAAGAAGAGGATGGAAGAAGAAAGAGATTAGTGTAAGTGTAGGTGTGGATGTGGGTATGAGTGTTGGAAACAATTTTTTTTTTTTTTCATTTTAATCTTTTTTTTTATCTCCATTGAGATATATATATTTTTTTAAATCTATTTTTTAATTTTATTTAATATTTTTTAATTTTAATTTTTTATCTCCGCTGTCCATCATGGAGGAAAAATATGTTTAATTAATTAATTAATTTAATTAATTAATGTTTTATTATATTTTATCCAAATTTAACGGTTTTGTCATTCTACATTAATGGTCTTGTCATTCTACATTAATGGTCAAATATTGACTTTTAACATACAAGTTGATGGTAAGGGATTTTTTTGGCTATTTTTATAAATAATAAGAGGTTTTTAGACTATTTTTATAAACTAGAGGGGGTTCTTAGCAATTACTTAAGTTCAAGGGTTTTTTAGCTATTATGTTAACCTGCAGGGGTGCAATTAGAATTATCCCGTTATTTAATTATAATGCCGTGACAGTATGCTTAGAGAAAGATAGTCTTGTATTGAGAGCAGCAATCAAGACAAGCCAATATTTTACAACATCATGAATAAATTTTCTTGCTTTTGTTTCAGTTCAAGATATCCTAGTCAAACCGTGATGGTTAACATTTGGATTATATCCAAAGTTTGTTTTTCTTCTTCATGTTATCTCCACATAGTGGTCCAACTGATGCTTGAGTTAAATTGCTTTTTAATATTCAACAGGCCACTTCTGAAGTTCCATATATATCACTCCCCCAAAGGGTAAAGCAGTCTTTTGGGAGTCATACATCGAATTGCAGTCATTTGATTCCTTTGGAGCACACAGTACCCTGTTTCTCTGTGCTTCTTGGTGGATATTTTAACCATGATATGGTGATCAATCTATCTACAGCTTAGTTATCAAGGGATTTAATTCAACCAGTTGCACAGCTGATTCAGCATAGAACTCATGCCCGTACAAGTTCTTGCAAGGATCCAAAAAATAATGGTTTCCCTGATATGTGTACAGACATAGGAACATCAGAGTAAAGGTCATGCTTCAGTGAGCGAACATGAGGGTACAACCCAAAGACATTTCCTTTTGCGGTAGCCAGGTGTGAAGTTTCAAGGGGTATAAAATCAAAATTTTGTTTGTGGAGTTTCAGTTGTAGGAGATTCTATTTGTTTTTTGTTTAAGGGCCGATATTCTTTTGATTCCTTTTAACTCGAATTGTTTCCCAGAATGTTGGCTCTTCTTGGAAAGGCTATATAACCTACACCATGTAAGTAATCATTTTGAGGTTGTTCCTTTGTTGAAAGAACCATGCATGTTTCACTCTCTATTTGACTTGTAAATATATCAATTTCGTTTTGTCTCCAATTTCTGTTCTAGTGGTTAGAAGGTCTCTCACTTTTGAGTTTCGAGATTGTTTTTTTGTCTAATTTTCTTTGATTTATGTTTTATCCAGCTGATATGTACCTTCTTAACCTTTAATAAACAAATGTGGTTTTAAATGAATGTAAATATAATGCTTTGAGACATGAGTTTACTATGTGATACTTTGTATTCCACTGATCTTAAAACTTTAACAAGTTTTATTTTATTTTATTTTTTTATGCGCCTTATATGGAAATGTTACTTTGTTTATCAGCTTTTGGAATTTTTATGACTTGGTGGATATGAACATGTTGCGGTCTTACAGGATGTCAAGGTCTTTGATGGGGACTTTATTAAAGGTTTAACACAACTCCCTCGAGGAATTGTAATTGATTGTGTCCTCTACTTTTCCGGGTTGTTTGTTTTGCCACTTTATACTCTGCATTGTGAATCTTACTGTTATCTGTGATTGTCTTCTTGGTTTGCACCTTCCACTCTGCGATATTGTAATTTATATGTTCCTTGTGCTCAAAATTTAGACTTCACGGATAGAAATTTCTTTGCCTCTATAAGACTCAGTCACATTGTTTTGGTCATATTGCTGGGTACTATATGCTTATCTGATAATATAATCCCCTTATAATTTCAAAACTTATTTATGTATTCATTATTATAAGATGGACTAAGTCGATCTTCAGGTTAGACAATGCATGGGATCTTTTGATGTTCTTCACACTTCTTGGTTTTCATTTGAACCTGTCAAACTATGCAGGGAACTTACTATGATTTATTAGAGGATGTCTTGGGAAAAGTAAAATAAATGTTAGTAGGAAGTAGTCTGATAGTTGTTTAATCGTATGCTGCCTTTTCTGTTTGTTGCTTTGATTTTGGTAGTTCTTGAGCAATTGTTGTTGGGATGGATATGCTAAAAAAGAAATATGGAGAAATAGTAAAAGTAAAGAAACACCTGTGTCTAATAATGAATACAATATGCCTTGTTAAAGATCTAGATACAACCTTACAATTTCTGTGAAGGCCGAAGTGAAATCCTATCGACCTTTGTCTGGATGTTTTACTGCCTTGCATTGATGTCTCCTATGGATGGACATTAAAATCATTCTTTAATGCAAAATTTTCAGTGTCTTACAAGAAAAGTTACATAACAAAATTCGCTACCATCAAATAGAGACGAATCCCCACATGATGAGTTACATAATGAAACTATCATGCTTATATGTAGAAGAAAACAATTCAGAATTTGGAGTTATTAATTTGCTAATTCTTGATTAGCAAAAGATGAAAAATGAAAAAAACTGAAACCGATTTAACTCAAACTAAATTGGATAAGAAAATAGGTTGTTGTTTTTAAAATTTCGGATCAAGTCGAATTAGTATCGAATGTTTAAGTTAATTCAGGGCGATTAAGGTCCATTAACTTGAAAACTGACCTAAAACCAATTATTAAGTAAAATGACAATGAGTATCACAAACTCATTTTTGTAGTTGTAAAAAAAAAAAAAGGCCAATTTTTCTAACCCTGAAATGAAAATGAGTAATATAAACTCATTTTTCCAGTTGTTTTTTTTTTCTTTGGAAGTGCATTTTTCAAGTTCTAAAAAAAAAAGGCCAATTTTTCTAACCCTAAAATGAAAATGGGTAATATAAACTCATTTTTCTAGTTGTTAAAAATAAAAAAAGGCCAATTTTTCTAACCCTAAAATGAAAATGAGTAATACGAACTCAAACTCATTTTTCTAGTTGTATAATTAAAAAAAAAAAAAAAATACACTAATTCTAACCCTAACAGCCTACAGTACACAACAGACCCTAACACTCCATTCCACGACCATCGGACCCAACTCAACCACACCACTTGCTCCGCCTAGCCGCTCGATTATGCTTATAATATCCGACATTTTATTTTTGTTTTATTTTATTATTTGAACTTCATTTTCTTTTATTGAAATGATTAATCTCAATAATTAATTTGATTTTTTTTTTTAAATTTATTTGTCTTCTTTTTGGCTGTGTGAGCGTGATTTTTATTGATTTTTGGCAGTAATTTCCTGGTAAGTGGAACCACCTTGAAGTTTTGGTGTAGTTCATCTGCAGTAATTCTTGTCATGGCAACAGCTACAATTGTTAAGGCGAATTCACTGCTTTTGTCAAAGCGGAATGAAAGCCCTCATATCAACCTTTTTACAATAACTTTGTCAAATTTACCAGATGCTTTAACGTTAGAAATGTCAGGCTGAATACTTGGACTTTAGGTGCAACAAGCAAGAATAAGATTGTTGCTCCTTCAATAAAAAAAGGGGACGAGATTGCTGCTGTCCCTAGTTCAGAACAAAATCTAAAGGCAGAGATGTCGGATTCTCTCCATTCTAAGAGTGATTGTATCCTTACTAGGTGTGATTGTTTTTATTGTACACATAGAAATTCGGAAATTAAAGGGAAGGCTGAAGGAGAGGCATTCGCCTTTACTTTGTTCAGTGCGATAGCTGTGCTATGCATAGTGCAAACGATAATGGAAGGGACAAAAGCATGCCTTTTCAAGTTCAAGGTATTATTTATTAAAAAAAAGGTTTATTGATGGTAAAAAAATTAAATTTACTTTGAATTATGCATTTCCTGTTAATATTATTGGTATTATAGAATTTCTGAAGAAAAGATTTGCACTAGTTCTTGTGAGAGAGAGAACCTTATCAATAAGCATAATTTTAGTTTGGTGAATCGTTTATGGATGTTTTTCTTATTTAGGTTTGTCTTTGATCGTTATATATATGATCGACGTAATGGACTCTTGTGTTATAAGAGTAAATTAAAAGGATTTTTTCTTTTACTTAATATGCCTTTGTGAGTTATACCTGTAACTAATAGCAGATGATGTTTCTATTTTGTCACTTGTCAGCTGCGCTTTCATTATCTTGTGATGAATTAAAACAGTTATATGCAACTGTTCCACCTGGTGATGAACCTCTTAAGGAAATTATAGGGACTGATCCAAAATGTCTTGTTGAAAATAAGTCCATGATCGAACTCAAAAAGGATTCTAAGGTATTTTTAAACTAAGATTTGAGTTATGCTTCTAGCTTTATCACATCCATTTAAGTATTGTAATGATGTTGTTCGTAGCTATTAACTAAACAGTAGGTTCTGATGATGCTCAAACCATCAATTTCATTGAATACAAACTTGTAACTGAAATTGAAAAAATTGTTGATGTGGCCCTTGTACAAGATTTTGAAGCTAAAATGTCATCAAGAGATAGCCAGGATTTGTTTGGTACAACGTTTGAGAGTATGGAAAAGAAATTTTCAACCCAATGGAGAACTCCAAAGAAGGGGATAATTATGGTAAAGTAGTGGAACTTTTCATTGCCATGCATAAAGTTTGGATCCTCGCTATTGGTTGATATTGTTGCGATGCTAATGTGTCTTTGTTATGAACTGGTTATTAGTTGTTCAAGTTAGGTAGAATGTTATGGTTAGACATATACTTTAGTTAGAATAGTATAGTTAGACATAATAATTTATTAACTTCAGAGAGTATTTATTTATTTATTTTTATTTTTTTGGTGCAGGACCAGAAGCAATTCAATGATTTTCTACATAGTGTTTGCAAGTTTTGTGAGCTTTTATTGGTCAACAAGTCAAAATCATAACCAAGTTTCATATTCCTATAACTCTTTAATGTATCATTACTGTCCAATGATTTTTATTTCCTTTAATAGCCAATTGATTTCATGTTTTAATGTTTTGTTTATCCCAACAATAATGTTATAGATGATGAAAGCTTGAAATTTATTTTCTTGTCAAAAGAAACCAAGACGTGAAGACTAGACTAAAATCATCATATGATATGTCAAACTTTCTCCACTTCTCTTTGCATATTTAAATCTCAAGTTTAAGGTTAAGGAGTTCGATTCTTATATATTTGATTGGAAAATTCATTTTTAATTTATGTAAAATTTCATTTAATTAGTTTTTTGTTTTATAATTATTTTAATATTTTTAGAGTTGATGTGATGGATTTTAATTGAATAATGAATTTTATTTTCTTCATCATTCTATTGTATGCTTAAATTGAAATATCATAATTTACTTTTAACAATTTTTAACTAGAGTCCATAAATCAATGGAGGAAAGAGACTGGTTGTGTAATTAAATGATTGATTTGGTAACGATATATCAAGGACATGACGACATAGTGCAAGGGTTAACATGGATATTAAGTATGTTTTTCTTTCTTTATTTTCTGTTATTGTTATCATAATGAGCTACCTGCTGCTTCAGAAGATGAACCTCCTCTGGATTCTGTTCATGAGGAAGAAGATGAACTACATGCTGCTTCAAAAGATGAACACTGACAAGAAGGAGCCTGTTCACGAAGGAGGAGAGAGCTTTCGTTTATTTTTGTTTTGTTTTGTTTTGTTTTTTTTTGTTGAACAGTGAAGTGGCTGTGGATGGTGGTTTTCGTTTTTGTTTATGAGTTATGGTAATGACACAGAAGATTTTGTGGGTATTTTTTATTTATTATTATTATTTTTTTTTTGTATGAGACCCATTGAATATGTATACTTTGATTTTAATATATAATATTGAAGGGTTACTGATATATGTGTTTATTTTATTTAATGTTATTTATTTGTTGGATGCCTTGCCTTAAAAAGAGGAAGCAAATGGAGTTTTGGTGTTGGTGTAAGAAGTGTTAAGGAGAAGGGGAGTGAGGAGTTGGTGAACTACTCGGCGGTTGAGTAGGAGGAGGAAGCTTTTTGGGGAAATGAGTGAGAAGACTTTGGAGGGTGGGGTGGGTTTAGAGGAAGAGGGTTTGGTGGTGGCAAATAAGTGATATGAATTTTTTAGAAGAAAGAACAAAGTTCAGGAAAAAGAGCAGAGATATTTTTGGATTTCAACTCGTACCCTTTATTAACATCTACTGGAAGCTTTATAGACTCCTTACAAAACCATGATGCTAGAAAATAGGAACCAACTAATGATAAGGCAAGCAGAGCCAGTTACATCTAACAACCCACAACAACACAATTTAACTGAACTAAAGATGTGTCAAACTTCTAGCCATCAGGCATTCCACTAACTTAACAACATGAATAAACTAATTACTAAAGAAGTGCCAATAATCTAGCCACTTGGCACTCTCTTAATCAAATTTGAAAACCATCTTGACTTGTTTGGATGTGATGTAGTTCGGTCTTGCATGAAGGCACATATCATTCCACCCCTCTGAAAATTGTCCTTGACCTCAAGGACAGAGATATATTGTAGGCGATGTCTTTTGGTCGGAAAATACTCTCTTTCTTAGTCCATACACCAGAACCATATGGTTGGTTAATCTTTTCGATGAAGGAAAAGACATAGCAGTAGGCATTGTTGCTAAAGAGGTTACTCATTTTACCACTGCTGGACTGCCGGAAAGGCCTTTCTTTTGTTGGCGACACTGGGATTAGGGCTGTCATGGCTGCCTTTGCAAAGGTTGCAACTACTGCCATCTTGCAGCTGGTGTTGGTCATGTTACTGTTGTTGTTGGTACTGGTCTTGACAGAGGAAGACAATCGATTCAAGTGTTTGAAAACGGATCGAAGTTCAGTATGCATCCTTTCGAGAGTTGACTGAACTTCTAATAATCTAGACTCGATTCGAGCTAAGACCACATCCATGGCTAACCAGGCTCTAATACCAATTGATATGAATTTTTTAGAAGAAAGAACAAAGTTCAGGAAAAAGAGCAAAGATATTTTTGGATTTCCACTCATCCCCTTTATTAACATCTACTGGAAGCTTTATAGACTCCTTACAAAACCATGATGCTAGAAAATAGGAACCAACTAATGATAAGGCAAGCAGAGCCAGTTACATCCAACAACCCACAACAACACAATTTAACTGAACTAAAGATGTGTCAAACTTCTAGCCATCAGGCACTCCACTAACTTAACAACATGAATAAACTAATTACTAAAGAAGTGCCAATAATCTAGCCACTTGGCACTCTCTTAATCAAATTTGAAAACCATCTTGACTTGTTTGGATGTGATGTAGTTCGGTCTTGCATGAAGGCACATATCAATAAGAAGAGGATAGAGGGCCGTTTAGAGAGTGGGGACTGGGGAGGAAGAGCTAGAGTTCTATATTTGACAGTAATGGTTCACATAGTAATATGTGGGGGCTGGATATGTTGCCTTACAAGGAGGATGAATATGGAGTTTTGATGTTGTTGTAATGAGTGTTAAGGAGGAGGGAGTAAGGAGGTGGTGAAGTTGGCAGTTGAGGTCGAGAATGAAAAATGTGAGGTTTGGGGTGAAGAGTGTGGAGAGGAAGCAGAGTGAATTGAGTAGGAGGAGGAAGTGGGTGAGAAGGCTTTGAAGAGTGAGATGGACTTGGAGGAAGAGGGTTTGGTGGCGGCTAATAAGAATAGGAGAGGGAGGTTTGAGGAGGTGAATCGTTTAGAGGATGAAGTGTAGGTGGGTGGAGACTGGGGAGGAAGATGTGGAGTTCTATATTGTATAGTAGTGGTCTATAAACTAGTGTAGGGTGAAATACATTTTTTGCATGAAACAATAAATTTGGATTTTGGATACTGATTTATGGAGATCCATGATCTGGCCAGAAGCATCTAGCTACTTGTCTTATACACTGTTTTGTTGGAAACATAGAAGTTTAGAAGGTTGATTTGGTTACGATATATCAACGATGTGACAACGTGGTGTAGGGGTTAACAAGGATAAGGTTTCAACATAATATGCTCATGATCATATCCTTTTGATTGTTGCTTACCATTCTAACCCTAGTCTTCAAATTTTGTTATATATTTTTTGTTGTGTTCTTTTTGGTCTTGTAAGTGAGGTTTTTGTACTACTTGTTATATTGGGGAAACTAATTGCCAACTTTTGAGGGTCCGAGAATAGGGACTTTTCTCTGATCCCATTTGATTGTATTGTAGTTGTGGGTTTTCGAACGGTCAAAATTTTGTTAAATTTTCTTTCTTAGTCACGTTGTTTTGGTCGTATTCTGGGTACTATATGCTTATCTGATAATATAATTCCTTTATAATTTTAAAACTTAGTTATGTATGCATTATTATAAAATGGACTAAGTCGATCTTCAGGTTAGACAATGCATGGGATCTTTTGACGTTCTTCACACTTCTTGGGTTTCATTTGAACCTGTCAAACAATGCATGGGAACTTAGTATGATTTATTGGAGGATGTCTCAGGGGAAAAAGTAGATGTTAATAGGAAGTAGTCTGATAATTGTCTAATCGTATGCTGCCTTTTCCATTTGTTGCCTTGATTTTGGTCGTTCTTGTGCAATTGTTGTTGGGATGGATATGCTAAGAAAGAAATATGGAGAAACAATTAAAGGAAAGAAATACCTCTGTCTAATAATGAATGCACTACGTGCTGCCAAAGATCTAGATGCAGCCTTACAATTTATGTAGAGGCCGAAGTGAAATCCTATGACCGTTGTCGGGATGTTTTATTGTCTTGTGTTGATGCCTCCTTCTAAGGTTGGACATAAAAATCATTCTTTAATGCACAATTTTCAATGTCTTACAAGAAAAGTTACAGAATGAAATTCACTACTATCAAATAAAGAAAAAATTTCCACATAATGAGTTACATAATGAAATTATCATGCTTATAAATATAATGTAAACAAATATCTTTAATGTAAAAATACAACTCAAAATTGAAGTTACTAATTTGCTAATTATTGATTGGCAAAAGATAAAATACAAAAAATCGAAACTAATTTAAGATTTAACTCGAACTAAATTGGATTAGAAAATCAATTTTCATTTTTAAAATTTCGGGTTATGTCGAATTATTATCAAATGTTTAAGTCAGATTGGATCGATTTTGGTCCATTAATCCAAAAACCGAGTGAAACCAATTATTGAAAATAAACTTATTTTCCTAGTTATAAAGGGAAAAAAGGGATAATTTCAAAAAACCTCTGATTTTTGATAGATTGTTTATTTACTTCTATATAATTTTATTTTTATCTAAAATACCGCATTGATTTAAATTAGGAAGTAATTACACAACATCCCTTGAGGTTTGCCAAAAAACAAATAAAAACATATTTACTCTTTTATTACACAACACCTTCATTCCATTAGTCAAATTCCGTTAAAGTTAATCAAACTTGTACGACTCAACAATAATTTTATCTTTTAATTTTTTAAATTTTATTTTAATTTTAAAATTATAGATTATTAAAAAAGACTTTTAAAAAACAAAAAAGAGAGAAAGTTCTCCACCATCCATCACATTCACATGATAGATAGTAGTTTTAAAAATAAAAATTTTAAAAATGTTACAAAAAATGAAAAAAAAAATTAAGATTGAAGAGGTCTGGGTTTTGAACCCAAAATTTCATGTTGAAGATCTTCAACTTCTTCAACTTGAAAATCGACTTAAAAAACCAGATCCCTTTTCAGACTAAAAAACACCAGTGTTCTTCTTCTCTATTCTTCATCAACAAACACTAACCCATAACCACTAACTGTAGTCGAAGCTTTAACTTAACTTCAAACCTGTTCAAAGCTTCAATCCAAAGACAACAAATCAACAACAAACCAACAACTTCAAACCTAACGATAATAAATCAGCAATAAAACCCACATTTCAAATTAAATTTCCTTTTTTAAAAAAAAAAAAAAAAAAAGTAGATTCTTTATCTAGGTCGACAAACCCAGATAAAGTTCATCCGGGTTCGTTGACCCAGATGAATAAATATTCTTCATTTGTATACCTAGATGAAGGAGATAATATATTTAGGGGGAAAAAAAAAGATGAAGATGATGAAGAAGGGAATTCCTTTCCCAGTTCTCGTTTCTCTTCTTTGACAAATCTTATCATACCCAAGTAACATGTCTTCCACAAGAAAAATCTCCACTAAATCCAAAACCCCCTTACAAAATGCAAAAACTAACCCCCAAAAAGACAAAAAGTATACTCCTTGTCGACACAAATTAGATAAAAAATCATAAGTGGGTATGGCTAAATGAGTACAAAAAATAGCAAATAAAAAGAAAATGGGTACTCTTGGTTTCCCTTTTTTTTTTTTTTGTTCTTTTTTTTTTTTTTTGCCTTTTCTATTGAGTATACGATATAATTGTTTGTTTATGTTTGTGTTTGATTGACACAGGGATCAAGGTAGAAGAAGATAATGAAGAGGAAGAAAGAAACACACTTGTCGCTGGGAAATCAGAGGAACAAAAGCAAAAGGATAGCTTTTTGGAAAATATTATTTTTTAAATATTTTTTTAACCCATGATTTTTTAAATATTATTGGTGATGATTTTTAGGATTTTGCCTTATTTAGGGTAGAATGATCATTTGACTAACACCCTTGGTCAACTATTAAATTTAACCGAATTTGACTAACTGAATGGAGGTGATATGTAATAAAACGATAAATATGTTTTCATTTGTTTTTTGGCAAACCTTAGGGGGGTTTCGTGCAATTCATTTTTAAATTAAACACCTAAAATATTTCCTAAAGGTGTATAAAAAGGCGATAATACCCCTGATGATAATAGATTCTGTTAGGTTGATATAACTGATCGTTTGACTCTAGAGGGAAAAAAATCAATGAAAATAATAATAAAAATATAAAATAAAATAAATAATATTAAAATAAGATATTTTTATTTAAAAATAAAAAATAAAAATAATATATAAAATTTTTACCTCTCAATTCCTCATTTCCTCTCTTTTTTTCTAGATCTCTTTTTGACAATGACGACATGGTGGAGACCTCGGTTTTGGGCCTCCGACAATAGAGACCTAGTTTGAGTCTCCATCATCCAATGATGGACACCTGATTCCGGGTCTCCGATTGTGGAGACCTAGGTAGGTTTTCAATGGTAGAGATCAGAGACCTAGACCTCACAAAATGAAACAACACTACTCTCTTTCTTTCTCTCTCTTCCCTTTCTTCTTCCTCATCTCTCTCATCTCTCTATCTCTCTCTATCATCTCTTTCCCTCTCAGACCAAATCGACATCATAATGACTTCGTTCAAGCTTCGTCATGCCATGTCTCACACCGTTACCATTGCCAGCAAGTTATTACAATGTCAGTCTTCATTCCTTAGCTGACACGAGTGGCCTGTTTGCTTTGCTTTGTGTTTTGTTTCCTTAGTAGTTTATTTCAATATAAATTCATAGGTTGTTGTTGATTTGGTGGCATTTTTTGTCGTTGCTACTGATTTTGTTGTTGTTGTCATTGATAAAGAATGAAGAACAATATTTTTTATTTTGTTGTTTTTGCTGTGGATTGGTAATGGATTGGTTTATGAAGATGCTATGTTAAGGTTGAAGATAAGGATGATGGAGTTCATGGCTTGAATCTCCATTTTTATTTTATATTTTGTTTTTAATTTAGTGTATTTTTATTTTTTAAAAATTATATCGGGGATAGTTTGGTCTTTTTACCCTCTGCATATGTCGGTTCCACTTTTCTGTTAATAGAGTGATAGAATAGGGTATTTTGAATAAAAACGAAACTACATGAGGAAAAATGGATAATCTATCAAAAGTCAAGATATTTTTTATGATCCCCTGCCCCCCTCCTCCTCTCCCCTACAAAAAAAAAAAAAAGCCACTCATTTTTTTAACCCTAACAATGACAACCAACATGATAGACCTCACACTCCATTCCACAACCACCAGACTCAACTTAGCTGCACCAGTCACTCCGTCTAGCCCCTTGCCCTCGCTGTTCATCGTCCTTCTCTCCGTTGGTCATTCAATTGTTGTAATGTGTAATATTTAACTTTTTATTTTTGTTTTATTGATGGTAAAACATTAAGTTTACTTTTAGTGATCTATTTCCTATTAATTATTATTAATATGATAGAATTCCTTAGGAAAAAATTTGGACTAGTTCTTAAGAGAGAGAAAATCTTATCAATATGCATAATTTTACGCATGATGTTAAACATATAACATAATGGACTCTTGTGCTATAAGAGTAATTAAAAGGATTTTCCTTTAATCAATATGCCTTTGTGAATTATAGCAGTAACTAATATCAGATGATGTTTTTGTTTTGTCACTTGTCAACCAACTTTTTATCATCTAGTGATGAAATTAAAGTAGTTATGTGAGATTGTTCCATCTGTTGATGAAACTTTTAAGGAAACTATAGAGACTATTCCAAAATGCCATGTTGAAAATAAGTCCATGATCGAATTCAAAAAGGATTCTAAGGTATTTTTAAACTAAGATTTGAGTTATGCATCTAAGTTTATCACATCCATTCAGGTATTATAATGATGTCATTTTCAAGTTTTGTTTATCCTAACAGTAATGTTACAACTGATGAAAGCTCAAAATTTTCTTGTCAAAAGACACCAAGATGTGAAAATTAGATAAAATCATATGATATGTCAAACTTTCTTCACTTCTTTTTGTGTGTGTAAATCTTAAGTTTAAGGCTATGTAAAACAAGTAAACTTCAGGATTCTGACTCTTATTTATTTCATTGGAACTTTCATTTTTAATTTATGTAAAATTTAATTTAATTTGTTTGTTTATTTTATAGTTATTTTAATATTTTTAGAGTTGATTGTGACGGATTTTAATTTAACAATGAATTTTATTTCTTGCATCAATCTATTATGTGCTTAAATTGAAAAATCAAAATTTACCTTTAACAATTTTTAACTAAAGATGATTAATCAATGGATGAAAGTAATAGATTGTGTAATTAAAGGATTGAATATATTTCTATGTGTATCAAACCCAAAAACAAATATTTCAGTGTTTGAAACAAACCGAAAAACATATATATTTTTTCCTTTTTAGAATAGCCAAGCTAATCAAATTCCAATTAATCCTACTAAAACTTGTTCAAATTTTGTCTAATATAATGAGTCTGAAACCAAGTTGCAAAAATATTTGTGAGATTAAAAAAAAAATGAATCTATTTTAAGATTATTAGGCAAAGCTTTGTTATCTTTGATCTAATAATGGTATACTAGAATGTGCATGTAGTACATGAATAGTATACCAAGTAAATTTCCAGGAAAGAGAGGTTAGTTACAATGGATATACTTGTCCTTCTAGCCAGAACCTTTTCTAGACATACACTTCCATGCCACTACACTTATTTCTAGAAACAAATTGTAACTTGACATTAGAACAAATTATAAAAGAATAGATGCAAGATTAATAATAATAATAATAATAATAATAATAATAATAATTAATAAATTGAGGTCTATATAGAACTATAGTGTCCTTAAAACAGATTCGCTTTACACTATTAAGATTAGCATCTGTCTCTCAGGATACAATGATTTAAACTAGAAGTCATCTGGCGAACTGAACTATATTCGAATCTTTCACTTTGGAGCTCTTAATCTAGAGTAGACGAATAGAAATACAATAGAGAGAAAAAGAGAGATCTGAAGTTGTTTTTCAAGAGTTGTTTTAGCATATTTCTCTTCAAGAATAGGAGTCAATCTATAATCTCTAGGGCGATTACAGAACTAATTTAAAATCACCCATTAAACCAAATTAAATCTGAGCAATTATAATTTTAAAAATTAAATCTGCAATTAAATTCTACAGTTTCAATTTCCAAAATTTGATAGTTGCAATTCATGGTACTTAAATCCAACAGTTACATTTTGAAAATTAAATTTGCAATTCAAGTTTGCAGTTTCAATTTTCCAAAATCAATAATTACATTTATGATACTTAATCCAACAATTACATTTTAAAAATTAAATCTTCAATTCAATTTTCATTCATTCAAGCACCATTTTTTCCCTATGAATATGTGAATACAAATCTATCTTGATCTACCTCAATCAGGATTTCTAACCCAATAAAAATGGGTCCTTAAAATGGGTGTTTATCTCCATTTTTTTAATAGATGAGGTGGAGACATGCACATCGAGTTGGTGCCATTTGACACAATGGGTTATTGATTTGGTCAATGGTTTGTGGAGTTGTCAGAGGAGATATGGAGGAGTTGGTGGGGTTGGGATACCAAAGCTTGAGGAAGTTGTGGAGTAAGAGGACGACAAGGCGAGAGGTGATTGGGGAAGCATGCATGCTGATGCTTAGAGAGAGACAAGAAGATGGGGCTATAAGATTGAGAAAAAGAGAGATGAAACTCTGTGTGTGTGTTTTCTTGAGTGAATGAGTGAAAAGTGAGCTTATGGATCTGAGAGAAAGAGAGAGTGGTTTTTGGGTTCGTGGAAAGATAGATAAAGAGGGAGCTCTTTATATCTGAGAGTCTCCTCTCAATTCTGGCCTGGTTTCTTCTTTTTATGAAGATGAGAGGAGGACTTGGTTGACATGTGGAGTGATTTGGGTGACACATGCAGCTTCCATGCCTTGGATCCATTTTACTCCCAAACAAGAATAATATTAGGCTTTCTAAATATTTTGTTTAGATAAATTGTAAACACCACATTAATTATTATATTATTTTATGATTTACATGGTATTGATTACTCACATATAACATTATTTGGGCAAAATATTTGCAAAATTTAGAATTCCTTTCAAATAAATATTATAAAACAATTTAAATTTTAAAAGCTTTAGAAATCAAATTATTTTTTATTTAATAAAAATTAAAAGATGACACATCATATAAACATTTTTAGCATTTATAAAATTAAACTTGTTTATAAAATCATAGCATTTTTAATTTTAATATATTTTTTTAACATATTTTAAAAGAAAAATCATAATTTTGTTGGTTTAATTGAAGTTCAAGGGAAAATTACCTTGTTAGCTTTTTGTCTTTTTATTTTTATTTTTTTTTTTTTATTTTAATAAAGTGATTGATAGTCAAAACTTTAATTAAAAGGAAAGGAACTAATGAAACCATTTTTAATTATTTAAGAACCTAATCAATTAAGAATAAAGTTTGGTAAAAGTACCAAGTTTACCAAAAAAACTAGGAGGCTATATTTTTTTTCCACTTATAACTTAGTGATGTTGAATTTTAGCCATTAAGTTGTTTTTGTTTGTTTTTTTAAGTGGTCAAATCACTTAAAACTACCCAAAATAACTAAAAAAAAAAAAAGTTAAGGGTTGTTTGTTTTTTTATTTGACAACTAAATAGTCATGAATATTATTGAAGATTGAAGAATGACTAAAATCTGAAGTCTAAAGAAATTTTTTTTCCTTCTAAAATCTAAATATGTATGTTAATCGTTTGTATTTTTAAGAGAAAAACATCTAAAAACAAATATTTTTACGTTTATATCCTAATAACTATTATAAATTAATAGATATCACTCTTTAATATTTCATAACTTTTATCAATAATGCTTTCCTTATTAGTGCCTTAATGTCATATGTAATTTATGCCTTTATTTATGGTTCTTATGACTCTTTGCCTATAAATAGAGAATGTAAGAATGTGTTTGATACACAATTGAACAAGAAAATAAAAGAGTTACTCTTTCTCTTATTTTTTTCCCTTTCCTCTTTTATTTGTTCATTACTTTTAAGCTTTTATTTCATAATGTGTTCTAATTCCAATGCTTTTAGGTTTTATTTCTTAATACGTTATCAGCACGAATTTTATATGAGAGATTTTATTCATGTGATCTACTCCCTATTATTTGATTCAAATAATCTTATTAGTATATGTATTTTATATAGATGTCATGTCATGCTAATGGATGTTATATTAGATCCAAAACAAAATTTTTTTCTTCAAGTTTAATTGATTTTCATTTTTTGATGCAAAAGATTGAATTGAAAATTTTGTTTTATTGGTTTGATTGATGCAAAAAGTGAGAAAAGAAAAAATTGTATAAAATTTTTCTTTGTTCCGTGTATAGAGAGAAAAAAAAAAAATCTTTTCTTTATTTGTGTACTATATGGAGAATATATAAAATTTGCTCTCTATGAGATATCAATGTTCTTGGTGTTTGTTTAAATAATTTTATGAATATTGCTATGGGAATTGCTATTTTTGGATATTTTACATTTGAAAGTAAGTTTAATATCATTGAACTTATATTTTGATACCTTATCTTTTATGATCTTCCTTCTACCTTTCTTATTGTAACTTGAAGTTTGTAAGCGAAAATTAAAATTAAAAGTGTTAGAGTTCAGATAGAACCAGAAGTTTTATACTTTCAATTTAATTAAAACTAGAAGTTCTATATTGTAAATTTGTTTAGAACCAAAAGTTCTACACTTTTAATTTAATTAGAATTAGAAATTCTAATATATTTATCTATCAAAACTAGAAGTTTTATAGTGCTAATTTATTTGAAACTATGAAATTCTAGTTAATTTCTAATTAAATGTTTTCGGCTTTCACACTCAATGTTGGCAATTGTATATGTCAAATAATTGTAGTTGCCTGAAGCAACACAATCGACTCTTGCTTGTTCTATAGAAAGAGTGTACTTTTGACTGTGGATCTAAGTAAACACCAAAGGTAATAAAATACACAAATTTGTTCTTTGTGTTTGAAGCTGATATTATGTATATACATATACACAAAAAGAAATGTGGCTCTTTTGGGTTATGAAAAATTAAATAAACAAAGATCATTGTGATGTTATGTTCTTACTTTTTGCATATAATATAATGGTTCCATCAAATTCACTTTAATTGATTGGATTTTTATGAATGAATTGAATACGAATTTTTATATTTTATTTTAAATTTAGAACCAGAAGTTCTATATTTTCAATAAATTGATTCTCAATTTTATTTGGATCTCAAAACCTGAAGTTTCAAATCTTTACTTCTATTCTAGAATATAATTTATTTAGATTTTGAAACAAGAAGTTTTAAAATTACAAATGAAAAAGATTGAGAAAAATTAAATCAATTTGAATTGATACAAAAAGAACGCTTTTTGAACCTGAGTATGTAGATTTGAAGTAAGTAGAGACTTAAAGATATTTTATACTAACTTTTGTTCATGATTTTAACATAAATAAATTGTGAAATTTAGGTTTGTAATTATGTTTAAAGTATTCTATTTTCTATTTATGGATTTTAACACATTGAGGTATGTATTTTCATACTTATGTATTTAATATTAATTACTTGATCGGGTAAATATATATATAACAATTCTATGTCTCATGTTATACGGTTAAAATCTGTAGGTGTTATTGTTAAGTCATCACCTTTTCGGTGATGGCATGGGCCTAATAGTAGTATGAGCTACTAGATATAAGAACTATGCAGTGGTTGCTATTAAGTTTTCTGATAATGATTTTGTTTGGGGTCTTATATAATATATCATAAAATTAAGGTATGATTGTAATTTACTTAGAACCTGAAATTTTAAAACTAATTATAGTTGTTGATGTAATTTAGATAAGAATTTCAATTTCAATTCTACCAAAACTTAAAGTTTTAAGTTACTATCAGATTAGACATGTATTTGTGGAACACAATCATATCATAGCTTGAAGCTTTAGTTGTTTAAGAAGAACAACATGATGCAAAAACTGTACATGATATATATATATATTCTTATATCTTAATTGATTATTAAATATTCATGATAATTCATTGTAATTTTATTTTGAAGAATTGTTCATTAATTTACTGTAATCTATCTAAAGGATTACAATGTGTATATCTTTTGATAAAAGATTTTTAAAGATATATATATTTGATCACCAAATAATGAAGTCGGATGATTGAAACCCTTTGTACTTCAAATTTGCTCTTGAAGTAGCAATGTTAATGATTATGGGTGAAAACTATTTATCTCACATTGCTAAATTAATTAATATTATTCCTTGAAGTGAATGTTAAATTATCTAATAGTTGTAGCGGTGTTTGAGGTCAATAAAGTCTCGGTGATCATAATAAATTTTAACCACCAAAATCGAAATATGAAATTACAATAGTTATATACCTTAAATGTACATAAATATCATATTAATCTTTTAGCAATTATATATAAAGGCTCCAAAAGAGCAAATTGTATATTATAAAGTGAGGAACAACAATATTGTATAAGTGACACTTTATTACTTTAATAGATCCTAAAGAAATTGATTTAGATATACATTATATAAATATATATACGAAAAATTTAGTCAATGCTTCAATTTTATTCTCATCCATTATGTATTGTTTGACATTGAAATATGCAAATCACCATAATAACATATATTATGTTTGAATTGTTATTTGTTTTCTTTCCATAACATCACATCCGAAATCAATTTTGATATTTATATATTCAATTTATGACTATGAACTCATATATTTTTAATTAACATCATATTGAGATTCATGTGAATTGCAGAATTAATATTATATTATTTATACTATCATATGCCGAAACATACAATATAACAAAAAATTGTAATGAATCAAAGGTAGTTTTTCATCTAATAATACAAAAAAAAAAAATGATGCATTAAATTATTGAAAGTAATATGAATATCCATTATAGAACCTAAAGATTCTTACCTAGTAAATGTCCCTGAAGAATAATAATTGATATTATATTTTGGTCTCTGAAGGACAATATATGACATTTTAGTCATTAAAGAATAACATGATAGTTTAATATATCTCTGAAGGATAGTAAGATGGTATAAATAAGTCTAAAATGACATTATAATAATGCAAATAAATCTATAAAGGAAAACAAAATAAGGTCAATAAATATTAATTTTCTCATTATTAAGGGGAGAACATGGATAAACTTACAAAACTTACGACATGAAATTACAATTGATATACATAATTCATTATGATGATTATTGTGTAAGTCATGTGACCTGGAGTTCAAAGAATTGTTTCCTTGAAAATCACATATTCTGAATGATTTAATACTCATTGCTAATATATTAACGTGGGTGATTGTTTCTGAAAAATAATTTATATAAATGGTAACAAATAAATCATTCATTACACACATAAGTGTGGAAAGTAAATTTTGTTGTAATGAAGTAAACAATGAAAGATGATGATCATTTTAAATATTATGCTCAAGCTATATGTAATCCTCATCATACAAATAATGGCTCTTGTAAAGTTAAATGTTTTTGAAGAGATAGAAATTTTTGAACAATAAACAAAGTTATGTAGTCTTCCCCCTATGATACTTACAAAAGGGATCTTAATTTCATATGAAAAAGTGTATATACCCAAACTATTAATATTATAATTTACCCTAAAAATATGTGAAAGTTTACAGTAATCTATGAAGAGGTATATGTACTGAAAACTTAAAAAAAATTGAGATATCATATTTTATTGCTCTGCATATTTACAAAAAAATGATGAGAATATTGAATAATATATTATAGATAAATGTCGACATAAAAATTATTGATCAAAACAAAAGCAGAGCTATATTTATATAGTTATATTAAACTTGTCATATGGACGCTTGAAAAGGTCATATGTTTTTATCAAAATAATTACTCATATAAAAATTAAGACAGTGAGATATAATTATATCTCAAAGGGTATTGCAAAAACTTAATATTGATGATGTGAAAATAAATAATCTCATAGTTGATTTTATATAACAAGAAATAACAACACCTTCAAAGGATAGTATCCCTGAAGTGGTACAATCTCTTGAAGAGATATAAAATTTTGGAAATATAAAAATATTTTTGGAGAACTGTGGAGTCATGATAAAATCATCATTTACAATTTATTTGCATATACGGTAGCTATTGAGATTATAAATGATGATCATGAACCACACAGTGTCAATGAGTGTTGAAAAAGGTAAGATTAGACTAAGTGGAAAGAAGCAATTCAAGCATAATTGACTTCATTAGCCAAACATATTGTATTTGGACCAATAGTCCAGATGCCTGAGGACATCAAACCTATTGGATATAAATGAGTATTTGTATGAAAACATAATAAGATGAAATGTATCCACCTATGATGGAGAAACATATTCACCTGTAATGAATACGATTTCGTTTTGATTTTTGTGTCATATGGATGTGGTAATAACATATTTATATAGGTCATTAAATACCAATATATACATGAAAATTCCTGAATGATTTAAAGTGTTAGAAGCATATAATTCAAATTCGCGTAACTTATATTTAATAAAGTTACAACAGTTTTTATATGGCTTAAAGCAATCCGAATGAATATGGTATAATCATCTTAGTGAAGACCTCATAAAGGAAGGAAATATGAATGATCCTATATGTCCATGTGTATTCTTAAAGAAATTAAAATTTGAATTTGCAATTGTGGCAATATATATCAATGACATGAATTTAATTGAAATTTCTGTAAGAACTACTAAATATTTGAAAAGATAATTTGAGATGTGAGATTTTGGGAAACGATTTATTGTCTCGATCTAAAAATTGAGCACAAATAAGAGGAAATACTAATCCATCAATTAGTTTATGTTAAAAAGATTCTACAAAGAATCAACATGAATAAGGTATACCCCTTAAGTATTGCTATGATATTCATTTTTTGGACCCAAAGAATTATCCATTTCAACCAAAAGATGATGGTGAAAAGATACTTGGTCTAGAAGTACCGTATCTTAATCCCATTGGTGCTTTATTATACTTGGCACAATGCACAAGACTAGATATTGCATTTTCAGTAAATCTTTTGGCAAGATTTAATTCTACACAAACTCAAAGATATTGGAATATAATCAAATATATTTTTGATATCTTTGAGGAATTACAAGAGTGATAATTGTATATTTTTTAGGTGAAGAATATTCTTTATTTTTGGACATATATGCGTTGCACTCTTTTTCCTTAACTAGGTTTTATCCCACTAGGTTTTACTGATATGTCGAAGAATCTCAAAGGATATTATTTGTGTTGACTCAGAGATTTTTGTTGAAACTGCTAAAAAAAGATGTGTTGACAGAAGAGGAAGACTATCGTGTACTGCACTCTTTTTCCCTTAGCCATGTTTTTCCCATTAGGTTTTTCTGGTAAGGTTTTTAATGAGACAGGTTTTATGGAAATCTTATAAGAATTATATACTTTTTTTCCCTTTACTAGGATTTTTTCTTAGTAAGGTTTATTAACGAGATATATTCTTTTACGGTGGACATCCAAGGGGGAGTGTTATAAATTAATGGATGTCATCCTTTGATATTCCACAACCTTCATCAATAATGCTCTCCTTATTAGTGCTTTAATGTCATATGTAACTTACGTTTTTTCTATGGTTTTTATGACTCTTTGCCCATAAATACAGAATGTTAGAATGTGTTTGAATGTTTGACACATTATTGAACAAGAGAATAAAAAGGTTACTCCTTCTCTTATGTTTTCCCTTTTCTCTATTATTTGTTCATTACTTTTAAGCTTTTTTTTCATAACATGTTCTAATTCCAATGCTTTTAGGCTTTATTTCATAACAATAACTAATAAATAATTGCTATCTACTTTTATTTTAAAGTATATATGTAGCAAAAAACAAATCATTTAATAAATCCCAACCAAATTTATCTATTTATTTTTGATTTCACATAAGTGTACTTTTCATTGATAACAATAAATATATATTATATTAAACAACAATAGTTTAAGAAAATATTTCACATAGCTTATACATTCTTTTCAAGTTATAAAATACATATCGTTAAAATTGCTATACAAATATAAAGATTTAAGTAACTAATAACAATATGAAGTAACTAATAACAACATGAAGTAACTAATAACAACATGAAAAATGATAATTTGTAGGATATTAATGAATATAAAATTGAAAATAGTTATATTTTAGAATGATAGTTATGGAAGAAAATAATTTAAATGTGATTAAGTGATGAAGGGGTCACTTTTTTTTTTTGTCTAAAAACTGAATAATATTGAAAGTCACTGAAAATTGAATAGTAATGGAAATCTTAAATCTGAGTGACATGTTTATTTGTTTGTTTGTTTGTTTTTATTTTCTCTTACTCTTTGAATATTTATTAATCTTATTTGTTTTTAAAAATTAAAATTGATTGAAAACTAGTAATTTGATATTTATACTTTTTTACTATTAGTTATTATGTAATTTAATTTAATATGATACAAACAATTAACAATTAATTATTTAACAAAAACTAAAATACTTTATGTATATATTAATAATATTTTTATTTATAATTAAAATATGATTAATTATTACAATAGAGTAAATTAAATTTATATACTTAAATAAAGATAAACAATATAGTCTTACATAGAATTACTATATCAACGAAAGTTTAAATTTTAAATAAAATTTGAGGATGAGATGTTTAGGGTTTTTAAAACAATATATATTTATTATTATCAATTAAAACCATTTTTTTTAAAATTAGAAATATATAAATAAATTTGGTTCAAATTTATTAAATTATTTATTTTTTTGCTACATATATAATTTAAAATAAAAATACATAACAATTATTAGTTATAAGAATATATACGTAAAAGTATTTGTTTTAATATGTATTTCTCTTAAAAAAAAAAAAAAAAATCAATATGTATAAAAAAAAAAAAAAAAACATGTTTTTCAAATTTCAAATTTCAATCATTATTCAGTCTTCAAATAAAAAAAACAAACAACCTTTTATGCTCCGCAGATAGATCTTTGCCTCTGTAAGACTTAGTCACGTTGTTTTGGTTGTTTTCCTAAGTACTACATGCTTATTTAATAATATAATCCCCTTTTGTATAAATTTAAAACTCATTCATATATCCATTGGTATAAAGTTTACTAAGTCGATTTTCAGGTTTGACAATGCATGGGATCTTTTGATATTCTTCACGCTTTTTGGTTTTCATTTGAATCTGTCAAACAATGCATGGGTACTTAGTATGATTTATTAATGGTTGTCTCAAGGGGAAACTATATGTTAGTAGGAAGTAGTTTGATCAATGCTTAATCAAGTGTTGTGTTTTCTGTTTGTTGCTTTAATTTTGGTAGTTCTTTGTGTAATTTTCCTGATGGATATGGAAAGAAAGAAGCATGGAGAAACAATTAAAGTAAAGAAACACCTCTATCTAATAGTGAATGCACTATGTCTTAAAGATCTAGATGAATTTTTACAATTTATGTAGAGGTCGAAGTGAAACCCTACCACATTCATGGCCTTTGTCGGGATATCTTGCTAACTTGTGTTGATGCCACAAACATCAAAATCATTTTTTAATGCACAATTCTTAATGTCTTACAAGAAAGTTATGTAACGAAATTCACTACTATCAAATAGAGAAGAATAAACTCAAGATGAATTACATAATGAAATTATCATGCTTATATGTATAAGTAAAAAAATATTTTTAATGTGGATGAACAATTCAAAATTTGAAGTTACTTATTTGCGTATTCTTGATTGGCAAAAGATACCCCTTTATTGATTTATGATATAAATCAAATACTTGTGTAATTTATGAAAACGTTCAAAAAAACCCTTAGTCATCAAAGCTTGACCATTAATGTGGAAGGAAAAATTACATGGATATTTTGGTCATTTTGATCATTTCAGTAATTATACCAATGGTAGGGGTATAATGGAATTCTCAAAAACTATAGGGGTAAATAGTGATTATGTCAAATAGAGGGGTACAGTGGGATTATCGCAGTATTATAAACTCATTTTTCTAACCCTAACAGCCGACACAACAGACCCCCACACCCCACCACACCCAACTCAGCTGCACCACTCACTCCGCCTAGAAGCTCGCCCTCGCCGTTCGTCGTCCTTCTCTCCGTTGGCCGTTCGAATACGGAAGTTTGTAATATCTGACTTTTTATTTTTGTTTTATCTTGTTATTTGAACTTGATTTTCTATGATTGAACTGATTAATCTCAATAACTAATTTGGTTTGTTTTTTGGTTTTCGTTTTTTTTTTTTTTGTCTTCTTTTTGGCTGTGTGAACGTGATTTTATTGATTTTTGGCAGTAATTTTCTGGTAGCTGGAACCACCCTGAAGTTTTGGTGTAGTTCATCTGCAAACCGAATCGATTATGTCGGACCTAGTTGGTTTTTCATAGTCAAAATCGACCCGACCTGTATGCACCCCTAGTTGTATGTGCGAGGGTTCTAATATTATATTAATCATCAGACTTGACAATCTAGCCCCACATAACCAAGTTCCCTATTTCTGACCGAGTTACAATTATCTAATTCTTGTCATGGCAACAGCTGCAATTGTGAAAGCAAATTCACTGCTTTTGTCGAAGCGGAATGAAAGCCCTCATATCAACCTTTTTACAATAACTTTGTCAAATTTAGCAGATGCTTTAACGATGGTAGGCTGAATACTTGGACTTTAGGTGCAACAAGCAAGAATAAGATTGTTGCTCCTTTAATAAAAATAGGGAACGAGATTGCTGCTCTCACTAGTTCAGAACAAAATATTAAGGCAGAGGTGTCGGATTCTCTCCATTCTAGGAGTGATTGTATCCTTACTAGGTGTGATTGTTTTTATTGTTCACATAGAAATTGGGAAATTAAAGCGGATGCTGTAGGAACGGCATTCATAGCTACTTTGTTGACTGTTGTGGCTGTGCTATATATAGTGCATAAGATAGTGGAAGGGACAAAAGCATGCCTTTTCAAGACCAAGGTATTATTTATTTTATTGATGGTAAAACATTAAATTTACTTTGAATGATGTATTTCCAGTTAATTATTATTATGACGATAGATGTCCTTAAGAAAAGATTTGGACTAGTTCTTAAGGGAGAGAACCTTATTAATATTTATAATTTTACGTATGATGCTAAACATACAACGTAATAGACTCTTGTGAGGATTTTGCTTTAATCAATATGCCTTTGTGAATTATAGCTGCAACTAATACCGGATGATGTTTTTGTTTTGTCACTTGTCAGCGGCTTTTTGATCATCTCGTGATGAAATTAAAGCAGTTATGCGGGATTGCTCCACCTATTGATGAAACTCTTAAGGAAACTATAGAGACTATTCCAGAACGCCATGTTGAAAATAACTCCAACGAAGAGGATAATTATCGTAAAGCAGTAGAACTTTTGATAGCCGTATATAAAATTTGGATCCTTACTATTGGTTTATATGTGCCTCTGTTATGAACAGACTATTAGCTGTTCAAGTTAAGTAGAATGTTATGACTCAACATACAATAATTTATTAACTTAAGAAAGTTTTTCATTTTGGGGTGCAGGAACTGGAGCGATCTAGTGATTTGATACGTAAGCATTTATTGGTCAGCAAGTCAAAAATCATAACCAGGTATCATATTCCTGTAGTTCTTTAGTGTATCATTACCATCCCAAGAAGCTTATTTCTTTCAACAGTCAATTGATTTCATATTTTCATGTTTTGTTTATCCGAACAGTAACGTTACAGATGATAAAAGCTCGAAATTTTCTTGTCAAAAGAAACGAAAATGTGAAGACTAGACTAAAATCATATGATATGTCAACTTTCTCCACTTTTCTTTGCATATTTATATCTCAAGTTTATGGTTATATAAGACAAGTAAACTTTGAGTTTGACTCTTATTTATTTGATTGGAAATTTCATTTTAATTTATGTAAGATTTGATTTAATTAGTTTTGATTTTATAGTTATTTGAATAGTTTGAGAGTTTTTTTTTTTTTTTTTTTGAGCCAATATTTTTAGAGTTGATGTGATGGATTTTAATTGAACAATGAATTGTATTTTCTTCATCGGTCTGTTATATGCTTAAATTGAAATATCATAATTTACTTCTAACAATTTTTAACTAAAGTCCATTAATCAATGGATGAAAGAGATAGATTGTGTAATTAAGTGATTGAGTGCAATTAGATCATATATAAGGTTAAGTTAGTGCAATGTGCCTATAGATCAATTACATGTTAGTGAATGGTGATGGCTTACAAACTGAGGCCTGGCTCCTCAATTACATGTAACAAATTTTAGAACATCTACAAATTATTAAGTTCAGATTGTTAATCAAAGTATTAATATGAGTCTCATACCTCAAAATTTCAGGACATAGGACACTAAACCAGCCATCCGTAATCCGCAGCCCTCCTAATACAAGCACTAAGTTCATAATGATCAGAGCTTTTAATTATGCTACCTTTGTCATCTTATATTCCTAGAGCTTTGACACCTTCATTACTATAAATAACGCGACCTTTGTAGCAAGTCAAGTAGATTTCTTTTCTAACTTCAAAAATATCATTCTGTTTTAAAATTATAGCTTTTCACGTTTTTGTTTTTCTATATGATTTTGCTAATGAGGAAAACTAAGGTGCCGTTTGGATTCGTTTTTAAAATGATTTTTCATTTTCAAAAACAAAAAATGGGTGAAAAGAATTTGGTTGACTATTTTGCAAGAAGTGTTTTTGAAAATAAAAAACACATTTTAAAAATGATAACTAAAAAGTGAAAAACATTTTTTTAATGTAATTTTTTAGCATTGTGAAAACATGTTTTGAAAAACAATCACTTCTTTTCTTTCTTAACAACTATTTTACACATTTTAAAAAATGATATCAAACACATTTACAGTATTTTCTATCTTTGAAAAAGACTTTTAAAAATCTCATCAAATACATTACATCTTCAAAACCATCATTTTTAAAAATAATTTTAAAAAACAACACTTTAAAAACGATTTCAAACACGCTTTAAACTATCAGAACATAAGTCTGATTCGGCACACATTAAGTTAACCATGTAGATGCACAGGTGATAAAACTAGTACTATTAGTTATGAAAGTGTCTCGGATGGATATTTTCATTATCTACCTGGTAAGGTAAAGCAAATGCAACCGGGGGAAGTTTAAAGAGAGGAAAAGAAAAAGACCAAACTCTTTGCACAAAGTACATCATTCCAAGTCCAGCAGTAATCAAACTAGGATAAGAACATGAAAGTACCAAACCAGTCCATCAACGAAATCAACGGCAACTATGAACCAGACCCAGCTTCTATCTGGGATTCTAAAACTCTCCTGCAACCCTGTTAAATATTTGGTACTATTTAAAATTATTAAACCGAGAACAATAGAAAAAAGAATTCCACGGTTAAATGCATACAGCTCCAAGCAAGTCTTCCATCAACAGTTCCTAATGCTTCAAACACTTCCTCCGCTGCTGAATTGAAGGCCTCGAATCAACAGCCTTCGGAACCCTAATAAACAAGCAAATAATACACATAATCAATTGTCATATCACACTTTATTCAAACTGTAAAACTAAACACTTACATGTTAATTTAAGTTACGCATAGCCCAAGAACAAATAAGTCCCTGAGGTGCAAAACCATGCCTTGTAACCATCCCTAAAGTTTTACAGTGATACGTAGTTCCATTAGAGATCAAAAATTCCCAAACAAAACAATTTTGTGACTAAAAAGTAAAACGTGGGTATAAAATTTATTTAATAGAAATAACAAACAAAAATGTAGATAAAAACATCAGAAAATATAATCAAAATTTTCACTTTCCATTAAGAAAATGTATCTGATATTTCAAGGATATTTTCGAAAATTTTCACGATGTGTAATTTACACTATACATTCACATAAAGGATAATTTATAGAAATATCGTGGATATTTTTAAAAATTTTCATGTTTTTACAGATAGGATATTATACTATCTATAGATATCAATACCCTTACTTTACGGAAATATTGACGGATATCGTGGATATTACGGATATTTTAATATACGAATGCATATACAAATGAGGTTTATGCCAGTACGTAAGAGCAAAATGTCAATTTAGATTTTTTGAAACGTGCCTTAGGGATGAAAAACGCAAGCACTGAGGAACTTTAGAGTCTTAATTAATTATTTACAAACAAATTTAAAGGAAAGCGAATCCAACTAGAATAATTTCTGTGCATTGAGCACTTGATCTTGTCCATCATTTCCTGCAAAACAGTGGTTAGCTGACTGCAGAGTTGAGCATAATACTTCTACATTTCCAAGCTACTAGTGATGAAATAGAGGGAACCTTTCCTTCATGTGATAATCTCTGTTGTTATACCAAAATGTTT
The DNA here is from genome assembly GCA_019925255.1 of Litchi chinensis. Lineage (NCBI taxonomy): Eukaryota > Viridiplantae > Streptophyta > Magnoliopsida > Sapindales > Sapindaceae > Litchi > Litchi chinensis. The sequence goes on from CM034463.1 coordinate 1,571,923, forward strand.
TGGTAGCAAAAATAATCCTAAGTGTAAGTCTTCCTAGAAAGATACATCGATGAGGCATGTCCAGCAGGCCTGTTTGGGAGCAGATCATCCAGAACGAAAGATGTTTAGCAAGAAAGCCGCCATGGAGTGGTGTAGCTGAGGACAATGTTATTTGATGATGTAGTGGTTACGCTGATGAATGTGTTACATTGGTAAAGTGGTTACAAGTCATAAATGCAATAAAGCCCATTTTTTTTTTATTTTTGGAAAGATAGAGCCCATTTTAATGGGCTGACACTTCTAAGGAAATCGAATTACAATCATTTTATAGGTCATACTACCATGAAACTAAGTATCCTTATTGAAATAATAGTCGATAATTGAATTGTAATCTAATAGTTCATAAAAATCAATAATTTAAAAAAGTTAAAAACCTAAAAATAAAAGAAGATAAACAATCACATAACTATACATTATCTTATTGTTTCAGTATTATTGTCATACATTTCATCTGTACATTTATTATTATTATTATTAAAAAAGTAAGCTAATACCTTGTGTTAGTAAGAATCCACTTACTTGGAGTCCTAAAATTTAGAGCTCATGCCTTTATGAAGATCTTATTGATTTTGAAAAATGTTAGACTATACACGAAATTCATGTATTATATTTGTATGTGCAATTATATTCTATAAACAAACAACATATACACAATTATATCATTTGTGAGGTTAATATTAGATGATAGGTGATGTATAATAGACAACATTGTGTACGTAAATAGGAAAAAAAAAAAAAGATATCATTGTCCAATTGAGCTTGGTGAGTTGTCTCCACTACGAGTGATGTATAAAAAAAATTATATAATAAGGATGTATGTAATTATGCAATAATATGGTCATACACACTTCAAATTACAACCTGACTGATATACATGGTAGGGAAAAAAAAGGAAAAAGATGGGAATGTACAATATATTACTAATAAGGGGAAGCCAAAACAAAAACCATGTATCAAAGCAACTTGTATGCAGTCAAGTATAACAGTGTGGCAAGCTAGTTAAGCGAGAAAATGAGAAAACGAGTACATTTCAACGATGTTGCAACCATTATTGAATTGCAGAACGAAGGGCATGGTTCAGGACGAGATTGTTATGTGAAAGCTGAAGGTTTGTCATGGTAGACGTGTCATGTCCACCATCCAGCCATCCCCTTAATTAAAGCCTCTGCTTCATATGTATAACCATCTGCTGCCACAATTGGATTTTCCATCCCTTCCTGCAAAGCATCAGCAAGCAAAGTAATATGCTGTAGCCCATAATGAATAAATAAGAAACTTAATGAAGCCTGGTTGCTGGCAAAGTCAGATAACCCCTGAACTTCAGGGAAATCTGGATCAGTAAATAAGTGATACTAAGCGTATTAACAGAATAATTAAAGAGAGTTTTTGAAAGAAACTGCGCGGTGGCTAGTATGGATCTTGAGACATTTAGTCCATGTAGATATATAAAATAAAGTAAAAGGCCAAACTGTTAATTACGTACCTGTAAGATGGGACAAATAAAATATGATGGAGACTGACCATGCTCTTCAGAACCCATCCGAAATGATGATGAGGCTTCACAAGAAGCTCTTATTGGTTTAAGAACTCTCCATATATATTTCCGATACAAGGTCTGGACGTTTGCTTGGATCATTGTCACAGCACCTCAAAGCCAAGAGAGCCAATTGTGTTGCTTTCACAAATGGCCACTCTCCAGCTGAGGAATCTAATAAAGCTTCCAGATTTCCCACGTCTAGCATTTCTGGCATTTCCGGCATTTCCTCCACTATATCCAAGGGTGATCTCCCAGTCGACAATTGTATAATTATAATTTCAAATGAGTAAATGTCTGACCTGGGAGATAATTCTCCCGTTTGAAGAAACTGAGGATGGTTACCGACATCAATGCCACTGAGTTTGCATACAAAACCAGCATCAGGGAAAATATTTTTAGCTTTTAAGTCTCCATGCATGGACAATGCCACTGGAATGAAGAAATATAGGGGCAAAGCATATGTCTGTAGCGATGCATATCCGAGTTTGTCACGACAATGGAGGAGTGTTGTCCTTGCAGCTGAGTCGGTCTTCAAGGCTTCCATTAATTGGGAAGATATTCAGAAACGAGACCACAAGCTTCTGGGGAGACTCCTATTAGAGTGAAGAGGTTTGGATGTCTACACTTACTCAAAACATCAACCTGAAATTTGTCACCATATTTTATATTATCATTTCTACAATAGACGCGCAGTATTTTTTCCGATTCTACTAATATTTGAACTATAAATATATTAGTACTGCTTTATTTCTGAATTTCTGACAAGCTTCTAGAAAGAGCGAAGTAGCAGCAAAAAAATAAAACAACTCATGCATACATGATGTATCTGAAGATATGAAGCTTGAATTGATGGGTGCAACAAAAATGCAGTAAATATAATCAGTAAACTGTTTGTTTACCTCTTCTTGAAATAATGAGGTGCCTCGAAAACTATCTGGGTCCACTAAAGTGTGACGAAGTAAACATATCACCATATCCTTCTTCCCAAACCTTCAAAAATGGATCAAAACTAGAAGTTGCTTCATGAATCTTGGGCAAAGAGAACACGGAGAAAAACTATTGTGTATTTATGCTTGAGGAAGGTTCGAACTGTTTTGTCAAAAGATCTTCAGTTAACACTGGGTGCGTTGTGGGGCTCTGCCTGGAATTCATTTCGCTCTTTCTCATAAGTTTGTGACAGTTCCACATCAGACTGTTTTTCAGCATCCAACTCTTTCACCCTATATTCATAGATGGAAACTTGACTTTCCAGTAAAACTTTCTGATCCAGGGCAATTATCCGCTCTTCTTCCTATTTCTTTTTCGCATTTTCAAAGTTTTCCTTTTTCTTTTTTCTTTTGTAAATGCTTCCTCATTTTCCTTCCGCCATCTCAACTTCTCAGCGTATGACCCTTCTAATGGTGTAGCCTGTAAATTGATGGCTGTAATCAGCAATTTTCCTAGTGTGAAGTTTTCAAGCTTCTGTGTCCAACTAATACACATTACTGAATTAATACAGGTATGTTAATCTAGATTTTCTGCAACATGCCCCAGGATTGAAAAACGCAGGCACTGAAGAACTTTAGAGTCTTAATTAATCATTTACACTCAAATTTATGGAAAAGCGAATTCAACTAGAACAAATTCTGGGCATTTAGCACTTGATCTCGTCCCTTATTTCCGGCAAACAGTGGTTAGTATGTTACTCCAACATTCGTCAACTTACATATTTTCTCCACCCATTTAAATAGATTTTTTTTTTTGGGGGGGTGTGCATTTTAGCTAGTTCAATACCTGAAAGCTATTGTTAGTGCAGTAGAAGTGATAGAATCAAATGTAACTCACATAAGGACTTTGCACTACAATAAACTAATAACTTCAGAAAAAAATGATCATTTTACGTCTAGACAATATGTCTAATAGGGTATTGACATTGACATATAATACCATGTAGCTAAGATTTCACTATAACAGCAACCAACCATGCATATATGTTCTCTCGTTTCATTCTCTTCCCTGTTGCTGTTCACTGTATTATGTTGCTTTGTTGCGTTTGGACTGCAGAAACTTGAGCAGATCTCGAACTACAGTGTCCATGGAATGGCCAACACTTCGCAGCTAGAACTCTTCCAAGCTTCCGATGAGAGCATGTGTTGCAGCACTCTAGCCGTGTTCTTTGTATCATCAAGCCCAAGATGATGAGTCCCAAACATCAGTATTTTGCGGTTATTCATCATTCCACAATTAAGCACACATATCCAACAAGAAGACATACATTGCCAAGATATTGAAAAAACAACACTTTTTGGTCTACTACAAACCACGCTCAACAACTTCATCATTATTCATTCACAAAATACTTTTAACTTTACAACTGGACTACATTGTGAACTTCAGATTGAGTCAAATTTGTTATTTCAAAACAGTAGGTTTCATTAATATTTGGATTCAGCTTGCTGCATTGATAGAAGATAGATAGGTATATATGTGTGTGGGTGGGTGTGACTTTTATAAATGGCAGCATGATTTTTATATATTATTTTGTTATTTTTTGAATTTTTTACATATTTTCCTTATTTCAATTGGTGAGAATAAATGCATTTATTATATTTATTAACACTGTGTTTGGATTAAAAATAATAAGAAGATTAATTATGTTAATAATATGCAATCCTACAATACATCTATACATATATATATTTTTTTAATTTCAATTTTGTTTTACTTAAAAATAATACGTTAATTTAATAAAATCCAATTCAACAAATCCTATTGTCCTATCAAACATCAAACATGAGATTTAATCATATCCAATTCAATCTAATACAGTTCTCCAAACGCACCCTTAGTTATACATTGGGTATGTTTTAGTACCTAAAAAATGTTTGATTTTGTTGAACATACTATATTGTGAGTCGCTATTCAATATCTTTTGTATTTGGGCATTGGATTTAAATAGTCTGATAAAAAAGAGAAACAAGGTTTTAATTTCTTAAAAGCAAAAGTGTTTCTTGGAACATTTTATTTGTGCTGAAGAGGTGGAAATTTTCAAAATAATTTGCACTCTGCATAATTGTAGAATATGGTATGCAGTGAAACATGAAAATGTTATGGCTATTTTGCCAAAACCAGAAATTGGTTATATATTGGGTTAGACCCCGGTGAAACGGTAATACAATAGCGTTCCTCCGTTGCAGGGTCAACTGAAAATGACACAATATCCCCTAACATATAAGCTAACTATCACGGTCCTTAATTCTTGTTATTGTAAAAACTAGGGCTTTATCTTAAAAACTAAGTCTTTAGTAAGATAAATACAGGAAGCATTTATTAGATGAAACAACAGTGAAAATTTTAAACAAATTTAAACAGCATATATATATATATATATATTATAGACACACACACATACATATATTAATTGTACTCAGATCTGCCTCTCATCCTAAGTGGGTTTTATATGTTGTTTTCAAAAGAGCATAATCAATCTTGAATTAGAACAACTCGAAGCATATACAAATTGAAACAGAGGTGAACATTTCAATCGCTTTTTTCCACATACTAATTTACTACACAAATTTAATGTCAATAAAATATAATTAAAAAAAAAAACTCATTACTACACGAGTTTGTGTTATTATGTATAGAAAAGAGCGTGCATTGACGTCTTAAAAGAACAAGTATAATTATTTTCCAATTAAGATATTTAATCCTTGATGTCTGCCTTGAGATGTTACACAACAAAATTTCTAGACAAACGAAAATGAAACGAATTCCATGAAGATCCAGTAGTGGAGGAACTGTTTTAACTTTCAACTGCAGTGGTTATATTTTTAGGTTCTGCATAACGGCGACATTGACTGCACAAACACTTCTTCTTGTGACAATCTAAAATTTACATAATACAAAGGGAACTGAAAGAAGTTCGACAAAATTTTTCATCCTTATGTTTTGGCTCTCTTTTGACAAGAAATCTTCGAGCTTCATCATCCGTTACAGCACTGTTCAGGAAAACAAAACATGGAAAGATAGAATTAAATGGCTGCGTAAGGGAATAAAATTACTGGATGATATTGATGCATTGCGAAACTGACCTGTCTATGGCTTCCAACTTGGTGACCAATGAAAGGTCTTTCGACACAAGCAAATCGCAGAAATTGCCAAAATCTTTCTTCTGGCCAAATTTGCAAAGATGACGTAGAAAATCATTGAATAGCTTTGGTTCCTGTACCAGAAGAACTTTCTTAAGTTATCAATAATTCTATGTCTAGCCATGAAAGTCTGCCTAGCATAGCCAAAGGGCAATTCGTAAAAAGTTCGCCACAAAGGCACCATATCTATGCTGCAAAATGAGACCAAAAGAAAAAGACAGACAGATAACTGCTCAAGAATGCACCCTTTGTGTAGACCAACCAAGTGTTCCACTGCATTAGGATAATTATCTCCTTCGTTGGAGTTCTTCACTAGGTGGAAAATTCTAGTTTCATATACTCGATTGCTTGACCAACCCAATCTGGGCTATCTCTTCGCGACATCATAGCTTCAAAGTCTTGGATAGGGTCAAATCACCAATTTTATCAACTTCAATTCAAGGTTTGCTTTCAGAGGAATTGACAGCTTGAGCATCATTGTCATCACCATCTTGTTCGTCTGACCCAGATGGTTTATGCTGCAGTAGTCGCCTAGTTGATTTTTTCAGCTGCAAAACACATCATTACACTAGCTCAGTATTTGAGAATAGATTGATTGCGTAACTCAGACCTTAGCTTAAAAATGACCTTAGGATTCTCCCTGACTTCAATTGTCTATGAAATGTATCAATGATGAACTTGCTTTCAGCAAGTATTTCTGTATCAGGCTCAGTAATCTTCTTCAATGTTTCATCAAGAGGAGGAACAGGTGCATCTGTATGCTTTGATTTCAGCTCAAGATGATTAAATAAATGCTGACAACCACAGACAACAGCTATCAGTTTCAGCTAAAATTTAGAAAGGTATATCAAGGTTAAAACAACTCTACTTTTGATGATCCTTAAACGCTTTCTTAAAAACATTGTTCTTGGTCCAGGGAGTTCTGTCAACTATACATGCTCATTAAATGAAAAGCTTCCACAACTACAAATGATTATTAACACCTTTTATTACCTCTAGAACAGGATTTGGTGCAAAATCAGGCTGCAAAGTTTCCCCTTTGTCAGATGGTGCAAGGTCAAGCATCTTCACTAGGTTATCTGCAGCCTCTTGCTCTTGCTCATTTGGCTGCCACGATATAGGAAAGTTGCCGAAAGAAGGAAACTGAAATTCTCGAACATCCTCAGCAAAAGGAAAAACATTGAAGTGGATCGAATCTGGCTGCCAAGCAAATTCAGAAAGCAAATTTTCTTAAGGAAACTAATCACAATAACCAATGTAAAGGGAAACACTGCATGCAGAACCTTACAATGTTATCTTTTTCAGATACATTGGGAGTCAAGACCCCAACAACAACATTTCGTTGTCCTCGTCTTCAAACACATCACAAAATTGCAACTTTATTCATTTCCTTCATTGGTCTTGCTAAGGCAGAAACTGCAATCATTGCCCTTGGTTTGCCTGGTTCAGCAATGAGAACATTGACATCTTTCATGTAATAATGTCTTTGAAATAAGCAATTTGGTAAAAACAAACTATTAGAAAAAAGTTTTATTTTATAAACAATGTTAACGGAAAGCAACTAACAAATCTAATGCAGCTTATTTTACTGCAATATGTTAGAAGCATCGGTAAATCCCGGAAGCTTTATGCTCTTTTCAGGTTTGAACTTGACAGCCTCCCATTCAGCAGATGATATAGGCACAACATGAGGTCCATAGCGATAACCCTTAATCCTTTGTTCTGGTGGTACAATTTTACTAGGATCTTCAACATTTTTATACTCACAATCTAGCCTGACTTCATGTGTGGCATATTTGTCAGTGGGAGGTGCTTTATCAGAATACTTCTTTAAAGTAGGAAACTTCTCTTCTGCTGTCTTTTTATAAACCCAGACCTACTTACAATGTATGATAAAATTACTAGCAAATTTTTTTTTTTCCTTGTAACAAAACTAATGAATAAAAAACATGAAGAAGGATAATTCATGCATATTAACTAAAAACCAACTAAAGATAACTCATGCGAAATAACTCAATCCCAACTTGCAAGAGTTGGAATGCAATTCTTAAAAAAAGATATAATTAAAAAAATAATAATAAACTAAGGTAGTATAATTTAAGTGCAAAGAAATTGCAGAAACAAATCTAATTCAGTTGGAAATCCCCCACTCAAATCAGAGAGAAAGCGAGACCCAAACCTAGCAACTTAGACACCCGGTTTAATTTTAAGCATCACAGAAGCTGCATTTGAAACTATGAACTCAAGATCACCTCTGAAAACTGTGACAGGAGATATATTTCGCGTTTTGATTGCACCTAATAATGAAGTAGGACTATCAACATATACTGTCTTTGCCCTTGATTTCTTTGAAAATAGATCCAACAGAAGATCATTCTATCTATTATTCTCTGATTTGCATCCCCAATTAAACTTACTCTCACAACTATATTCTCCATTTTAATGCCGAGTGTAGACATTCGCATGGCAATAAGACCAACTTGATCTTCTTTCACTCCAGCATCTGGATCATTAACAGGGCATAGCGCATTGGTTATAAGACAGGGCCGTTTCTTTCCTTTATTTGTTTCTCCATATTTCTTTATTAGCATATCCATCCCAACAACAATTGCATCAAGAACTACCAAGTTAAGGTAACAATGGGGAAAAGCAGCACATGATTAAGCAATCATCAGACTACATTATACAAACAATTACTTTGTCCACAGACAAACTCTAATAAACCATACTAAGATTTGTTGCTTGACGGATCAAATCAAAACCAAAAAGAGTAAAGAATGTCAAACTATATCATAAAAGAGACTACAACATATAAAATCTAAAAAGAAGAAAACATATATCTAGAACAATGTTAAAATCAGATATTTAAAGGTTAAAAAAATTCCCTCGCATCCTGAAGATCGATTTAGTTCACTTAATAATAATGAATACATAAATAGTTTCAAAATAATACAAAAGGTGATTATATTATCAAATATGCATGTAGTACCTAAAAATACAGCCAAAATAATGTGATTGAATCTTATAGAGGTTTTGTGTTCTATATTGTGTATTTTTGTAACCTTTGATAGGGAGGACAAGAGTTTGATGTCTTTAACTGAGTGTTCTTGGCTGATGTGAAAGCCTTACAAAAGTGCTTGGCTGCAAGGCACTTGGTCAATTCTCAAAACTCTTAAACTGAGTGTTCTTTTTTGTGCGAAATATCAGGACTGTGTATGGCAAAGAAGGCAGTGTGTGCTTCGCACATATCACGTGTCCTTTCATACTTCGTTTATGTTAACATCGACAAATTTGCCAGACAAAATCTGTATCACCAGCTTGATACACTTTTCTGTTTTTCCTACTCTCCCCAGCCATGACCCCCAATTTCTGCATAAAAAAACATGTGGAAGTGGAACATTTGATACATATGAACCCAGTTTCCGACTCCATCTTCTCTATAAGTATATTTAGCATATTAGAATCTGGAGTACGTTTGACCTTATTGTCCTCCTCCAAAACATATTTCACCAAATCATCCCTCTACTATCAAAAACAGAAATAAACGTCTCTGCCCTCATTGTTAGAATAAGGATCGGTTCCATCTTCTGAAGCAGGAGCAATTACTTTTTCCTTAACAAGAAAATCTTGAGTAGGTGGAGGAGAAGGAGGTTCAACAGTCTCCAAAACAACATTCAGCGGTCCCTTCTTCAGCTTCTTCATGTGTTCCAAAGCAATGTGCAGCAGATCATCATTGGGTTCCATCTTCAGCAGATCAGAATCTGGAGCACGTTCGACCTTATCATCCTCCTCCAAAACATATTTCTAGATCATCCCTTGGATCGAAGACCTCCAGAACTTTGTTCAATGGAACATTATCATCCTCCAACTGCTGCTTCTCGGTATATTCTGACGCTATCTTTAGCAGATCATAATCCCGCACCGATACTCTTTAAAAGTAGCATCAGCAAATCAAAATCTAGAGCACGTTCGGCCTCATCATCCTCCAACTTTTGCTTCTTCATGAGCTTGCCAAGTATCTCCAATAGATCATTTTCCGCTTGCATCCGCTTCATAACTATCTTAAGCAGATCACCTTTTGCGAGCTTTTTATCATCGATCCCCTCCAGCATTCGGTCCCAAATATACTTCCCCGTCATCCTAACATGGTGAAGAATAAGGATTTTGGGATGGCGGTGAAGTATATTTGGGACCGAATGCTGGAGGGGATCGATGATAAAAAGCTCGCAGAAGGTGATCTGCTTAAGATAGTTATAAAGCGGATGTAGGCAAAAAATGATCTGCTCGAGATACTTGCCAAGCTCATGAAGAAGCAAAAGTTGGAGGATGATGAGGTCGAATGTGTTCTAGATTCTGATCTGCTGATTCTACTTTTAAAGAGTATCAGTGTAGGATTATGATCTGCTAAAGATAGCATCAGAATATACCGAGAAGCAACAGTTGGAGGATGATAATGTTCCATTGAACAAAATTCTGGAGGTTTTCGATTGGAGGGATGATCTAGAAATATGTTTTGAAGGAGGATGATAAGGTTGAATGTGCTCCAGATTCTTATCTGTTGAAGATGGAACCCAATGATGATCTACTGCACATTGCTTTGGAACACATGAAGAAGCTGAAGAAGGGACCGCTGAATGTTGTTTTGGAGACTGTTGAACCTCCTTCTCCTCCACTTGCTCAAGATTTTCTTGTTGAGGAAAAACTAGTTGCTCTTGCTCAAGAAGACAGAACTGATCCTGATTCTAACAATTAGGGCGGATACGTTTATTTCTGTTTTTGATAGTAAAGGGATGATCTAGTAAAATATGTTTTGGAAGAGGACAATAAGGCCAAACGTACTCCAGATTCTAATATGCTGAATATACTTATAGAGAAGATGGAGTCGGAAACTGGGTTCATATGTATCAAATGTTCCACTTCCACATGCTTTTTTATGCAGAAACTGGGGGTCATGGCTGGGAAAGTGTAGCAAGCTGGTGATGCAGATTTTGTCTGGCAAATTTGTCAATGTTAACGTAAACGAAGTATGAAAGGACACATGATATGTGCGAAGCACACACTGCCTTCTTTGCCATACACAGTTCTGATATTTCACATAAAAAAGAACACTCAGTTAAAGAGTTTTGAGAACTGACCAAGTGCCTTGCAGCCAAACACTTTTGTAAGGCTTTCACATCAGCTTGAAAGCCAGAAGAAGACATCAAACTCTTGTCCTCCCTATCAAAGGTTAAAAAAATACACAATATAGAACACAAAACCTATCATCGTGGACCTCCAACAAAAAGTGTAAACCACACAAAACACCCAGGAGCACAACGGCCTTACTGGCTTACTAACATAGAAAAAGCCTCACACCTTATATAACCAAATAACAAAAAAATACCATTCCAAAATCAACCAATACAGTCCAAGATGCAGCTACAAGCTCAAGTACATAAAACAAATCAACTCATTTCAACTCCTATATGACGTTACTCTGCACAAACTTCGAAAACATCAAAAATTCTCATGAAATACAGTTTCCCTATCACATTTAACACTCTAGCTAACTTAACAGCCACATAATTGACGTGCACCCACCATCCAAGTCATTATTGCTCCAATGCCAAACAACAAGCCAATTGCCAATTCAAACACAAGCTTTCTTTTGCTAAGATATCAAATTGTTCACTTTAAAGCCAAGCACACACATTCAGCATTATCCAGAAATACCCTCCAGATTCATGTCGTAACAAATCCCTTGCATTGCAGACAACAATTCGTCAAATAGCTTAGATTGCTGAATCTAGTTTAACCAATTTACAGGAGTCATTATTCGAATAACTTTATTTTCACTAACTCAAATAACTGGAATCATTATATTTGCGAGCAGGCCTCAACAAGAATCCCAAAATTGATAACTAATACAAGTATCCATTAAAACCCTAATAATTGATACTGAAAACCTAAATATTAACAAAAAAGTAAAATAAAATCACTAATTGCAATATCAGCCTCAAATAAGAATCAAAATTATTTAAAAAAAAAAAAGTGAAATCTAATTAGGGTACATGCAGTTTTTAGATTTTGGAGCAATCACGATAAAGATATTGTAACCCATCGACATTCGAGTATCGGCAGCTATAACACAGTAATCGGCTCCGGCAATCGCAACACAAGATCTGCGAAACAAATTCAGTGATATCTAACAAAATTTAAAGTTTGAAACTCCATATATATATATATATATATAAACGTGTAAAGAGAAAAAGAGAGAGTCCCCTCCATTGTTGTCGTAGACCGGTTGGGGACTTGCTTCGTCATGGTGACTGAAACTACCGAGAGGAAGAGAGATTGTTAGAATCAAGCGCGAATGGAGATCGGATTTCCGTTTTGTTACTTTTGAAGATCCCACTACCGTCTTCGCTAACACGAAAGAAACCATCAGTAGTGAAGCGATGTCGTTTTGGTCTCTGGTGCGGTGATTGGGCTGCTGTCTGTCGGCCCAATTTTATTTAATTGGGCACCTGACAAAAGACTTAAGAGTGCCGACATTTCCACCCGACACTTTGCCATTAAAAATTTAGAACTTTTTAAATTTGCTTTTAAACGCCAATTAATACCCAGGGTACCATTTTTTTTAAATTTTATTATACTATAAGTACACCTTATTTTATTACACCTTATTTTCATAATAACCAACAACACATTTCTTATTAAAAAAAAAAAAAAAAAACAACACATTTCTTAGAAAAAATTTTAAATTTCAACAACCATAGATTATCATATAAAAAATTAAAATCTAAAACTAATATACCCTAAACTTACCAAATATATTATTGAAAACATGTTGTTAATTAAAACAAAAACTCCATTCTCTGCTTTGCCATAGTTGAAGAAAAATTTAAATATATTTTTTGAAGGTTTGTATAGTACTCGTTACTGGTTTTTGCTTTGATTTATTTCATTAATCATGTAGTCGTAAATTTGAAGTTAAAATAAAAAATTCATGGTGATCATTATACGTTCAAGAAAGATCTTTATTTTATACTTTTTAACGTATCAAATTGGAGTTAGGAACCAATAATCTATTTTTTGCATTTTTTGAACCATCATTGAGTAAGTTTAGGGTTTGTATTGGTTTTCAATATGATAATCAATAATGATTCAAATTTAAATCTTTTCCAGAATTATGAACCAATGACTTTGAAACATATTTGAAATGATTGGCATGAGGGTAGTATTGTGTTAGGAATGATTAGTTGGTTTTCTTTGGATTCTGAGTTGCATTGTGTTTGTATATATTGGGTTTTATGATTATCAAGGTTTTATTTTTATTTTGAGAATTTAATCAAAGTTTGCAATTAGTTTGACATGTCATCATTCCTTATAAAAATATAGTGTAATAAAATGGAATGTACTTATAAAAAATATAGTATAATAAAATTAAGAAAAAGGGATATTCTTGATAATAAATAAAGTTTAAAAACAATTTTAAAATTTTTATGGCAAAATAGGTGTACAAACAATTTTTGAGGGGTGAAAATATCCCACTCTTTCATGATTAACAATTAGCAATTCGCGGAGTCCAAAAGGTGCTTCACAGACTTGCTCCACAAAATAAAAGAAGTCATTAATAGGCCACATTAGAAAATCATCAAGCCCAATAAAAGAATTCCTGAAGACGATCGTCTTCCACGAAATCGTACATGGTCCAAGCCACTCTACTGTATAATACGAAACCAATGTTGTGGTCCCCCTCGTTGATTAGTCATTTTAAAATGTCATACTAGCATATAATTACAACACTGATATATTTGTTAAAAAAAATAAAATAAAATCTTCCACTGTGACTATTATTTGACACTTGTCAACATCTGGTGAGTGTAATGGTGACATTGTAACTGTTCGAATGGTTACATTCGATGCCTTTTATAGCACCAATAGAAAAGTTTTGGATGATTAAGGCTGATTATTCTAAGCTTCTCCAATTTATCTTTACCAGAAAATCTTCAAATTTTTTTAGAAACATGAATCATAAAATTTTGCTATTGAAGCATGAAGATGTGAAGTACCGTCTACGTTAATTTTAGGATCCAAAAATAGCGAATTTTTATAAACATGTGTCGACGTTTAGAATTGATCAACATGAAGATTCAGGGATCAGACTATAACTATATTAATAAATGAGAATTAATATTGTTTAAAGTTGGTAAATGACAATAAAGAAGATTAAATGTTGGTTAAGGTAGATGAATGACAGTAAAGAAGCAATTAAAACCGAGAAGAGAGAAAGAGAACCAAGCAGACACAAAGATTTTTACGTGGTTTGGCAAGTATGCCTACGTCTACGAGTCACTCTGAATATATTTTAGTAGAGTGACGGTAATACTAATGTTAACTTCTTTTTTACAATGAACATCTCTCTATTTATAGAGAATGAGAGTGACAATTGAGTGTTTTACACGCTAAAAATCATCATTATTTTCAACTAATCTGACTTTAGTCATACTGCATTTATTGCTACTGTACTAATAATTCTTACATGCTCATGCTTGCATTAAATGTTTTATGTAAAGTTTTTCTCTTATTAAATGTACAATCGTCACCGCATTAAATGTCTTCGGGAACTGTAGAGATTGAGTAGGCGTGAAATCAGGGAATTAGGATGGTCTGGCGTCCGCTTCCCAAGGGATTACTTGGAGCGAACTCGTTGATTTGATTCTGTTCGCCCTTATGATCTGATTCTGTTCACCCTTGCGAGCTTAAAAGATGCTGAGGTAGACTTTAACATGGATGCGAACTGAGAATGTATTAAGGTGGATCTGATATAGGTGCGAGTTGAAAGCGTACTGGGACAAGCTTGTCGTAGGCACAAGCTGGAGGATCCAGCGAGCTTGTCGTCGTGACCTAAGGGCTGAGCCTTATGGGCCCTTTGTTACTATACTTATCTTTTGGGCTTTCAGCGGTCCATTTGCCTATGTCGTGAAAACGGGCATAACAACATGAAAATTGAAGCAAATCATGAAATGTATCTGTTAAGGAATGAAGATGTGAAGTCATTTTACACTAATGTTATGATCGAAAAATAGAGGAAGATTTACTCTGGAATTCACACCTAAACACACTTTGAAGTAAACTAAGATCATAAGGGGGAACTAATTTGATGACAATCAATTACTAAATAATAAATATAACTCCTAAGACAAGTTTGAACTCCAACAAAGAAATCTAAGGGGTCATTTGCTCAAAATTGAATAGTGATTGAAACTTAAAATCTGAAAGACATATTTTTTTTTTTCCTTGTCTCTGAATATATAGTAATCTTATTTATTTTTTAAAAAATTAAAATCATCTAAAAATTAGTTATTTGACATTTATATCATTTTATTATTAGTTGTTCTGTAACTTTATTTAATATTATACAAATAATTAAAATAAATTATTTAAGAAATACCAAAACACTTATATATAATATTTTTATTTATAATTAAAATATGATTAATTATTACAATAGAGTTAATTAGATTTATATTTAAATAAAAATAAATAAAATGGTTTTAAATTAAATTACTGTTACAACAAAAGTTGAAATTATAAAGTAATATATATTTGCTACTAAACTTATACCTTATAAAAACATAAAGACCCGATGATATGTCCAAAGGCACCTAATCATAATTGATAGAATAGTATCTAGATTCATGGTATTCTTATCAATAAAATTTTGAGATAAAAAAACCAAAAGAAGAAACAAATTTTATAACAGATTCAATATATGGGAAAGGAGAAACTTTGAGAACTTCACTTTTGTGTATATAAATAAACATCATTGTCATATACAATTCAATATACAGAAACAAATTCTCATCAATATATATAAACCAATAACACAAACATCAGAAATTTGTCTTATTTATACCAAAATAAATCATCAATAAACAGAAATCTTGCGATTCAATATATAACTAGCAATACACCAGAAATTTGGTAGGAGAAGCAATAAACACAATATATTAGGCAAAGAGTGAAACTTTAACAAATAAACACAATATGAGTTACTCCACAAGTAACTTAATAAAAAGAATAAATAAATATTTTCACCGGATTTTGATTGAATAAATATAATAATCTAGTTATAAGAAAATTTAATATTGAGATAGTTAGGGCTTTTATTTTTTAGCATTGTTTGTTAAAACATTAAAGGAATTTGTATAATGTAAAACTATAACAAACTTGAAAATATGTTATTTTGGAAATGATAAACTTAGAATAATATATTTAAAAAATAATTAAATGATTTGGTAGTAAGTAAAAGTCAAAAAATGTAAGGGGTTGTTTGTTTTTTAATATAAGCATTAAATAGTGTTTTTGAAGATTGAACGTCGAATAATGATTGAAACCAGAAATCTGAATGACATGTTTGTTTTTTTTTCCTTATTTCTAAATATATAATATTTTATTTGTTTTTAAAAGTTAAAATTATCTGAAAACTAATAATTTGACATTTATATCTTTTTACTATTAGTCATTTTATAGCTTTATTTAATATAAATATAATCAATTATAATAAATTATTTAGCAAATACTAAAACACTTTTATATATATATTAATAAATGTTTACTCATAATTAAAATCAATGTTGCAGGAATCACTACTCGTTAATCGACGGCGACGCAACGGTTAGCGATTTATCGGTTATTCGGTGAGTAATCGGGGATTAATCGGTGAGTATTGTTTTAGGAAAAATTATTATTTTTTAAAATTTAGAGGAGTAAAGTAATATTTTTTTGAACTTAAGGGGCCAAAATTCAAAATTGATATAATTTTATCAAACTTGAGGGTCAGTTGTGTAATTTGTCCTAACATATATATTCACACATAAAAACCCTCATCAATCACCACCCTCACAGCCGCCGCACCCACCACTCTTCTCTCTTCTCTTTCTTCTTCTTCTTCTTCTTCTGATTGCCCTTCTTCTTCCTCTTCCGATCGACCTTCTTCTTCTTCTCCTGTCGATCTCATGTGTGTTGGTGGCGACAACTTTATCCATAACATTTGGAGATGACGACCAGCAGCGAGGGTGACGGTGATGAACGGCGGAGACGATCCCGACCTCATCCACCCATGGAGCGACCACAAGTCCACAACCAAGTCTCTCTCTCTCCCTCTTTGATCTCTCTCGCTCTTGATGAATGATTTCTTCAACGACAGTGTCACCTGACTCACCTCCACTAGTCATTTGCTTGATTTTGTGGTGCAAATGTTTCTCTTTGATTTAACAATTATATTTTGTTTTGTTGTTTGGATTTTGATGACTCTAATTTTTGCTTAATTTTTTGTGGTTTTTGGATTTTTTAGGGTCGATTTTGTGGCGGGTTGGCCGAGTCGGACCAGTTACTCTGTAACTCGGCCGATTACTTACCTTCGGCGATTAGGGTCTCCGATCTAAGGGTTATCGGATCGGTTGGGTGCCGGTCAGCAAATAATCGGTGAAAAATCGCCGGTAACCGGTGATTTTTACAACAATGATTAAAATATGATTAATTATTATAGTAAAACAATTTTTTTTTGAAAAATTATATATACATAAATAAATTGTTATTGTGAAGTAAATTAAATTTTTATTTAAATAAAAATAAATAAAATGGTCTTAAGTTGAATTATTATTGTTATACATTTAAAAAAATAACATTAAAAGAAATATATATAATATAAAATTATGATAAATTTGAAAATATGTTATTTTCAAAATGATAGATTTGGAATAAAATATTTAAAAAAATCATTAAGTGAATTGGTATTCAGATAAAAGTAAAAAAAAAATTAGCTTTTTATTTTCAATTATTTTTGATAGTTTTAAGTTATTTGACCACTTAAGAAAACAAACAAAAATCACTTAATAAGTGTAAGTCAGATCCATTAAGTGAAAAGTTATAAAAATAAACGACTTATAACTTTTTATTTTCAGTGGTTTTTAGGTAGTTTTAAGTGGTTTGACCATTTAAAAAACAAAAAACAAAAATCACTTAATTGAACTAATTCAACACTATTAAGTGTTAAATGCAAAAACCTTTAAATTATTTAATAACTTGATAAAATCACTAAGGTAAGTTTAATTTCCAACTACTAAAATTAATTTATCTAATAATTTGACAGCGAGAAATCAATAAAGTTGGTCATGACTATGAGATTTGGTTTAATTTTATAGTTTAAACAATTGTTATGGTTTTGACTAAGATATTCATAATAAATAAAAAACTAATGTGATCACAGCTTTGTTATTGTTTAGGGGATGGTTTTTGTTTTGTTAAACTATTACAATAAATTTAAAATTTAGTATTAAAAAAATAAATTTAAAATTTAGTAACCTCAAGAATATAAATATGATGCTACTTGGTCAACCATCTTATCAGATGGATTGACTTCTGTTTTGTTTAATTTTAAAAACATCCGTCCAACTTGGGACTCTCGCGGAATCATATGAAAAGCTTCAAAAAAGAAAAAAAAAAAAGACCACTCTTCTACTCGGGCCCTATATATAAACTTATATAGAATAAGTCTTTTGTTTTTGTTTTTTTATTTTCTTTTTTATTTTTTATTTATACATTTAAAGAATGTAGAATAAGTTTTATCAAAGCAAAATATTTATTTTCTGATACAGTTCTACAAAGACTTACTCCTAAAGAAAGGAAAAAAACATATAAAATGTTTATAAATGGATATGATCGTGCTTTTGAAATGGAACAATTCTCCTTAAGATATATCTAATTTTTTGGTCTTAGATAAAACTCCTATGTAAGCAATATCTAAATTTCAAATTATATTTTATTTAATTATTTTACTAAAATCTAAATTTGAATATGCAACTATAAATTTTCTTTAATCCAGGATTGTGAGTGTCGTACTATATCATACTTTGAATGAGTTTTACAATTGAATTTTAAAGATGACATATGTCACATTGTTGCAATTTGGATTAAATGGATAAATAGTTGGATTGAGAAGTTTTAGCTTTCAGTTATGAGAGATCATCACATGATTATAATATATTTAAATAAAAACAGAAGCAAACAAATACAAATCAATAAAGTGAAACTTGAAAATATACACTAAAATGATTTGACTATTTTATTGATTAGATAATTGATAAAAACATGAAAATATCCGGCAAGAATCAAGATAAAGGTTCATTCAAAAACAAAATAAATATTCTTTAAAAAAAAAAAAAAAAAAACCTAAATGAAGATAAAGGCAGATTGGGCCCTTCTGTTTTGGGCCAAGAGCCTGTTATCTGGATCGACAACAACCCGCTATCAAAACACTTGAATAGTTTCATTCTGGAAAAAAAAAAAAAAAAAATCAATAGTGCACTCACAATTATATAAAAATTTTCTCATTTTTCATTTGCTGACATGGCTCTTTATAAGATGCAATCATACGAATAATTTAATGCGAAATAAAGGAAGGTCAGGGTAATGTTCTGGTCGTGAAAGTTTGAGGGAACTCAATAAAATTCTGACGTTGAAAAATGTAAAATAATTTATATATTTGTTGTCATTAGAATGAGTTCAGATCAGAAGTAAAAAAGAGTAGTGACGTAGTGTTACATCAATCTAATCTAATACACAAAAACATGGACGCCACTTCCTTGTTATACAATTTCTGATCAATCCGATTCTGTCATGGTCATCTTGTTTTGAGATATTAATAATTTCTTTTAAAAAAATCTTAAATTCTTTTTTATAAGAAAAAACTTTATCATAGTCGTCAACGTTTCTAAAAATATCAATCTTTTATAATTTTTTAAAACAACTTTTTTTATTATTAATTTTAAAGTCTAAATCATTAATTAATAGGTGGTAATAAGAGTCTTATATTCTTTTTAATGAGGACATTTTTTTTTTGGTTTGAACTGACAACTGGGGCTTTTAGAGTGCCACATTGGGTTTAGTTGGTAAATTGTCCCATCCAAAGTTTACAACTATTAAATGCTATAGTAGAGCAGCTAACAAAGGGACAAATTTTGCTGCAGGAAAAAACCCAGATTTCCAACATTAAGTTTGTAGTAGCCTCAATGTCCAAGCGATTGCTGTCCTCTCTAATCATAAAAACGATTTCTATCTTTTATCGTTATACAAAATTGTAATATAAGATATCACGTTCACGTCCGAAAACGTAGACAGGATTGACAAAGAAATATTATCCATAAGAAAGGCATAAAAATATATATTTATGAAAAAAAGATAAGGGATATATATAAATGGTTCATTCTAAATTGTAATCCATCCTGATTGGTTTTGATGCTTTGTTACTATCAAAACAAGCATGACTTACAAACTAGTAGGGTTTCAACTTTCGAGCATTGTGATGCAGTGAAAGTGTATTTTTCATGAGGATCATGACGTAAATTTCATTTATCTTTCAAATTTTATAGTTAATTTGATGAGTCACATAGAGAGATCTTACATATAAAAGGGTTTTGATACATTATGAAGCTTTTAGTAAAACTTTTTGACATAGCCAGATGAAGTTCAAATATATATCGAAATAATTAGTCTTAAATATTATTATTGGATTATGTTCTATTAACTTAAATTTTTAAATTTAATGGTAATTCGAAGATTAGAAGCTCTTAATTCAACTGCTCTCTCCTATCTTTATCTTAAATTTGAAATGAAATTCTTCTCGTTGCACATGTTATAAAGTATGGAACGTGTCAACGGTGTCATAAGTTTTGAATATTATTGTTGGACCTTTTTTATAAGCTTAGCTTTTAGTTATTTTAGTAACTAACAATATATAGTTATTTATTTATTCAATATTTTATAATATTATTTCATAAGTTTCAAAGTCAGTATAGATTTTTTTTGGTCGTGTAATATGATGCCTATCAATTTGAAGCTGGAGATATAAATTGTAAGGGTGACAACTGAAAATTAATGGGATATGATTCGAAAGAACAACCGCGCAATTAAATTTGTTTAAAAAAAAAATTGGCAAGAAATGCATGATATAATGTATCACGTGTCTGTATATATGATAATTCTGTGCATGGCACTGTTTGGCCAAACATGTGGTGGCGCCTTGATCCAAGTTGACAAAGGAGCATCCAATCATTTAACACGTTCATTCTTTAGCAAACACTGCATGTTATATGTTTCCATGGAACCCACTTCCAACAACTTCGTCCCCTCCTATGCTAATCCTACCCGAGTGTTAAATTATTAAGGGCCATCCTAACTATGTCCTTTGGAGAATTTTTGGTCCCAAAATTTCACCATATCTGTCTAAGCAAGTCCAGTTTTTGTTTGCAAAACAGACTCAATACCTTCATATTAAATTTCATTACTTCAAATTTCATGTCAATAATATACTAATAAACATTATTTAATAATAAAATGAAATGTTAAATGATGAGATGTTAATTGTTACATTATTTGTGTACATCACCCCTTAGTATTTGATAAAAGTGGTTAAATACTTCTCTTAATACTAAGAAGTCAAATATTCAAATATTACTGTTGTTATTAAACATAAGATATGAAGAGTTTTTTTTTTTTTTTATGAATTTAATCTGCTCTTCCCAACCATTAAAAAAAGTCACATTATTTATGATTTTAAGTTTTATTTCTTTTAAATAATATTGAAATGTTTGGCAAATTTCATTTTACACGTTCCCCACCAAGTTAATTAGTTCAAAAACTATGCTTGGATATATACAATTTTTAAGAATTTTTATAAACCTGTATATTTATCTATAAAATTTTAAAATCAAATTGTTATAGACATATACAATCATTCATAATCAATTCGAATAAATGGCTATATTCTTGACACATTTTTTACTTATGCCAACGAAGAAAGAAGATTTTTGTACTTTTGACTCCTTCTATGTCAATCTCAAAATGAAAATTTGGATATAGTCTCCTAATCATGCCAACGTACATCATGTTGTACAATTTGAATCAACCACGTAATTAGCTATCACGTAGTGCACTGTGAACGAATTAATTGTAGTGGATGGAGATTATTATCTTCAATCTATGTTGATCTCTTGAATATTCAGAAAAGATAAAATTGTCCAATCTCTATCTCCAACCAGAAAACAGCTAAAAAAAGAAGAAAATATATAATGCACACTGCTCTGGACTGCACGTGTAAGTGATACATGATAACAAGTTTTTTCTCTTTTCTCGGTCATATTCTCCGCTTCTCTTTATATGGTCAGTTTTATCTTCCACTCCGTAGACAAATTAATTTGAAAGGACCTAAGTGTGCCAAATTTGAGCTAGATTTTGCCATATTGGAGTATTAATTTCTATGAAAATGAATTGATTGTGGTAGGGATATGCTTGACTTAGGTTTCGAGGAATGCCAAGGGGAAAATAAAACAAAAAGGAGAGTAGAAAAGAATAAGGGCTATGGTAGCAACTAGCAAGTCTTTATCGTAAAACATGGGATAAAGACAGAAGGCAAAATTAATATGCTACTATGTGATATAGTTGAGTTATTTTAGGGATAATTCTAATATCTCCTTGTTGTTTGATAAAATCACTAATTACCCTTCTATTATTCGAAGATATCCCATTTTACCCATTCTGTAAATTTTGTTAGTGAAAAAAAGAATCTAACAATGACAATAGATAAAAGGATCAAACTGTTCCTCAATTAAAAATTAAAAATATGAAAGATTTTTTATGATTTTTTTTTTTTTAAAAAGTAGATTGGATCTCTACCAAGGGTTGAGATCTAATTTGGAGATTAAATTATCTTGTTCTTCTTCAACGAAGAACATAAACAATGTTCTTCATTTTCATTTTTCATCAATAAATATCAAATCAACAACAAACAACCCATTCATCAACATTATCATCAACATCAACCTTTTATCAAGCCACCATCAGCAACATCAACACACAATTATCATCATCATCAACCATTTGAAAAACAAAATTAAAAAAAAATGAAAAAGAAGAAAAATGAAAAAAAAATGAAGAACATTTGGTCTCTTTTATTAGAGACCAAAGGTCTTCAGCGAAGGAGACCTAACGATCTCCATCTTGGGAGACCAAAACTAGTCTTTATAGTGATGGAAGCTGAATTTAGTCCATCGCCAAAGAGACTAGGGTTTAGATGGCTTCCAAGTGCTTGTTGTTGATGAAGAAGAGGTGTTTGGTGTTGGGCTTTGTGGATAGACGAATGCTTTTGTGGTGGATGAAGAAGAAGGGATTGTTGGGTGTCGACAATGGATGAAGATGAGGGTTGCTAGGTATGGGTGGCAATTCGGGTTGGCGGGGCGGGTTGGATACGACACGAACACGATCCGATTATTTTTTACTCAACATGAACACGACACGATAATAAACAGGTCGAACCTCTTCAACACAAATACGACACGATAATTAACGGGTTGACACGGAAACGATATAATTAACTCGTTTATTTACGGGTCGTTTATTGACCCGTTTAGTGACTCATTTAGCTGACACGTTTAATGACATATTTAGTCTACACATTTAATAATTTGTTTATTGACCCGTTTATAATCCATTTAACTATATTTAATACATTTAAATTTTAATATAGATTTAATAAAAAAACAAAATTAAAATAAAGATACATAAGATTTCTTAAATTTATAAATGCAATCCAAAACCTTAAAAAATATAATCATCCACAAATACAATCGAAAACATAAAAATATATATTTACTACTAAAATTACATGAATACTTCTCCAATATGAAATTATTTTTTATCTCTATTAAACGGGTCAACCTATTACTCATTTAAGAAAACATGAACCCGACCCAATTAGTAAACAGTGTTGGACAGGTTAACACGTTCATTTATCCAACTCGTTTATGTTAAACTCTAACCCGTAATAATTGTGTCAGTTTTGTATCAACCTGTCGTATTGGGTTCTAAATTACCAGTCCTATTGTTAGATGTTAGCGATGGATGAAGAAGATAAGTTGTTAGGTGTTAGCGATGGACGAAGGAGAAGAGATGTTGGGTATCGTAGTGGATGAATAAGAAAATGGAAGAAGAAAAAGAAGAAGAAGAAGAAGATGGAAGAAGAAAGAGATAGGTGTAAGTGTAGGTGTGGATGTGGGTGTGGGTGTGGGTGTGGGTGTGGGTGTGGTTGTTGGAAACAATTTTTTTTTTTTAATTTCCACCAAGATGATTTTTTTTTAAATATGTTTTTTTTTATTTAAATGTTTTTTAATTTAATTTTATTTTATCTCCACTATCCATTGCAGTGGAGATGTCATTATTTTTTTTCAAAAAAATATGTTTTAATTTAATTAACTAATTAATTAATTCATTCATTCATTCATGTTTTATTATATTTTATCTTGGTTTGACGGTTTTGTTCTTTCACATTAATAGTCAAATATTAACTTTAAACGTACAAGATGACGGTAAAGGGTTTTTTTTTTTTTTTTACTATTTTTATAAAGAATAAGGGGTTTTGGACTATTTTTATAAACTATAGGGGGTTTTTAGCGATTTCTTAAGTTAGAGGGGTTTTTGGCTATTATGTTAAACTGCAGGGGTCACATTAGAATTATCCCTGTTATTTAATTATAATGCCATGATAGTATGCTTAGACAAAGATTGTCTTCTATTGAGAGCAGCAATCAAGACAAGCCCATATTTTACAACATCATGAATAAGTTTTCTTGCTTTTGTTTCAGTTCGAGATCTCCTAGTCAAACTGTGATGGTTAACATTTGGATTATATTCAAAGTTTGTTTTTCTTCTTCATGTTATCTCCACATAGTGGTCCAACTGATGCTTGAATTAAATTGCTTTTTAATATTCAACAGGCCACTTCTGAAGTTCCATATATATCACTCCCCCAAAGGGTAAAGCAGTCTTTTGGGAGTCATACATCGAATTACAGTCATTTGATTCCTTTGGAGTACACAGTACCCTGGTTCTCTGTGCTTCTTGGTGGGAATTTTGACCATGATATGGTGATCAATCTATCTGCAACTTAGTTATCAAGGGATTTAATTCAACTAGTTGTACAGTTGATTCAGCAAAGAACTCATGCCCGTACAAGTTCTTGCAACGATCCAAAATATAATTTCTTTGATATGTGCACAGAGACAGGAACATCAGAGTAAAGGTCATGCTTCAGTGAGTGAACATGAGGGTACAACCCAAAGACATTTCCTTTCGCGGTAGCCAAGTGTGAAGTATCAAGGGGTATAAAATCAAAATTTTGTTTATGGAGTTTCAGTTGTAGGCGGTTCTATTTGTTTTATGTTTAAGGGCCAATATTCTTTTGATTCCCTTTTTTTTTTTTTTTTTGAAAGATCTTTGATTCCTTTTAACCTGAATTGTTTCCCAGAATTTTGACTCTTCTTGGGAAGGCTGTATAACCTACACCATGTAAGTAATCATTTTGAGGTTGTTCCTTTGGTGAAAGAACCATGCGTGTTTCACTCTCTATTTGACTTGTAAATATATCAATTTCATTTTATCTCCAATTTCTGTTCTAGTGGTTAAAAGGTCTCTCACTTTTGAGTTTCGAGATTGTTTTTTGTCTAATTTTCTTTGATTTATGTTTTCTCCAGCTGATATGTACTTTCTTAGCCTTTAATAAACAAATGTGGTTTTAAATGAACGTAAATATAATACTTTGATTTAATACATGAGTTTACTATGTGATATATACTTCGTATTGTATTCCACTAATCTTAAAAATTCAACAAGTTTTTTTACCCCATATGGAAATGTTACTTTGTTTATCAGCTTTGGAATTTTATGACTTGGTGGATATGAACATGTTGTGGTCTTACAGGATGTCAAGGTCTTTGACGGGGACTTTATTGAAGGTTTAACACAACTCCCTCGAGGAGTTGTAATTGATTGTGTCCTCTACTTTTCCAGATTGTTTGTTTTGCCACTTTATACTCTGCATTGTGCATCTTACTGTTATCTGCCATTGTCTTCTTGGTTTGCACCTTCCACTTTGCGATATTGTGATTTACAGGTTCCCTGTGCTCAAAATTTAGACTTCATGGATAGAAATTTCTTTGCCTCTGTAAGACTCAGTCACGTTGTTTTGGTCGTATTCCTAGGTACTATATGCTTATATGATAACATAATCCCCTTATAATTTTAAAACTTATTTATGTATTCATTATTATAAGATGGACAAAGTCGATCTTCAGGTTAGACAGTGCTTGGAATCTTTTGATGTTCTTCACACTTCTTGGGTTTCATTTGAACCTGTCAAACAATGCATGGGAACTTAGTATGATTTATTGGAGGATGTTTCGGGGAAAAAGTAGATGTTGGTAGGAACAAAATCTAAAGGCAGAGATGTCGGATTCTCTCCATTCTAGGAGTGATTGTATCCTTACTAGGTGTGATTGTTTTTATTGTTCACATAGAAATTCGAAAATTAAAGGGAAGGCTGAAGGAGAGGCATTCGTCTTTACTTTGTTCGATGCTTTGGCTATGCTATGCATAGTGCAAATGATAGTGGAAAGGACAAAAGTATGTCTTTTCAAGATCAAGGTTTTATTTATTAACGAAAAAAGGTTTATTGATGGTAAAAAATTAAATTTATTTTGAATTTGCATTTCCTGTTAATTAGTATTAATATTATAGGATTTTTGAAGAAAATATTTGCTCTAGTTCTTAGGACAGAGAACCTTATCAATAAGCATAATTTTAGTTTGACGAATCGTTTATGGATGTTTTTCTTATTCAGGTTTGTCTTTGATTGTTATATATATGATCAACGTAATGGACTCTTGTGTTATAAGAGTAAATTAAAAGGATTTTTTTTTTTCTCACTCAATTAAGCTTGGCAAAATGGATAGAGTCTTCAGACTTGATCCTTATCCACAATAATACGGTTTAGGTATAGACCCAAACCTTTTTTGTAAAAAACCCTTTAGACCTTGTTTGTTACTTGAGATGGGACTGGATTTGGACTAATTTTTTGTCCAAATCCATATTTGGTGCTTCCACTCATTCATTACTAAATTATCCCATCATAAATTTATTCCAAACTTTTGAAATAAAACTAACCAATCGAATCTTATGGGTTAAAATTATCCCATTTGCTTGCTCCATTCTCCGATGCCTCGCCGCTACCATTATCGCTGTCGCCTCCAATCTCGTCTCCTCCTCCTTCAGCTCCCTCTCCATTCCGTGCTAGTACTAAGTACTAACCCTCTCGCTCGCCTTTCTCTCCTTCCGTTTCATCCTTGTCATGGTTTCGTCTCCGATTGTCGATTTTCATCTTCATCTTCGTCTAAGTCAGTGGTTTCTGCTCTCACTGATCTCCTTCTTCGTATTTATCTTTTTCGTCTTTGTCTACGAGAGTCATGATTTCTACGTCTATCTTCGTCTTCATCTTTGAGCGATTTGTACAATTTCTTTGATATCATCAATCTTTTTTTCGGCGTTGTAATTGGTTGATGAAAAAGGGTGGTAATGGTAGAGGTCATGGTGGTTACAGAGTTTTGGCTAATCTTAAATGTAAAATTTGTAAAAAAAACCTTAAAATTTACTTTAAAATCCAAATTTATATTCACTATACCATTACATCTTATCCAATTCAATCTCATATAAATTATGGAATTCTATCGCGCGTGTTAAACAAAGCTTTGAAGGAATCAAGTCTAAAAATATCCGTATATTTATGCGTAAAATACGGTTCTAGTTGCAGATCTTTACTGGACCCGCAAAACGGCCATTGTTTAAATTCCCTCTACTCGTTTCCTTCTCACAAAAAAACCCCCAACTTCTAAACTCTCTCAACTCTGGACTCTCTCTCTCCAATCTCCATTGCTGCCGTTCCTCTGCTCGACTGCGCCTCTCTCTCTCCATTGCCGCCGTGCTATTGCTGACTCTCTCTCTCTCCATCGCTGACCAACAAAACCGAGGTCTTTTTTCAAAAAACGCGAGGTCTTTTAAATTTTTCTGGGTCTTTCGCATCTGGGTTTTCCTTTGCTTCATCTATGCCCCCCAAGTCCTTCATAGCTTGTTGTTTCGCATCTGGGTTTTGTGCCTTTCGCATCTTCTATGATATATTATCTGTTTATTTTTGTGTTATTGATGTTATTGATGTTTTTGTGTTCAAAGGTTTTGATTTGCTTTGTAGGGAGACGAAGTAGACGTAGAAGACGAAGAAGAATGAGAAGAAGAGGAAATGCAGTCTCGTTTTCTCTCTCATCGATTTCGCGTAAGTTCTTTCTCTCTCTAGAATCTGTGTTTTCTACTGATTTTTGAGATGTTGTTTGTGTCTGCATGTGATATATGTGTATATATTGAAATGTAGTTTCCATTTTATAGTGAAATTGACTTAATAGCTTCAATGTAGCTGAGTTCTGTCATGCGATTGCGTTGTTTGTGTCTATTTGGTAGTTTTACCAGCCAAAACGGTCTCTGTTCTGCTTGATTTCATTAAAATCGTGTTTGTTTTGGAAATGAAGTTTCATTGTAACTGCAAGTGGCATGAGTTGTGGTTGAGAGCACTTAGAAGCACTTTGTACAGAAGTGCTTTTGAGTAGAAGCACTCTGTACAGGAGCGCTTTTTGTTTTGAAGAGCTGTTTTTGCGCCTATTTGATTGTTTTATCAGCGAAATTGACTTCTAAAATATGTTTTTTCCTACTATTTTTTTGATATTATTTGCTTCTACATGTGAATCTGTAACTACTGGTTATATAAGTTGCCATCGAGAGAGTTTTCGAGTAGAAGCAGTCTGTATGGAAGTGCTTTTAGGCTCTTTCTTAGAAGTTTTACTGGAAACTAGTGCATTTGCATAATGTACTTCAACTACTTCTGATTGCAGCATCAATACATTAGTAATGCTTTTTTGTTGTCTGATTTCCGCTTCATAAATTTATGTATTGATACGGTTCTGCTTTATAAGACTAAGAATTGCTTTTAAACAAGTGCTTTTGCAAAGTGCTTTGAGTGATGGCTTTGTTTATTTATCTAGTTTTTCTGTGGCATTATTTGTTGATATGCATGATATAGACAAATGTAAGTTACATTTTCAGGATATTTGGGTTGGAAGCTATAATGTGAATGAGTTTTATGATGTGGTATAATGTTGATATACATGATATATTGTTTACTTTGCTTTCTTTATATGGCCAAAAAAGTGTAGAAAACATAGATATGGGCAAGTATGGTATATAATGTAAGGCTTGTCCTTTCGAAATTTGATTTTATGTCAACATTTTCGTAGTGTTGTTGTGGGATATAAGCTAAATGCATGCTGTTTTAGCTATAAACCAAGTATAGTATCTTTATTTAATGCTAAATGGGTGAATAGTATATAGCCGAAAACCAGTAACTTTGATTTACTTGCTTCTGGTGACAGTAGTTAAAACTTTTGGTGTAACACCGCATGTACTTACACTAAAACCAAATATTTTTGTTTTGTTATATTTTTTATTATCAATTGAATTATTTAAATATATTAGGTAGCCAAACAATATGACTAGTTATGGAGAAAGTTAGATGAATACTTCGACTGGGGATAATGTTGTTGAGAATGTTGAGTCTAGTGTTGCTAGAGTAGCCAATTTTTCTAACCCTAAAATGACAATGAGTAATATAAACTCTTTTTTTTTTTTTTTGAAGTGCATTTTTCTATTGGTAAAAATTAAAAAAAGGCCAATTTTTCAAATCCTAAAATGAAAATGAGTAATATAAAGTTATAAGCTGATTTTTCTAGTTGTGAAAAAACAAACTAATTCTAACCCTAACAGCCAATACAACAGACCCCGACACTCCATTCCATGACCATCGGACTTAACTCAACTGCACCACTCACTGCACCTAGCAGCTCGATTACAATTGTAATATTCGACCTTTATTTTTGTTTTATCTTGTCATTTGAACTTGATTTTTTGTGATTGAACTGATTAATCTCAATAATTAATTAATTAATTATTTTTTCGTTTATTTGTCTTCTTTTTGGCTGTGTGAGCATGATCTTATTGATTTTTGGCAGTAATTTCCTGGTAACTGGAACCACCCTAAAGTTTTGGCGTAGTTCATTTGCACTAATTCTTGTCATGGCAACAATTGCAATTGTGAAAGCGAATTCAGTACTCTTGTCAAAGCAGAATGAAAGGCCTCATATCAACCTTTTTTGCAATAACTCTGTCAAATTTAGCAGATGCTTTAACATTAGAAATGCCAGGCTAAATACTCGGACTTTAGGTGCAACAAGCAAGGATAAGATTGTTGCTCCTTCAATAAAAAAAGGAGATGAGATTGCTGCTGTCCCTAGTTCAGAACAAAATCTAAAGGCAGAGATGTTGGATTCTCTCCATTCTAGGAGTGATTGTATCCTTACAAGGTGTGATTGTTTCTATTGTAAACATTGGAATTCAAAAATTGAAGGGAAGGCTGAAGGAGAGGCTTTTGCCTTTGCTTTCTTCGGTGCTTTAGCTGTGCTATGCATAATGCAAACGATAGTGGAAAGGACAAAAGCATGTCTTTTCAAGATGAAGGTATTAGTTATAAAAAAAATGTTTATTGATGGTGAAACATTAAATTTACTTTGTATTATGCGTTTCCTGTTAATTATTATTAGTATTATAGAATCCCTAAAGAAAAGATTTGCGCTAGTTCTTAAGAGAGGGAGAACCTAGTCAATAAGCATAAGTTTAGTTTGGCAAATCATTTATGGATGTTTTTCTTATTCAGGTTTGTCTTTGATTGTTATATATATATGATGCTAAACATACAATATAATGGATTCTTGTGTGATAAGAGTAAATTAAAAGGATTTTTATTTTTATTCAAGATGCCTTTGTGAGTTATACCTATAACTAATAGCATATGATGCTTGTGTTTTGTCACTTGTCAGCTTCGTTTTCATCATCTTGTGATGAAATTAGAGCAGTTATATGCAGTTGTTTCACCTGGTGATGAACCTCTTAAGGAAATTATAGAGACTGATCCGGAATGTCTTGTTGAAAGTAAGTCCACGATCGAACTCAAAGAGGATTCTAAGGTATTTTTAAACTAAGATTTGAGTTATGCTTCTAATTTTATCACATCCATTCAAGTATTGTAATGATGTTGTTCGCAGCTATTAACTGAACGTGTAGATTCTGATGATGCCCAAACTGTCAATTCCATTGAAAACAAACCTGTAAGTGAAATTGAAAAAATTGTCGATGTGGCCCTTGTTCAAGCTTTTGAAGCTAAAATGTCATCAAGAGATAGCCAGGATTTGTTTGGTACAACGTTTGAGAGTATGGAGAGGAAAATTTTCAATCCAATGGAGAACTCCAAGGAAGGAGATAATTATGGTAAAGCAGTGGAACTTTTGATTGCCATGCATAAAGTTTGGATCCTTGCTATTGGTCGATATTGTTGTGATGATAATATGCCTTTGTTATGAACTGGTTATCAGTTTGTTCAAGCTAGGTAGAATGTTATGGCTAGACATATAATTTAGTTAGAATGTTATGGCTAGACATACAATAATGTATTAATTTCAGAGAGTTTTCTTTTTTTGGTGCAGGACCAGAAGCAATTCAATGATTTTCTACGTAATGTTTGCAAGTTGAGCTTTTATTGGTCAGCAAGTCAAAATCATAACCAGGTTTCATATTCCTGCAATTCTTTAATGTATCATTACTGTCCAATAATTTTTATTTTCTATGACAGCCAATTGATTTCATGTTTTAATGTTTTGCTTATCCCAACAATAATGGTACAGATGATGAAAGCTCGAAATTTATTTTCTCGTCAAAAGAGACCAAAACGTGAAGACTAGACTAAAATCATATGATATATCAAACTTTCTTCACTTCTCTTTGCATATTTAAATCCCAAGTTTAAGGTTGTGTAAGACAAGTAAACTTCAAGAGTTTGATTGTTAGTTATTTGATCAGAAAGTTCATTTTTAATTTATGTAAAATTTGATTTAATTAGTTTTTTATTTTATAGTTATTTTAATATTTTTAGAGTTGATGTGATGAATTTTAATTGAACAATGAATTTTATTTTCTTCATCAGTCTATTATATGCTTAAATTGAAATATCATAATTTACTTTTAACCATTTTTTTATCTGAAGTCCATAAATCAATGGATGAAGACATAGATTGTGTAATTAAATGATTGAGTGCGGTTAGATCATATATAAGGTTATGTTAATGCAATGTGCCTAAAGATCAATTACATGCTAGTGATGGTGCTATGGATTATATATGTATATGTATAATTATTAGGCTTATCAGTGCTATGGATTTAATTACATCATTGAGCAATAATTAGTAGGCTTCCCAGTGCTATGGATTGTGTATATATATATATATAAAGGTTTAAAATATTATTTAATTTTGATATCATACTTTATATATCATGTATTAAATTTGTTCTTAGATAACGAGATGATTAAGAAGGTATCTCATGTGCTCAAATCTTCAATTCCATTAAAAGCAAACATATGATATGACCCATTGAAGTTAAAAAAAGTAATTGTTGATGTGATTTCTATTCAAGATTCTGAAGATATAATATCACAAAGTGATAGCCTAGATTGGATTGGCACTCCATTTATGAATAGGAAAAAGAATATTTTTACCTAGTGGGGAACTCTGATAAAGGGGATAATTATCCTAAGACAATGGAACTTTTTGTTACCCTACGATAAGTGTGGATCTTCGAGCAGATATGTTTCTCGTTTTACTTCGGTTTCATTTTGTCACATTGATAATCTGTCTTTGTTATGAACTTGTTATAAATTCTTCAAGCTAGGTGGAATGTTATAACTAGGCATACAATAATTCATTAACTCTAGGAAGTTCTTTTATGGTGCAAGAACCGAAGATTTTGCATGGTGGACTTACCGAGTTTTGCCAGGAGAAATTGTGGCACTTTTTGTAATTGTTTACGTCCGAATACCTTTCATTGGTCAACAAGTCGGAAGCCATAAACAGGTTTCATATTTCTGCAGTTCTTCAATGTATCATTATTGTCTAATAACATTATTTCTTTTAGCAGCTTATATATATATATATATATATATATTTTTTTTTTTCATGTTTTGTTTACCTTAGCAATGATGCTACAAATGATGAAGTCGGCAACTTTCTTGTCAAAATAGAGCCAAAACTTGAAGACTGAAATAATGAGATATGCCAAACTTTCTCCACTCATCTTAATATTGCGTAAAAAAATTATTTGATTGGAATCCCACTACATTACAACCTAAGTCCAAGTGATATATACATACATACATACATATATACATACATACATATTCACACTTTGTGTTTTACTTCTTAGGATCAAGAGGAGTGTTCAACTATTTTATAAAGGTGTGATGTGCAAAAACATGTTTCGATGGGGGGAGAGATTAAATCATGGTAAAACATGAAGAAGATTGTGTAACCATGATAATTATAGTGTTGTTATTTAACTCCAGTCTCAGTAAATTATTAGAAGAAGAAGCTGATGACAACACATAATATTCAAACTCTCCACAAAATGCATAATTCACACACTTGAAACACATTTTTTGTTTTTTTTCCTCATCTTGGCAATTTCACCATATTTGTCTAAGCAAATCCAGGTTTTGTTTCCAAAGTAGATTTAATACCTTCATATTAAATTTTGTTACTTAAAATTTCATGTCAATAATATACTAATAAATGTTTTTTTATAGTAAAATGAAATGTTAAATTATGAGATGTTAATTGTCATATTATTTGTGCACACCATTCTTTAATGGAAGTGATTAAATAATTTCTCTTGATCCTAAAATGTTAAAGGTTTAAGTTTTACCGTTATCATAAAATATAAGGTGTGGAGAGTTTTCTAATAAATTTAATCCACTTTCCCCCGTTAAGAATAGTCAAGTGTCCAATGATCAAGCTCAAATTCATGTGTTTTACTCTGATTATTTTAGTATAGGCAAGCATTAGACAATGCTTGCCTATCCAGCTTGTTATGGTATGTCCGGAGCCCAGATTGATGAAACACAGTACCAAAAGTTAATCAAGGCAGTGTCTGATGATTAAGTGTGATACCTCAAGTTAGTTAAGGCTGAGTCAACATTTTCAGTTAAATGGTATGTTTCACGTGTGAGGGTCTAAATAGAGTTTGTTATATTGTAATCACTATTGTTAATTGTTTTTAGTTGAGAAAATCAAGAGTTCTCCTTTTAACCAAATACAAGAACTTGCAAGCTCTTATTAATAGAGATTTTTATTCATTGAAGTATCTCATCAAAATCTTAGAATTTATATTAAACATTTATGTTAAACATTTGCAAATTAATTAATTCAAAAATTATGCCTGGATATATACAATTTTTAAGAATTTTCATAAACCTCTATATTTATTTAGAAAATTTTTTAAATCAAATTGTTATAGACATATACAAACATTCGTAATCAATTCGAATAAATGAATATATTCTTGAAAGATTTTGCACTTATGCCAATGATATCAGATTTTTTAATTCCTCAGAGAGAGAGATTTGGATGACCATAGACTTCAATCGTCGATTGCTTCTTTCGTCACTCATGCCCCAATCGGAAGGCACCAATTGATGATCATAATCTTTCACATCCAAATTTCTGCATGACATTTGTCTTGCACGGCAAGACACGTTCACAATGGTTCCAACACATGTCGAAACTTCGATCTTTGAAACCATGATCAATCCCTAGGTAGCTTGCTCAACACATGTCAAAATGATGATCAATCCCAAGGTAACTTGCTTTTTCATTCTTTAATAGGCTGAAGAACCATGCACAGGGAACCGATTGTCTGGTTGCAATTCAAATGAAGAGTTGTGTCAGCACCTGATCATAAGTAGCAACTGTTTTCTGATGTTACAGCATTCGTGTCCCACTATTCGTAATTACCCGTGTAGAAAGATTTCTCCAATTTATTTATTTTATGTTTTCACGTAATACGTTATCTTCATAAATTAATAACCAATATTAGTAGATCTATTACTAATTTACCTGTAATTATATACATATCGAAAAGGAAAAGTAAGTACATAGGCTCATTCCAAGGAAGCAAAACAGTTAAAAAGTAAAAATGTACTCACAAAGTAAAAAAGTACAAAATTCGTCAAAGAATGGATTATCAGTTTGACTTCAGACAAGCTATTTGTTTAAATTGAAGCTGAGGATCAATATTGTCACCACGAGCAGGACCTATCATCAGGTACTCACATTCTCTCTCAAATAAGAAGCAATCAAGATTCTATGTTTTCTTCTCCGTGGTGGTAATTTAATTTGGTTGCAGAAAGAGATCGCTAATTCTTCGTCGATGTCTTCGTTATCGTCGTCTTCAAAGCTTGTATTGTACTCTTTCTGGCAGAGCTCATGTTCTTGGCGTGTCCGTTTCGCTTTGAGTCTCAAAGGTCTTCTTTTTTCTTGCATTGCATGTGTTTTATGATTTATTATTTTCAGTCATTTGTAAGCTTTTTCCGAGTGTTTATGTTGAATTGCAGGGCTGTGCTATGAATACAAAGCAGTGGACCTTACAAAAGGAGAACATCTTGGTCCAGGTTAGCTCTTTTGCATAATTGCATGGGTATTAGCTTTTCATGTTTTGTAAAGTATTGAAAAATATAGAAGAGTAAGATATTTTATATTTTTATGATTTTACATTGCGTGGTTTTAACTTGAATTTGAAAATAAAATAAGATTCTACGCTAATGAATTGTATATGTGTTTTTGCAGAGTTTGAGAAATTGAATCCTCTTCATTATGTTCCGGTTTTAGTTGATGGGGATGTTGTGATTGCGGATTCCTTTGCAATCTTGCTGGTTGGTATTCATATTTGGTTAGTGTAGCTTGAAACAAAGAACCACAAAGAGTGTTACATATTTGGTTCTCTTTTAACTCTATATTGACATCTAGTTTTATTTTTCTGATAAATTGACTAGTCTGTCTTACTATATAATGGTTTACTAATATGTATTGTTACTGTGATTTTGAATTCGAGATTAGCATTTGGAGGAGAAGTATCCCCAACGACCATTGTTACCAGCTGATCCTCAACAAAGAGCTTTGCATCTCCAGGTAAGAATTGTGGTGTTTGTGCTTCGGTTCAATGTGACATTGGACCAGATGGAGTTTGTGTGCGGATTTTACAAAGTTGAGTTGCTGGTCTGATATTATTGATTCCTGGGTCAAATAGTCGCATGTTGTTTGCCAAGTCGATTAGCAAGTTCATAATTCACTAGACCATGATTTATGTTTGCATGTGAACTTCTACGATAATGTCTAGTATGTTGACGGTGTTAGATTTGTAGGCCTAATCTATTAGTTTTTCAATTTAATAGACTGCAAACTCATCAAGTTGGAACTGATAGAGAAAATTCATCTTGTACACTTCAAAATTTACTGATAGAGAAAATTCATCTTGTACACTTCCAAATTTCTCATATTAAGTGTGTTTTCTGTGTGAATTTATAACATATCTTTTGTTGATGATTATTAAAAGGTCAAAGATTTATGCTAGTTGAGTATGGTTTCTGGATCGGTCCTTTTCATTTGTTCATGTGTTAATATTATTTGCCGATTCACAGCTTGCCAGTGTTGTTAGCTCTAGCATTCAGCCTCTTCACATGCTAGCACTGCTGGTACACTCTGTCTCAATATGATTAATTTGCATTGACTATATATTCACGCCTTCAATAAATTTCTACGCCTTTGTCTCTTTCCTTTGTTCCTTGAAGAAACATATTGAAGAAAAATTTGGTCAAGAAGAGCGATGCTTGTGGGCTCATTCTAACATAGAAAGAGGATTCCTAGGTAAGGGTTTTGTCTTCATAGTAAGTGAGTGAACTAACATTCCCTTTTCTCTCCCTCCATTTCATTGATTGTTTATGGTTATAAATTTATAAATTATATTTCTAGTTTGATAGCCTCCATAGGATATATATGTGTGTGTGTGTTTCCATCGTTATGTGTATGGACTTAGGGGTAATCTATGCAAGCCTACGTGGAGGTGATAATCTTATGGCTTGGTTTTTCTTCATTTTACTATTAAGTCTGAATGGGGCAGTAACAATGGTACGTAGTTGTTCTAGCATCAATGATAACCTCATAACACATCCTCTTACTACATGATTAATGTGAGGCATGCAGCTTGAGACAGGGCTTACTTATTGGTGATGTTCGCCTTTTTGATGTCCCAATCTAAGTTCCCACTGTGTTAATCATATGTATTGAATAGTTCTCGATTGTTTGGAGGGTGATGCTACTATTATAAATGCTTTGGGTTATTCAGTATCACACAAGTATTTTTCTCCATGAATTTCTTTACATAGTGAGTAGTTATATGTTATATCATTATCACTATTATTTTTTTCATCTCACACCCAATCCCAGTCCAGCCTAAACCCAAATTAAACTAAATTCCTATCTAAGGTTGATATGGGGGGACCTCAGGCTACTTGCAAAAAAGTTTAATCAACAAGGTTATACCATTGGGAATGAATTTAGTTAATGATACTGGAAGAATTTGATATACAAATAAAGCAATCCTCATGCTGAAGACAGTTAGATCATTGTTTTATACGTGCAAAACTTAATGTTAGATTTTTACCAAGCATCAAATGTGCTGCAATTGTGAAATACCAATTGTATAGCTTCTATTGCTTGGCAGAGAAAATTCGACTAAAATGTTGTGAAGGCATTTTCTTACTGTTTGTATTGAATCGTGTTTAGTTGTTCATTTATATAACATTCATCACAAACCATTAAAGACTGCTCTCTTGTCAGTATACAAATATTAACTTTTTTACCCTTTTGTGCAGCTCTTGAGAAGCTGCTGAAAGATTTTGTTGGCAGATATGCCACAGGAGAAGATGTGTACATGGTCTCTACCAGAATACTGCTTTTTGTTTCTTAATTTCTTTTTTCAAACTATAATTTTTTTCATTAAACTAACTTCACTGCCATATGACACTTTCATATTTATCTAAGATGTGAGCTGCTGGTGAAATATTGATGCAAGTAATACACATAAAAACCTGAACTGAAGGGTGTATTGGTGTTTTTAGTGACTTAAAAGGGACAATATGATTAAGGATTGCATGTGAAACCATCTGAAAAATCAAGTTTTTCCTATAAAATAATGTTCATTTTGATTTATTTTTAATTTTTAAAGTCCCTTTAGAAATTGTCCTCCTGATTGGATGTTTGGAGATTGTAACTTCATTTATAAAATTATAAATTTTATGAATAAGATTAGTCAATGATAAATTATTGAAGTAAACATCTTAACCCTGAAACTAATCATTTAGATGTTGTCATTACAGGGTGATGTGTTTTTGGCCCCACAGCTTGCTGTGGTTACTTCAAAATTTGACATTGACATGGTAAAGTATTTCCTCATTCTATTTGACATTATCTTTTGTTTGGATTATGATATTTATCATATTAAGTCGCGCTGGTTTCATTTTACTTTTATTACTCTAGTGCAATTTTTTGGCTATAAATTCTGTGGGATATTTCTTCACTGTTAAAATAACGACTCCAAGGCCCATAAATATAGTACAAAACTTCACCGTATGGCATACAGATAATGGATTTGAAGAGTTAAGCAGACAAATATCAGTCTATCCTTTAAGTTTGTAATACAAAAGGAACTCATGCAAAGGATAAGCTAAGAAGAAATAGAATCCTTCGAATCTCTAAAAGCAAACAAAATGCTCAATTGTTAATTTACATTCAGTAGCATTTCAATGTTCTGTTGTCGGTGGCCTTTGTAAAGTGAAAATCTTCTACATAATAACTCTAGTGTTTTTGTCATGCTAGTCCATGGGTGCCAGAAATGCTTAATTTATTGATATGTTAATCTATAACTTGCATCTAACTAAAGAATTCATTATTGTGTATGCAGTCAAAGTATCCTACTTTAAGTAGATTGTATGAATCATACAAGGCTTTACCTGAATTCGTAGTCTCTTCACCAGAACAGCAACCAGATGCAGTGCATTAAGTACGGTGTTATTCTTCCCTATCTACTCATGCCATCACCCACTTGCTTCTTAAATATCACCATTTCAATGTGTGTAATATTGCTGTATGTTTGTATCAAACAATTGCTCCTTTTCCTATTAGTATGTGATACTGCGACGGGAAGTTGCATATGAAATAACAGACTAGTTATAAAATATG
The DNA here is from genome assembly GCA_019925255.1 of Litchi chinensis. Taxonomy (NCBI): domain Eukaryota; kingdom Viridiplantae; phylum Streptophyta; class Magnoliopsida; order Sapindales; family Sapindaceae; genus Litchi; species Litchi chinensis. The sequence continues at coordinate 1,610,775 of CM034463.1, forward strand.
ACTAATGAGGTAAGTCCATATGTTTGTTGCTTTTCTGTTTACTTTTCGGATTAGTTGTTTTGGGTTGAATAGGCTGTAGACAGGCTTGGTTGAGCAATTGAATGTTACAAGTAATTTGTGAGTCGACAAATGAATAAATGATGCCAGGAAAGTAGTTATCCAGTAAAGGTTATAAGCTCTATTGGTGCAGGCAGTGGATAAGGACCATTCTTCATCTTTTATAGCCATCCAAGCAGTCAAACAATGGATAAATTGATACATAAATTACTGCTTTTTGATAGTGTGAATTTCTGATAAAGATTGACGGTGATTAACATTCTTTGTTTTCCTGATCTTCTTTTATAATTTAGCTAAGAAGAATCTCTCCCAGAAGTCATTTTCCATTTTCTCAAGATAGACCGGCAAGAAAAGTTGTAGGCCGTCGAGAAAAGTCATTTTCTGATTTCTAGTAATTCATCACATGGACAAGCAAAGGATATACCATACAAACCAAAGAAATATCGCCACAATCTGATTTTTTTATTAAATACAATTGCTAGAAATCCAAGAATTTGCGTTTGACATTTGTTACTATGCTATCACAATCTTTTTCAATGCCACATATTTCTACTGTCATTGTTCATACTTGGATTCTCTATTGATTTATTTCTATATTAGCTTTTAGTCTGTTTGTGACATGCTATCATCATAAACAATAAGTATTTTAAAAGCTCCAATCTTGATCAGAGCAACCTCAAACAAGCAGAGAATCCAAATCCATTTATTTTTCTCTCTCCATCGTTCGTTCCTCCAATTCTCCTCCCTCCTCAAATTTCCCTCTCATCGAAGCTTTCGGAAAAATACAATGCTGCCGTACTTGGACTTGCAAGAAGCAGAGGCAGCTCCGGGCAGAGAGCTGAGGACCGCAGAGAAACTATGGTTCAACTACTCAGCCAGGAAACATGATTACTTTCTTCACTTTCACAACTTCATTTTCCAGCTCCGGTTTAAACTCTCAAATTCCTCTACCATACATGTTGGTTGAGCTGAGTAGGTCCAAGAAAGTGAACAAGTACAAGATCCAACCCAAAGTGAAGAGATCATTATCGGACATATTGACCTGCTACAAAAATGTCATGCAAATTTTTCTACTTGTTGCATGTCCTCTCCAAATCATGGCCGTTGGTCAATGACTGTAGTTATAATATAAACATGCCAATATAAACTCTTGATGACCCGAAACCATACCCTCCATAATTTAACTATTTGCTTATGTTTCAATTTTTATTTCTCTTTTTTTATATACAATTTGAGAATTAGTTGGATTTTCCAACAGATGATTGGGATTCGGACAAGTTTGCCGTTGCCATCAAAATGGGAAATTGTTATGCATATTTTTCGGACTCAGTAGTTGGGCTGGTAAAAGTCCAATTTGGGCCCATTTAAAACCCGATAAGAAGAACCAATGAGGTCAGTATAGTCAAAGCCCATCAGATGAGGCCCAGTATTGACTCAAAGGCCATCAAGATTTCCAGCTGGCATCAACAGACCCATAAGTATAGCCAGGTCGCAGCTCGCCGCCTGCGCAGCTCGTCTCTCAGCGAGCTCGAGATTGGGATCACCATGACACGTCAGCTCGCTCAGACACGTGATAAGCATCATATCTTTCAGAACAGGCAGTTACCAAGTTCAAACGTGATTCTCTCTCCAAATATGGCAATTGTCCAATCAAACCATGATTCCCTCGTCAGATATGGAGATCAATTCAAATTCAAAATCAAGTCAACAATATCTTGAGATAAATATAGTAATTTCCTAATATTATCTAAAAATATTAGGAAACATAATTAATTTATAGTTCTTTTCCTTATTTTTCCCAATTGTTTAGGGAATGTAATTAATTCAGGATTCTCTTCCTAATTTGGCTACAATCAGAATTGTAACACTTCTTTCCCTATAAATAGGGATCGAGATCATTGTAACAAAAAACAATATTGAATAATATACTGTCACTCTGTAGAATTAAAGAGACAGACAGTCGTGGACGTAGGCCAATTATTGCCGAACCACGTAAAAGCTCCGTGTTCCTCGTTTGATCTTCTGTTTCTGTCTTTGTCTTTCCTTGGTATTTGTGCTTTCTCACATTGATTGCAGGTATTGGGCATTGATTACTCGTCGACTGAATTCCAACGTCGACATTTTGGCGCTAGAAGGAGGGCCCAGACTGCAATCTTTTTCATCTCAGTTCATCAACTTCTGACGATATGGCAAAGACTAGATCAAACAGGTTCCTTGGAGATGATGACCAGGCAGAAAGTCACATGAACCAATCTCAGCAGAACTTACAGCCTGGGCAAGATGCAACCACGCATGCAGCAGGCCCGTCCCAAGGACAGATACTCGGGGCTGCGCCAGGCATCCCTCCTCTGCCTCACCGTCAAATGGTTCCAGTCGCCCAGATGGCCGAAGGACAGAATGCGTTGTTGCAGAGACAAGAAGCTTTGGAGGATACGGTTAGACAGCTCACACAAGCCGTCAACATGTTGGTGTAGGCCCAGGCTCAGAACGTGACTAGGGTGGAAGTTCAGGCACCACAGGGAGTGCCCCAGCCTCCTGAAGCGGCGCGAGGACCTGAAAGGTTAGCAAGGGAAGTCCCGCGACCTGCAGACTCGGCTCGCTCGTCTAATGCGCGTTCGAGGGCCGGAAGACACCCTGTTCAACACGAAAGGGAGGTCGCACGTCCTGACAGCCTGGTAGCAAGAATGAGCCAGGATGGAAACAGGCGGATAGAAGTTGGCCAAGGCAGAGTCCGAGCCGTAGCTCGTTATGTCGATGAAGTGGATGGGCAGCAGGTAAGGTCCCGTCATCATGAGGACCAATTCGAGGAAGACGAAAGGTATGACCCTGAACATCCGGCTCCAAGTCATGATCACAGGAGGAGATATGAGCTCCGAGACCCCCAAGTAGAGGAGCTCCTCCGAAGGGTCCGGCAGCTGGAAGCGCGACCTGGAGTTCTGGAACAGCGTGGGCTCTACGGAGATAGGACCCCATTCACAAGGGAGATTGAGACACAACCTCTCCCTCCAAGGTTCAAGATGCCAACCATTCAGCAGTACAATGGGGACAGTGACCCATATGACCATCTAGACGCATTCAACGTTCAGATGGACCTGCAGACAGGAAGCCCGATGGTGAAATGCCGAGTATTCCCCGCTACATTGGGGGATATTCCAAGGACGTGGTTCAAGAATCTCCCAGCTCGCAGCATAGGAAGTTGGGAGCAATGCCAACAGAAGTTCGTTGGTCAATACAGGGCACTAAGAAGGCAGCTCGCTCCATCCTGCCACCTAGCTACGATTTTTCAGCGTCAGGGTGAATCACTGAAAGAATATATCACCAGGTTTAGACGCGAGGTCGCAAATGTTGAACATCCATCAGATGAGAGCATACTGACAGCGATCTCAGCTGGGCTGCGCAAGGATGGAAAGTTATACGAGAGTATTTAAAAGACCCCAGTGAAGGATCTGGGAGAGTTCTACGAGCGAGCTGCGAAAGAGATCAGATGGGAAGAGACCTTCGGCCCGAAAAAGCAGAATCAGAAGAACGAAGCGGGCAGTTCCAGCCAGCCAAAGAGGAGAAACAATGGCAGGAACGAAGAAGGAAGGAATAACGGCTCAAGTAATCAGATCGCCAAAAGAGCGAGGAGAGAGCCAAGATATGAACGACCTCAGCGTTGGGGTCGCCAGGAAGAATACAGCGTCCTGACGACATCACCAGACAGGATTTACGCTGCCGAGCGGAATAAGGAGGATTTTGGGAGGCCCAATCCTATAAGGGCTCCAATTCAGCACAGAGACCAGAACAAATTCTGTGCCTATCATAATGAGGTCGGGCACAGTACCTCAGATTGCTAGGCGTTGAAGAACGCCATTGAGAAATTGATCAGGCGAGGTCGCCTGGGAGAATATGTGGCAAGACCTGCTGACCAGCGACCTCACCAACAACGACCTCAACAGCAACAGCCAACACACCATCAACAGCCTCAACGAGCTTCCGAACCAGACCACGAGCCGGCGGTAAGGACCATTTTTACCATTTATGGTGGCCCTCATATCGCAGGTGATTCCAACAGATCGCATGAGAGGTATGTCCGAGAGGCGAATCATTCTTTTCAGCTCTATGGATCCGAAGGGCCTGCGAAAAGGGCAAAACCGACCTCGGACGAGATTGTGTTTACGGACGAAGATGCTAGAGGAGTAGTCTGGCCTCATAACGACGCGCTTGTTGTACGAGCTAAAATTAGCAATGCGGAAGTTAGGCGCATTATGATCGATACCGGGAGCTCGGTGAACGTGATGTATATGAGTTGTTTTGACCAGATGGGGCTGCGAACAGAGCAAATGAGACCATCCCCGGAGCCTTTATTTGGATTCACTGGAGATGCTGTGGTACCAGTGGGGCAGATTAAGTTGCCATTGACTCTGGGAGAGGCAGGTCGTCAGGCAACAACCTTGACAGACTTCTTGATAATCAACTGCCCATCAACGTATAATGTGGTCCTCGGAAGACCTGCTATGAACGAGTTGGACATGGTTACGTCAACCAGAACTCTGACAGTGAAGTTCCCAACTCCTAATGGCATCGGATGTGTTCGAGGAGAACAGCACCTAGCTCGCCGTTGCTATGAAGATGCTGTGAAGATGGGTGTAAAGGGAAAGAAGGTGAACGTGGTCTCAAGAGGCGAGCCACGAGCTATGACCGAGAAAGGAGTCAGCCACGACTTGGACCCTCGCGAGGTAGATGCAGACCAAGCTACCGGTCCAATTGAGGAGTTAGAAGATGTACCAGTCAGCGAGGTAGATCCTGAGCGATGCTTGAAGCTGGGAAGGGGATTAACTCCGGAACTGAGAATCCAGCTCGCTGACTTCCTGAAGGCGAACTTGGACGTGTTTGCATGGAATCATGAGGACATGGTGGGAATAGATCCAGAAGTGATGTCTCACAGGCTGAATATTGATCCTCATTTCAGGCCAGTTCGTCAGAAAAGAAGAGCAATGACAGGGGAACGATACTTAGCACTAAAAGAAGAGGTAGACAAGCTTCTGGTTAACAAGTTCATCAGAGAAGCCTACTACCCGACCTGGGTGGCCAACCCTGTACTAGTAAAAAAGAAGAACGGGAGGTGGAGAACTTGCATCGACTTCACCGACCTGAACAAAGCATGCCCCAAAGACAGTTTTCCCCTGCCAAGGATAGACCAGCTCGTGGATGCTACAGCTGGCCACGAGCTCCTGAGCTTCATGGATGCATATTCGGGATATAACCAGATCCCAATGAAGCCCGAAGACGAAGAGCACACCTCGTTCATAACTGATCGGGGGTTATATTGCTACAAGGTGATGCCTTTCGGTTTAAAGAATGCTGGAGCGACCTATCAACGCTTGGTGAACATGATGTTCAAAGAACAGATTGGAAAGACCATGGAGGTCTATGTTGACGACATGCTGGTGAAATCCAGGCTGATCGGTAACCATGTCAGCGACCTGAGAGAGATGTTTCAAATTCTGAGGAGTTACCAGATGAAGTTAAATCCGCTCAAATGTGCATTTGGAGTAGCTTCAGGGAAGTTCCTGGGCTTCATGGTCAATAGTAGGGGAATTGAAGCAAACCCCGAGAAGATCAGAGCACTGATTGACATGAGGTCGCCTACCAGGGTAAAAGACGTACAGAGCCTCAATGGCCAGGTCGCAGCATTGAGTAGGTTTATTTCAAAGGCAACAGACAAGTGTGTCCCTTTCTTTGACATTCTGAAGAAAGCAAAGAGCTTCGAGTGGACTGAACAATGTGAAGTAGCCTTCCAGCAGTTGAAGGAGTATATGGGACGAGCTCCACTTCTTTCCAAGCCCAGAGAAGAAGAGAAGCTGATCTTATACTTGGGAGTGTCGGAGCAGGCTCTGAGTGCCGCCCTGGTGAGAGAAGAAGAAAAGACGCAGCTTCCGGTCTATTATGTGAGTAAACGGTTACAGGATGCTGAAACCAGATATTCGCAGATGGAGAAACTGGCTTACTGCCTAGTGATTGCGTCGAGGAAGCTGCGACCTTATTTTCAAGCTCATACCATCGAAGTCCTCACCAAGTATCCGTTGAAGCAAGTTTTGCAGAAAGCAGACACCTCAGGTCGTTTGTTGAAATGGGCAGTGGAGCTCGCACAGTTCGATATCCAGTTCAAGCCAAGGACGGCTATCAAAGCCCAAGCACTAGCGGACTTCATTGCGGAGTTTACAGGATCTATAGATGACGAGGCTGAGTCTTCCGAAGGTCCGGCTTGGGAACTATATGTTGATGGATCAGCCAGCGAGCAGAAGGCTGGAGCTGGAATTCTACTAATTAGTCCTGAAGGCCACAAAATCCTTTGTGCCCTAAGGTTTGGCTTTCAAGCGACAAACAACGAGGCTGAGTATGAAGCCTTGCTCGCGGGTCTACGTCTGGCTAAGGAGATGCGAGCTGAACGCTTGAAGATCTTTAGTGACTCGCAGCTCGTTGTCGGCCACGTATTGGGGGAATATCAAGCCAGGGGACCAAAAATGGCCCTCTACCTCCAGAAAGTTCACGAGCTGCTAGGTGCATTCCACAAGTACGAAATGAAACAGATCCCGCGAGCTCAGAACTCGCATGCTGATGCACTAGCTCGCCTCGCGACTACACGAGACACAGATTTCCTTGGGGCAATCCCAGTTGAGTTTCTACCAGCTCCAAGTACAGAGGAAAAGAATGTGACAATGGCCATCATTGTGCAGCCTGACTCCTGGATGAGCTCGATACTCAGCTATTTACAGGATGGAAAGCTACCTCGTGACAAGCTGGAGGCTCGGCGTCTTCGAGCTAGAGCAGCCAGGTATTGCATCTATGATGATGCACTGTACAAGAAGGGGTTCTCAGCTCCACTGCTAAGGTGTATTGATGGTCCTGAATGTGAAACAGTATTAAAACAAATACATGAAGGCCATTGCGGGAACCATGCTGGGGGGCTGTCTCTAGCTCAAAAAGCACTTCGGCAAGGCTTCTACTGGCCCACCATGAGGCAGGACTCCATCAATTTAGTAAAGAAATGCGACAAGTGTCAGAGGTTTGCTCATATTCCGCGAGCTCCACCAGCTTACCTCCAACAGATGGTGAGCCCGTGGCCCTTTGCGATCTGGGGGATGGACCTGATCGGACCCCTGCCAATGGCTCGGGGAAGATGCAAACATGCGGTGGTCGCGGTAGATTACTTCACCAAGTGGGCGGAAGCGAAGGAGCTAGCTGAAATCTCCACAACAAAGATTGAGAAGTTTGTATGGAGCAACATTATTTGCAGATTCGGAGTCCCACAGCAGATTATAACCGATAACGGGACCCAGTTCGCTAGTGACCAGTTTCTCAGGTTCTGCAACGACCTAAAAATTGTTAAGAGCTTCTCAGCAGTGGATCATCCACAAGCCAATGGCCAAGTTGAAGCAGTGAATAAGATCATCAAGCAGACCCTGAAGATGAAACTGGAAGCAAAGAAAGGAGCATGGGTAGATGAGCTTCAAAAAGTATTATGGTCCTACAGAACCACAGCTCGCAGCTCCACTGGCGAGACTCCATTTTCAATGGTATACGGATCGGAGGCTATGATCCCGGCTGAGTTTGAAGTCACCTCGCAAAGAAGAGCGACCTTCAATCCAAATGACAATGGTCAGCTACTTGCAACAAATCTGGACCTGCTTGAAGAACACAGGGAAACGGCCAGGCTAAGGGTAGCTGTTTATCAGCAAAGAATAGCGAGGTACTACAATAAGAATGCTCGGGTTCGCCGATTCAATGAGGGAGACTTAGTCCTACGCCTCATTCTACCAGGAGCCCGCAAGCCAAGTGACGGATCCTTAGGCCCTAACTGGGAAGGACCGTATGTTGTCAAAACAGCCTTGGGAAATGGAGCTTATCGCTTAGCTAATGTAAATGGGGCAGAAGTCCCCAGAGCTTGGAATGCCGAGCATCTCCGCCCTTATTATCAATAAGTTTTTCATTATTTGTAATATGGATTAATTATAAATGATAGCTCCATTCTTCCCCTGTTTTTGATTCAACTTTCCTCACCAGGCTAACGGGCTCCAAATTCAACGGTTCAAAGAACAAATTAAAGAGCCTAAAAAGCAAGTGACTAAGTGTCCTTGCATAGCTCGCTTAATGAGCCTAAAAAGCAGGTGAGGTGACGACCCCTGCATAGCTCGCTATAAATGAATGAGCCTAAAAAGCAAGTGACTAAGTGTCCTTGCATAGCTCGCCTAAAGAGCCTAAAAAGCAAGTGACTAAGTGTCCTTGCATAGCTCGCCTAATGAGCCTAAAAAGCAGGTGAGGTGACGACCCCTGCATAGCTCGTTACAAATTAAAGAGCCTAAAAAGCAAGTGACTAAGTGTCCTTGCATAGCTCGCTTAATGAGCCTAAAAAGCAGGTGAGGTGACGACCCCTGCATAGCTCGCTATAAATGAATGAGCCTAAAAAGCAAGTGACTAAGTGTCCTTGCATAGCTCGCCTAAAGAGCCTAAAAAGCAAGTGACTAAGTGTCCTTGCATAGCTCGCTTAATGAGCCTAAAAAGCAGGTAAGGTGACGACCCCTGCATAGCTCGCTACAAATGAAAGGGCCTAAAAAGCAAAAGTGACTGGGTGTTTTTGCATATCTCGTCAAATTTTTAACGTTTCAATTACTGTTACTTACCAAATTTTATTAATTGTTGGATTAGGCAATTACTTTGATTTAAAGCTCGTTGACAATCAGCTTGCAAGGAATATGGTAACTCTAAAGATTAAAGGCATGAAATATGTTATGCGCAGAAAATTAAATACATTCAAACACAGGAAGAGTAATGAAAGAAATTTCATTAAAAATGAGAACTGGCTACAAGTATAAAGCTGAAGAGATAGAAGTAAAAAAGAAAAACAAAATTTTCAGTCTCGAGCTGAAGGGCCTAGATCAGTTGAAGGTACTTTGCGCGGAGAAGCAATGGGCTCAGCCTGGGAGGACGTACCAGGAGCATGCTCTGAAGGGACTGGACCAGCCGAGGACAAGGTGGCTTGTGATTTAAAATCTTCAATAATTTCAAGACCTATATCCCCAAAGATAGAAAAATCCATTTCTGGGTGGGACGTCCACAATGTGAAGAGAAAATCACGACCTGTTCTTTCCTCAGCCTCGTCCTTTGCATCTGCAACCCGCACTTCCAGTTCTTGAGCTGCTTGCTCTCTGAAGACCGACAGCTCTTCGAAGGCATTATCAGCGAGACGATTGACGACCTCAGCCTCTTTCTTCATGTCTTCAATACGTTGCTCCGCAGCATCAGCTCGCTGAATGGCCTCCGCCACCTGTTGCCTAAGCACCTCAGCTCGATGCTCAGCCTCCTCGGCACGCTTAGCCACGGTTGCAGCCTCCTCAGCCCGTTTGGTTGCAGCCTCCTCAGCACTCTTAGCTGCAGCTCCCATTTCATCAGCTCGTTTTGTGGCTTCCCCAACCTGTTTTTCAGCAGCTTCAGCCCGCGCCAAGGCAGTTTCAACTTGGCGATGAAGCACTTCGACCTTTTCTTCTGCAGCTGAAGCCCTCTGCTCGTCCAATTCAGCTCGCTGCTCGGACTGCCTCAGGTCCTCTTTCACCTTGAGAAGCTCGTCTCTTAGCATGATATGCTCGTGTTCCATCTTCTTTAGAGCTTCCTCAAAGGCTTGACTTGCAGCGTTCGCCTTAGCGATCTGAGCTTCCTGACCTTCTATTCTGCCCGAGGTAAGTTAGCTAAATCCTCAGTAGCCGCCTCCAGGTCGAATTCCAGCTTCCTCATCTCATCCTTGGTAGCCTTTGTCTCCCTTTTTCGCTTCATTGCAGCAAGGGCACCCTGGAAATTATGAACGGATTAAAATCTAGTCAAGTAAGGGAATCAACAGATGAGGAAAAATAACTTACCAGCATGCAATGGCGAGCCGCGAACTCATCTAGGTCCTCGCCCTTAAGACACCTATTTTCCAAGACATTCGCGTGATTGAGCATAATTGTTGCCCAGTTGTCAAGGAAGGAATTTAAATATCTTCCTCCAGGACCCAGCTCGATGTCTGATCTGGTTGGGAAGGAGTTCTCTCGCGCTCCGGGATATCGCGTGCATCATCATAAGAACCACCTCGTCGCGATACAACGGTACGCTTAGTTGCATGTCCGCTGGGGCCAGCTCGGGATGACTGGGGAGCAACCTTAGAAGGAGCATCACTTTTCCTAGGCTGCGAACTGGAGGCAGGAGGTGACTGAAGATTTGCAAACACGTTTGAGAGAGGCACCTCGTTAGGAGCAACAGTTGAGGAAGCAGTGGCTTTAGCAGCATCATGCACCTCGCTGGGAGCGGCGGTCGCAGGGACAGCAGCTTCAGCGACAACAGGCGCTTCGTTGGATGCAGCAATTGCAGGAGCCTGGTCCTGGGCAGATAGTTTAGAGCGTTTTGAGGGTGCTGCTGGAGTGGCCAAGTCTTCGGCAGGCCGTTTTGTTGAAGGAGTCGAGGAAGCTTTAGATACAGAGGGACTTGCAGGAGGAGATTTCATGAGTATAAGTTTCCTCCTGTTGGCTGGGAGTTTCGTAGAAGAAGGAGCAGGGGCTGGAGCACGAGCTGGGGATGGCAGTGAAGCCCCTGGAGTAGATGTGTGATGTGGAGAAGATGATGGATCAGCCTGTGCAGTAGAAGCCGCAGGGACTGGGTCTGAACCTGTCCGAACTGGAGCAGGATCTGTAGAAGAACCTTTTTTAGACGCACCCTTTGAAGGAGTGCGAGTTGAAGACGGCTTCGCCTTCTTTGGTGTGCGAGCTGAAGAAGATCTCGCTTTAGACGAGGTGCGAGCAGGAGCGCTTCGAGATGAAGTCTTCCGAGGTGGAGAAGGCGAGCGAATGTTATCCGAGCGAATGACATCCTCTGACGATGAAGAAACTGCTGGCGGAGGTCGGGAAGTAGACGCATCCTGAACAGAAACCTCAAAAACAGAAGGAAGTCTAGGCCTGTCACTCATCTTGCCTATATCTTCCCCAGCTCGCAGAAGATGGGAGTCCGTAAGAGGAGCAAGCTTGTAAGCTCTAAGGATGGCATCGTCGAATCTGCTGCTGATGCCCGCGTTGCTCGATTTGGCGAGCTTGTCAAGAGCTCGTTCCTCCCCGCTGTTAAGAGGAGACTCGTCCATCTTCAGCACTGCACAACAAATGGTCAAAGAATGATAAGTAATGAAGATACAAGACAAAGTCAGCTCCCTTAAATTTTCTTATGAGTACCTGGTTTTAGGACGAAGCTGAAGTTTCGGAGATCTGCAAGAGATGGGCACGAGATATAAAACCAACTCGTCTTGTACGGCCCAACGTTGGATTTGCCTTTCGCTTCTCCTTTGGGCAAAAGGTCTTTGTATTGCGACTGGCGAGCTGTGAGATAATAGATGCCATCCGGTTTCTCTCCATCTCCCGCAGACACAGCCTTGAAAGAGTAAAACTGCTGAATAATCCTCGGTGTAGGGGCATGAAGGCCATTCCTGAAGAAGGCTACAGCCAGCGAGATCAACTGCGTATAAGAGTTGGGAGTCAGTTGAAATGGCGCGAGCTTGACTTTGTTGAGAAATTCGACCAAGAACGGTGGAACGGGGAACCGTAACCCCTGCTCGAGATGCTGGGTGCTGACAGCGATGAATCCCCTGGGTGGATAGCATGCATGATTGTTTGAATCAGGCAGCAGTATACGGCAACCGAAGGGAATATGGAATTGCTTGACAAGTCCTTCCACCTCAGGACGTTTTAGCGATGTGGGATGACGAGCGAATGCTTCACGAGCCTCTCTTCCCTGAATAGCATGAGTTCGGGCTTTGTCATGCTCACGAGCTTCATTACTTGGAATCATCCCCTTGCGAGTTCCACTTGAAGACATCTAAAAATAAATAAATACATATATATATCATTGCAGGAACAACAATGGTGATGGAGCTAGATGAACCCAAAACGAAAAGTTTTGAAGAAAAAGAAGCCTCACCTTGAACTGTTGACGAGATAAAAAACGGCGAGAAAAGCTGATGATTTCGAGAAAGGATTGTGGGTCCTGGTTGCTTGAAAGCTTGAAACGCTTGTTTGCTTTGGAAGAAAGTGACAGATGAAAGAAGAAAATGGAAAGGGGCCAATGGCTTATATAGACAAGCAAGCGTGAGTCCCAACCGTTAGATTCTTGGAAAGTGTAACCGTCATAGATCTGACGGTGCAGCGCAGAACGGGGCTTTGGAAATCATGCAGTCGTCAGTTGAAGGACGTGCGCATTAAATATGCGTGTAAAGGACGTGCAGACGTCGTTTCAGTTACCACCTGCATGATCGCCACGTGTCGCAACTGAAAATGTGGAATTTGAAAGTGCACAGAGGCAGTTACAAAAGTAAGCGTGACAAGGAAGCCAACTTTTACCAGCAATTCAAGCTCCCAGCTCACTAAAGCAAACTGAGAAGCTGGGGGGCTAATGTTATGCATATTTTTCGGACTCAGTAGTTGGGCTGGTAAAAGTCCAATTTGGGCCCATTTAAAACCCGATAAGAAGAACCAATGAGGTCAGTATAGTCAAAGCCCATCAGATGAGGCCCAGTATTGACTCAAAGGCCATCAAGATTTCCAGCTGGCATCAACAGACCCATAAGTATAGCCAGGTCGCAGCTCGCCGCCTGCGCAGCTCGTCTCTCAGCGAGCTCGAGATTGGGATCACCATGACACGTCAGCTCGCCCAGACACGTGATAAGCATCATATCTTCCAGAACAGGCAGTTACCAAGTTCAAACGTGATTCTCTCTCCAAATATGGCAATTGTCCAATCAAACCATGATTCCCTCGTCAGATATGGAGATCAATTCAAATTCAAAATCAAGTCAACAATATCTTGAGATAAATATAGTAATTTCCTAATATTATCTAAAAATATTAGGAAACATAATTAATTTATAGTTCTTTTCCTTATTTTTCCTAATTGTTTAGGGAATGTAATTAATTCAGGATTCTCTTCCTAATTTGGCTACAATCAGAATTGTAACACTTCTTTCCCTATAAATAGGGATCGAGATCATTGTAACAAAAAACAATATTGAATAATATACTGTCACTCTGTAGAATTAAAGAGACAGACAGTCGTGGACGTAGGCCAATTATTGCCGAACCACGTAAAAGCTCCGTGTTCCTCGTTTGATCTTCTGTTTCTGTCTTTGTCTTTCCTTGGTATTTGTGCTTTCTCACATTGATTGCAGGTATTGGGCATTGATTACTCGTCGACTGAATTCCAACGTCGACATTTGTCAGCTTGGTGGTAGGAGTTGTGCACTCAAAAACCTTATAAGAGGTTACGAGTTCAACTCCGGACGCGACCCCAAGAGGCCAAAAAGGGTTCAACGGTCTACGGGCCGGCCCCACATAAATCGTTCCGTCGGCGAGGTTCCGACCCCCGACCGGGTGTTGACCGATTCCGATCGTCAACATTAAAACGTGCGTTTTAATGTTGACGATCGGAATCGGTCAACACCCGGTCGGGGGTCGAAACCTCGCCGACGGAACGATTTATGTGGGGCCGGCCCGTAGACCGTTGAACCCCTTTTGGCCTCTTGGGGTCGCGTCCAGAGTTGAACCCTCAACCTTATAGGTGTTATTGGTGTACAACTCCTACCACCAAGCTGACTCAGCTTGGTGGTAGGAGTTGTACACCAATAACACCTATAAGGTTGAGGGTTCAACTCTGGACGCGACCCCAAGAGGCCAAAAGGGGTTCAACGGTCTACGGGCCGGCCCCACATAAATCGTTCCGTCGGCGAGGTTCCGACCCCCGACCGGGTGTTGACCGATTCCGATCGTCAACAGAAATATTTTTGCAAATATCGGTGTGCTTAATTATAAAGATTATCTCAACTATTGGATCCATCGATGAATAAGAATATATAGAATCCTTCACTGGCTGTTTGGTTTTAGATGATATATATAGATACTAGCTAGAAATGCTGGTTCATATATATATATATATATATATATATATATATATATATATATATAGAGGCCTTGATTAATTTATAGCAGAAAAGATTAGCTGCCTCAAACTCGCTTTGCTCTCCGACTCTGATATGATAACAGACATGTAAGCGTTATACATATAGCTTTAAGACGAAATTATCTCTCTACAACTTACAAATTTTATTTAGAGGAATCGACTTCTTATTATTTCCTTGTTTGACGCATCTGCAAAGAAGCTTCGTTATTGATCAAAGCCAATTATCATGCCCCATTGAACTTTTTGACTTTCATCAAATCTTCGTTATTGATCAAAGCCAATTACTGTGCCCCACTGAACTTTTAGACTTTCATGTAATCGTACCTATGTATACTTGGCACTTGATGGTCGAAAACTCTACAACTATGTACTTTACTAGTCCTTCTCACTCTCTCCATTATGACAATGACAAAACTATTTGGCTGAGTGATGACAAGGATTTTTCTTCCACAAAGTGAAGATACGAGGAATATGATGGTATTAGACACCACCAAATAATGATGTTTTTTTAATGCCATTACCAGCAGAATTAGTTTTCTACATGTTTGATGATAAATTACAAATAAAAATAATCTCATTTTGTGGTTTAATGGCCTTTTAAATCAATTTTTTAATGGCTATAAGAATTTCAAATCGGATCACTGGTTAATTGAAGGCAAAGTTTTTAGTTAGTGGTTTTTTATGGTTTCTATACATTTTATGGTTAATTTAAATTCTTCAAATCCATATATATATATATATATATATATATAAGGTTTCTATAGTTGATCAAGTATATCTTTTTCTATGTGAGAAAAAAAATGGTGATCAAGTATATTTTTTCCATGTGAGTAATCTTGGTGTTTTATTATTATTATTATTATTATATTATATTTATATAACCAATATGAATAATCTTGTTAAATAAATGATCAGTCAATAAATTTTACTAATGTTCTTTAAGACAGTATATTTTACCTTTTTTCAATTGTTATTATACTATTATTATTTGAAGTGGTATGAAATATTGGTTATATCAATTTTATCATTTTTGATTGAACAAATATTACGTGTATAACAACTACATTTATTCAGGTATTATTCAGTTCATCAGTCATTTTTTATTTAAATTATTGTATTCTATTGACTTTAACAATATGAAGTGAATTTGTTTTAAGGACACTGTAATTCTGCATAAATCTCGATTCATTTTTTTATAATTTTGCTCTTAATATCAAGTTACTAACGAGTTTTTACCTTACAAGGAGTACTATTAGTTAAAATTGTCATTCTTATTTTTTATGTTGTGTATTTAAATAAATTGATCAAATATTTTATAATAGTGATAGAATTAATTATTAGATGAATTCATTTTCTTTATTATTATTATCAGTTTTTTTTTTAAATGATGAATTCACTTTTTAACCTATACGTCAACTGAAATTAAACAAGCTGTAATTTACACTTAATCATCGTCACCGTTACCTACTTAACTTAAAAAATATTATCGTCACCCTTTTTTACTATAATATATATAAGTTCATATTTTATTAGAGTACGAGGGAGGATAGGAATTGGAAATTGCTTAAACTAGCGGTCTTGGCTGGTCCATCGACGTGCTTCCTTTGAACCTGCTCCAAATGTCAATAACTTGGAAAACGGTCTTCATGATCATCTGGTAAAGCCAAAGGCAGGCATGTTTTATTAATCCACGAGCAAGAATGACAGTCCAAAGACTCCAGACAACGAAAAGAAGACGTCCAAGCAAGCGTGAGAGAAAAACAGAAACTAACGAAACTGATGAAAGAGATCCTGAGATGACTGCAGCAAGGCTGGAGAGCTGTGAGTAGCCTGTGTTGTGAAGTTGGGATTTCACATCAGCTGCAAATGCAAAGCAGTAGATGAATGTGGCCATTAGAAAAGCCCACATATTTGCTGGGTGTGTGTCGAAGGAGGACTTATTCGTGCCTTGACTGTTCACTTGGAGGATTCCGATAAGTAAAGGTATCAGAAATCCAAACACGGCATGGTATGGCATCCGAGAAATAAATATTTCTACTCTGCACAAGCCATCACACATGGTTATAATTTTTTATGTGAAAATTCCCTAATCAGTGAATTTATACATATCTCTCCTTAATAATAATAGTTGAAAAGTTCCCTTAATCTTAAATAGTCTAGGATTAACGGTCCACTCTTTTCTAAAAATATAAAAGTATGAGTAGTTTTTTTTTAATTTAATTTTCTCTTCCACCATAAAAATAAATAAATAAAGAATAAAATATAAACTGAATTTTTTTAGTACTATTATTAGTTCTTATATGAGCTTTTATTTGTCACAAACTAATACTTAAGTTAAATTTATGAGCAAATAACGAAATAGTTTGCAAGCGTATTATTAGTGAAAAGAATTTTAGTTCAAATATTTTATGTTAATTTCAAATTACTCATAATTTTTATTATACTAAAAGAATAGAACAACGGTAACTCTTGTGATTATTTGTTCAAAACTACTTGTTAAACCAAGCACACTTGATAAATAAATCATCATAAATTAACTGTTAACAAGTAGGGCATTTGTTAATGACTGAAAAAAATGAAGTGTTAATTACCTATCAATTAGGTTCTGATGAAGATGGCAATGGCAGCTTTGCGTGCTTGGTCTCTTCTTACTTGCCCTTAATACTGCGATTACTACTCTTTTGACTCTGAATTTTCGTATTGGTCGTTTAACATCCAATATTCGAAGTTCTCTCACCTCATAATATCTCTTCGACAACCTCATTTCTGCGAAACCCAAAGATTGCAATTTGCATGCGTCTTCTTCACTGTTCGGTTTTAGATCATATAGATTATAGATCAATAGATATATAGGCATAAATATAATTGTTGCTCGAACGGATAGTTCTCGGCTTGCAATATTTTATTTGCTTCATAGTGCATGTCTGATTTGAAATTTCAACGATCTCCAATATGACGTGTACATCGGACGTCATTTACCAAAGAATGAGTTTTCTAATGGAACTATCAAATTTTGGCAACTTTTATGCCGATATAATTATATTTTACTGTTTATAATTAATAAAGGAAAAAAAAAAAAAAAAAAGGTCAGCAAGGAGCAGGCCATTTCAAAGCAATGTTGAATGCTATGTAATAAGTGAAAGAAATTCAACCACTTAACAAAATTTTAAAAATTTAAACGTGCCTAATTTTGACGTAGATTATATTTTATTTTATACAAAAGACCGAGTCCCACAAGCAAAATTTAAATCATGGAGTACATATACAAGTGCTGAGTGCGGTTGACCTTTGAACACCAATTTCGTTCAAGTCTGCACTATTGATCATCATTCATCACGACAATTACCTATTAGCTAGATTGTTTCGAAAGTATATTTTTCACTCTAGATGATAATGGAGAATGCTTGTGGGAAATGAAATGTACACAATATAATTTTATGTGCAAAAAGAAACTTATGGAATTGATCATCGGATTATCATCGAATTTGCTTAATTTGGAAAAAGACCTATGATAGATCAGAGTGTGGTATCATATAGTTCAAGAATATTCAACAACTTTGTGCATCCCTGTCACTCATCGTTATAGTCTTCTACAATTGTTTCATTGAAAGATAATCGAAAATAATCTGAATTCTATCTATAATAGAATGATATATTTTCTCTCATACTAAATTAAATTTATAAAGAGGTTCTACTATATCATGTCTTACTTAAATTAATACACGATCTCAACTTCTAATCATCTGTGACTTTTAAATCTTTAATGGAAATGGTAGTAGGGGTTGTGTCCTATTTGATGTATCAAGTAACTTCTCAATTAAATCTTATTTTTTCGAAAAACTGTAAAAAGTCACTAAAATGATTTTAAACATTAATAAATTAATTTGAATTATTTTTGTTTCAAATCTCCCTTGTTTAAAAAATTATAATAAAAAGAAAATATGTACCATTAATCACCCATGATGTACACATGCAAGAGCCAAACACGTTGTATGGCAAAGAATACAGTGTGTGCTTCACACATAACACGTGTCCCTTCATACTTCATTTATGTTAACCACAAGAATATCGCAGATGTGGCACTTAATCATGTAGCACTTGAATGGGAAAAACCATACAGCCGCATACCTTTGTATGATTTCCCCGTGCTTATTTCTTTAATTATTTTTGTGATTTAGCCTCCCCTGGAATTTTATCGATTTTAGATTTTCTTTATAATGAAATCTAACTATTTAGTGTGAGTTCTGTAAGTAAAGTCAAAATAGAAGTATGATACCTAATTATTTTTAATTAGAGTGATTTGAAAAAAAATTACTAAAAATGGGTTGATCCAACTTCTTTGATGATGACAAAACCAGTATCACCGAACAAAGTTTCCTTCTCGTTTACACCGGACATATACCACATTACAATTATCCTCTTCTGCATATTGAACTGCAATTTTCTACTGTCTAACAAAAAACGGCCCCTCTCTCAAGCTATGAACCCCCAGGTTTCTGCAGTTAAAGTTGGTTTCAAAGCAGCTGTCCAACCGTGTCGCATTGGTGTTCAATTTCAAGCTTCCAAAGCCAGGCCTGGATTCCATTCTATCCTGGAATGACCATGGTAATACTTCAAGGCATTTTTAGTATATTGAAACTCCATAAGATACCGTTCAACCAAATTAAATATATATATCTTCAGCACAAGAGTTTCAATTCCAGCCAAATACTTTACAACAGAACTGCAATACAGATAAACTTGTTAAATCATCTCTGCTAACTTTGGAAAGCAACCCTCACCTTAGCACAGCATAACAAGACAATCCTTCTTTGAGACCATCCAACAGCCTCCAAATCACAGTCCTCTCTCTCACTTCTCTGACTCTATGTACATGTCAAGTATTCCTTCATCAGCTCAATAAAAAAGGAAAAATGTTAATATAGGGCTAAAAGTGCCTGTTAAAATTGGAAAAAAAAAAAAAAAAACTTATTTTCGAAAAACCATATTGTGCCTCGTGTATTAAAAGAGTGAAAATTATATTTATTAAAATTTTGGACTCTATGGCAAGTATTTACCGAACCCATAAAAATTCAGTATTTTTAGCTGCTTTATTAGCCGTGGAGGAATACACCGGAAAGAATGTTGGATAAAACTTGAAAGAATAATAAAAATTAATATTGAATAAGATATGTACTGTACTAATACTGGACTCACTCTGATTATCTGGCAGAAACAGCCACGATAAATTGACTTGACTTGTTAATTTTATGTACTTACGAAAACTGGGATAAACCCCTTCATTGTTTTTGTGTTATCAGAACTAAAATCTGCCAAGTCAACACCAATTTTGCTCCACCGAGAGCTAATTAACTTGTAACAAATGAAAAACTTGGTAAGGAAAAGACAAAACGATCTTAGATTCTGCGCTAAAAGTCTAAAACGTTAATAATGGAATCGACAAGCCCATACTAGCTTCGGCCCAAAGAAGGAAAAACAAGGGATGTGTCCAATGAACAGTTAAATTTTGACGAATATATTGAAATTTTACAAATTAAATTCATTGTTTTTGTGATTTGACAAACAGTAGTTGCATTTGATTGCTATTGCTATTAGACAATGGTTCAAACTATCGATTATATTAATATTGAGAAAATCAATATATAGGTAATTAATCAGATCAAATTTACCTAATTAAAAATTCTATTAAAAAAATATATTTAAATTTGTGTTAGTAGGTGCGTAGAGGTTTTTGTTTTAATCCACATACATAAAGTTTGATAAGATTTAAATTGTAAAGAAAGATTTTGGGCATAATGACCTGTCAAAGTATTAATTATTTTGGCCAGTCCAAGTTTTAGCTAGTTTGATCACCAAGTCTTAAATTCTTATTAATTTTAGACTCTGCCAAATGTTGACAAAATAATATTCAGTAGCATGATCAATCTTTTAATGGACTAATCAATTTTTTTCTTGTTCCCAACGAAAAGTTTATTGGTTGATATAATATTATTCAGATATTACATTTTAATTATATATTCGTTTAAGATTAAAAAGGAAAAAAAGTGTTAGGCAAACGTAAGATTTAAACTGTCCATTCGAAAGAGTACAGAATGTCACGTTGATTTAAAACCCATTAGCCATGACCAAGTGCAATTGTGCAAAGCACCGGTAGTCCAAGTGTCCAACCACATAATCCATAGCAATTCGTATTTATGAGAACTTGCATGCTTAGAAAACCTGGACGTTTGAAATGGCCCAGCCGTACCTTCTAAAGCCCATTTGGGCTTGAAGGATGGGTGCTGACTGAGCTTTAAAGTTGACATGGACAATCTGCCAAGCATTAACGCTTGCAAAATTCCATCTGGCACATTATAGTGTAAGATTATAAATAGCAAAATACTAAAAATAAAAACAGGATCGACTTCAGTTGTTGTAGTAGTGTAATTGACTGAAAATGTTACATTTCTTTAACTAATATGAAGTATTTAATGATCCAGGTAAAAAAAGGCTTGATTTGCAAATGTTGAATTTGGTTCTAGTTACATATATCTTATTTTATTATTCAATCCAAACTTAGAGGTAAATAAACTCTCGGGAAAACACTAATTGCATGTAATTAGTTACATTCATTTTAACCAAGCGAAAACAACAACAGTGTTATTACACTGGCAATCGAGGTTGCTCCATCGGGCTACCTCCTTTTAACCTATTCCAAATGCCAACAACTTGGTCAAAAATATGTGTGATCACCTGGCAAATCCAGCGGCATGTTCTTATAGTTAATTAATCTGTGCGAGACAATTACAACTGACACAGGTGCCAATACAATGAAAATCAAACGTCCAAGCAAGCAAGCCTGGGAGGAATAGATTAATCAAAGAGACTGAAGAAAGAGATCCGGATACAACATCAACCATGCTGGAGAGTTGGCTGTAGTTCTAGTTATAAAACTGGGATTTGATATCAGCTGCGAATGCAAAACAGTAGACTAATGTTGCTAAAAAAAACGCCCACATATTTGCTGGGTGTGTTTCGAACGAGTACTTACTTGTGCCCTGGTTACTCACTTGGAGGACGGCAATAAGCAACGGAGTCAAAAACCCGAACACTGCATGGTATGGTATCCAGGAAACAAACTTTTCGCTGCATGGTAGTAAGCATGAGTCATCCTTAGGTTAGCGTATCGAAACCGAACAAAACCATCAATCATGCATGTGTAATAAAAAAATGTTAATGATCAAAGCAAACCTCTTACAATTGTCGCACATCAACTTGATTGTTTTCTTATGATTTTGCACCCTTCGCATAACGCTGCTAATTCTCCTGACTCGATGACCAGAACTCCTTTGCTCTTCCATCTTCTTGCTTCTTTCCCAAGTCTCTAGTGTCTCTTATATATAGTAATATACAATTAGGCTTCAATGCAGTTTGCATGCATACCAGAAACTTCCCGCGCAGAGGGTGAGAACCGATTAAAATATAAGAACCATAAATTAGTCAGACTAGTGATAACCTTCTGTCGTGGGGAACCAATCATTTTTCACGTTCTATCCAGTGGATAGAAGTTGATAAAGATGTCTAGCTAACGTGAGCATGTTTTTGGTATATTAAACTCATTAAATATATAAAGCCAAGCCGCCCAACCAATCACCGAATGGTATCAAGTCTATATACTGGGCCGTGCATGCATCCTTGAACATTGAAGGTGATCCTTAATTAAATATTTAAAAATCTGCATCCAACCTTCATTACAAGATGTTGACACGTTATCCCATACGTCATTATTATTATGGTTTTTTTGTCTTGTTGAGTTACCGACAAAATATATTTTCGCCGATGAAGAATGACAAGCTAAGCACGTCAACTCATAAAGTGATTTATTTTTGTCGCAACCTAACGTGAAAGTTAAGATATGAACTCACGTCCTATCAAATAATTTTTAAAAATTTAAGATAATGTATTTATAAATAAATATAACTATATATTAAAGTTCTTAACCAACATAAATAAATTCTTAAAAATATTCTAATGATATATAAGCTTATTTCCTAAAGAATTAAAAACTATTACTTGAATACCAATTCATCCTATGTACGATTAGAATCTCAATCATTTGAAATCACAATATATTAAGTAAGTTTGGAAACTCAATAAACATACTAAACAATGATAACTTTTTTTCAACATAACATATATAAAACGAATATACATTTCATAAATATGAAAACTATAAATTTTATATTCATGATCAGATTTATCAAATCAGAAACTTAATCAAATAGATTTTTAGGTTCCTTTTGTGTTTTACTACATAGTAGGACTTTCATAACACATAATAGAGCTAAAGTCACCCGTTGGCAACTAATGTATACAGGGCAAACGTAAGTGAGAAATTAATTTTAAAAAATAGAACACTCATGTTCGAATGTAAGAACCAAACTCTTGTTGTGATAATAAATGACTGATCCCATATAGACTTATTCGTCGACACATGAATGTGAAAACTTATTAGTCCCTAAGGTGCTTTGAAGACACTTCTCATATATTCACATATACATAATGTAATGGGTATTTTTAGGACCGCATAAGTGGATTGGTAAAAGCCTGAGGAACTGATTCAATGGATTAACTCAGTAGACCAAAACTCAATTCACCAACACCTAACTGGAGCTCATAGGAACGAGCTCTCAGTTCGTCGTTACTATTCTCAGATCGCTAGTCAATTATAGTCAGGGTCGGGCTGTCTTATGTTCAGTTCTAGGTCGTTCAAAGCAAGCTCCAGCTTGTGCTCGTAACTTGAAGTGCTCATTAAGGGAATTTTTTCAGAAAGACAACAGTCTATATTGAAGAGGAGTCAACTATTAGAATTGAAAATAAATTCAAACTCTTATGTAAGTGGAATCTATCTTTAAATTGGTGGATATTAGTTTTGAAAGTGTAATTAATGTATAACTCTTTCCCATTTTATTTGTATTTAAATTGTAATACTTCAC
The DNA here is from genome assembly GCA_019925255.1 of Litchi chinensis. Classification (NCBI taxonomy): domain Eukaryota; kingdom Viridiplantae; phylum Streptophyta; class Magnoliopsida; order Sapindales; family Sapindaceae; genus Litchi; species Litchi chinensis. Next base: position 1,633,811 of record CM034463.1, read on the forward strand.
ACTATAAATTAGGGTCGAAAATTCATTGTAACAATATGAAAAATTATCAATAAGATATTATGACTTTGTCAAAATAACCAGATAACACAATCGTGGACGTAAGCATCGTTTTGAGTTGAACCACGTAAAAATCACCATACATTCACTATTCTTCCTCTTTTTCTTCTTTTGTTTTTTGTTTTTATTTTACTTAATTTACAGTATTGAGTCAAGAATTTGGGTCGACCGGATTCAAACGTTAACACATAACAAATCACATATCACATAGAGCTCACACATATAATAGAGCTGTCTACTAGTAACAAAAAATAAAAGTAAGCATTGACAAACATTAATTAATGGTACCATTTAATCACATATTTACAAAGCATAATAATTTCTAAACACAATTTTGAAAACATACATATTGTTGTGATTCCAATTTTGAAAATTGTTTAGTATAGTACCTTCCAACAAATCCAAAGTAAACAAACTCTTTACAAATCAAACGATCCAAACCTTAGCCTAAATTAACACCATCACATACAAATCAAACTCAAAATATTGTCTTAGGACTGAAATTAGGGCTATCGAACAATCCCTTATATTGAAAACCTAAAATTGAAGTTAACCAGTGTTGTTTTGAAATCTGTGTGGTGTTAGGTTTACGATTTTTAGTCGATTGTAAACAATCTAAAAAATTATGAAAATTTCCACAAACATGCTACACAAACATATGTCACACCATAAATTTTTTTGAATTAAATAAAATCCAGAAGAGCTCTAAACAAATTTATTTTCTAAAATATTTTGGTCTATCTTTCAGTGGACAATCCAAAATATACTTCAATTTGGAATTTTTTTAATATTCTATAAACCTCCATTTTACTTAAAATTTTGCAGAAGTAAAATAAACTTATGTAGGAGTCTAAAGTAAAATTTTGAAAGGAAAATAATATGAATAAGTATTTTAAAATATTTTCATATTTGGATTTACACATGCTATCTGGTACTAAACAGATTCAACACCTCAAATAAGAAAAATCATAACTTTTAAAATACAATTTCAAAACTTATAAAACTTTATAAGTTAATATTTTATAGAGTTTATAAACAATTGTATAAAATTTGAGAATTTTTGGAGAAGTAAATCTTAATAAAAATATCTCGTAATCAGACCAATGCAGAATATTATAAAGTTTCAATACTCTTTTCTCGGAAAGAAAATTTTATAAAAATTCATATACTAGTGATATTTTTATGAAACCAATTTTATTTGAAAAGTTAAAAGGTCTAGTTTTTAAAATAGAAAACCATAATATCAAAATCAAATCATGCATAACTTATAATTTTTGAAATAGACACTAGTTAGTCTATACTTGCTTGAAAATTCATAAACCAACACTAATATAGAAAATAATAATAATAATAATATACCGGGGTTTCTTTTTCTTCCTGAACAATGTTAATCAAAAAATTAATTCTCTAAGCATTTAAATAAAATATATTAAAAGAATATGATTACAAACTTTGTAAAGTCTTCTTGATTTTCAAACTAAATTTTCTTTTAAAAAACTTGTAGGAGTTATTTGTTAGGAGTAAAAAAGAATTTTTTTTTTCTTTTTTTAAAGTGGTGTTCAACGTTTAATAAATAAGGGAAAATGATTTTATAAAGTGTGGTTTCCTAATCTTATCAAACTACCTTACCTTTTTAAATTTAAATAAAATAACTTTAAAAGTTTAATTTAATTAAAAAACTTTATCACATACAAATTCTTATAAAAATATAACTCCTACTAATTTTAAATATTGTTTTTTTAATTAAGTAAAATATCATTTTTTTTAGTTTTAATTAAATGCTTAGGGAATAAATTGGGTGTTACAATTTTCATTATAAACACACATCAATATGAATGGAAGTTTTTTCTCTGTAAAAGTAAACATCTTTCATGAAATTTCAAACTGTTTGCTTAATATATATATATAATTACGTTATAATTAATTAATAGCGTTACGATTAAAAAAAAAAACCTAAAAATTTTGACATTTTTTCGCTGAAGAATGTGCGCGTTAAAGACAGTACCTTTTTTTTTTTTTTTTAATGCAGCATTAAAGAAAGTATTTATCAATATTACAAATCTCATACAAATTTTATATTTCAAATCCACATTCAAAATAATACTCTTGTGTGTGTTCATAACTAACTGACCAAGTGCTCGATACATTCTCAAAAGGAACTGTTATATCGGTATATTGATTGAAATTTAGATGGACTAAAATTGAAGTGATCGATTGCAATAATAGTATCCAATTAGTCTATTTTGGACATCAAACATGGCCTTGAAAAATTCTGAAAGTCTGTAATCGAACTGTCAAAGAAAAAACCCTTCACTAAATTTAGTATATCACTTTGATTAAAAAAAAAAAAAACGATGAGCAATGGCATAGTTCAAGGCACCGATAGTCCAGACGGACAATCCATGGCACGATGACAGGGCCAACCAGAAAACCCACGAGGCATAGGCCATGGCCTATTGAAGAGAATTAGTAACGTTTGGGAATTCTGATGGGCCAACTTGACTCTTAGGGCCCAGTTGGGCTTGATTCTTTGATTGTTGGGATGGATTTGGATTGTCACTGTCTGACTCAAAAAAGTAAGAATTGTGAAATTTTGAAATTACTCTACTTAATTAATTGCTTAAAAATTTAGCACTTCTTTCCACCATGATCGCATACGGAACAAAAAGACTTACAAATGTTCGTTAAATTTTATTGTAGTTACAAATAAGTGGAATTGAAAATTACGTTATCTAAAAACGTGTAAGAAATCAAATTCTATCAAGAGATGGCTTACCTAAATTCATCTATAGGGAGAAACTCTTCAAACAGGCTATCGAGGTTGCTCCACAAGGTTGCTTCCTTTGAACTGATTCTAAATGCCGAGAACTTGGAAAAGGGATTTCATGATCATCTCGTAAATCTAGCGGTAGATAATTACAATGAAGTTTCTCAAGACAACAAGTGACACACATGCCTATATAATGAAAATTAAACATCCAAGCAAGTTTGGGAGGAACTTATTTGATATTAGCCCCGAATGCAAAACAGTAGACTAATGTTGCTAACAAAAACGTCCACGGATTTGCTGGGTGTGTTTTGAACGAGTACTAATTTGTACCTTGATTAGTCACTTAGAGGACAGATACAAGTAGTGGAATTAGAAACCTAAACAAATCATGGTATGACACCCTGGAAAACCAATTTTGTTGGCTGCACGGATCAATCAAAAAAGGCAGTAAGAGTTAGCCATTGCTAGCTATATAACGTAAGAGACTAATGCAAATAAAATAAAATTATTAAGAGTTTAGGAGAGGATGCTTGCATGGTAATTAAATAGGACTTTTAGTTAACATTAGACCCAAACAGATCTTTTAGAAGTAGATATTTTGGAAGAAAATTATTAACTATTTAATGGTTAATTAAAAAAACTCTTTTAAATTATTAACTGTTTGATTGTATTATTTTTAAAGAATTTTTAGATTATTAATTTACTAAAAATACATGAGAGAGATGAGTAGTATACCTCATTGTCCATTTGTCCTCTTACAGTCAAAATATGATTTTTAATTCGTTAAACTAAACAAATTTATCTACATGATTACTATATGCATCAGAATAAAAGTTGACAGTAATAGTGATGGAACCCCATATCAATGGACCAATACCAATATTACAACCACAACAAAGACTTCCTTGGTAGAGGTTTTGGTTCCACCAAGCTCCATGAATAGAAATAGAAATGTAGTGATAGTGATAAATGCACTGAGAGAGTTCTCTTGGCAACCTCTTCTATGGACATTTACCCATGTCCTTAAAGTCTGGTTGCAGTGTTTATACCAATCAAGTTTTTGTGTTTGATTTTTACTTTCTTGATTGTATGAAGCAAGAATAGACCAATATAGATAGTGCTCCAAGCAAACATGGCATATAATATTTATAAAAAACATAGCCAAAAACTAGAAAGATATATACACAGTGTCTATATATGCAACATATATACAAAATTAGCATAACGTAAAAAAAATTGCAGTATATATATCGGTCTAAACCAATTGAAAACCATTAATAATAATAATAATAATAATAATAAAAAAAAACCACAAAATATAGAAAACTTATTGTTAAGGAGGAGTTCTTAAACTTTTTTATGAAACAAATCGTTAAATAAAGTGGAAATTATGTGTTTATATTTATAAAAAAAAAGTGTATTATGGTGATCAAGATATAAAGAAAAAAATGTATATTAAACATTTTAATCTTTTAAAAAAACTGAAAATGATCTACTTGAAAAAACTCAAAATTTGAACTTCTCCAAATAGATTTTTTTAGCTTTTTTAATTACTCAAAAACTCTATTAGGATGTCAATCAAATGATGTAAAAAAATCAAGTAGAGCTTTTGATATTAAAAAAATATTTTTGACTAGTAGATAAGTTGTACCAAACATTCATTTAGAAAATAATCTAATTATAGTATTTAAGACTTGAGGTTATAACATATTAACATGTTCTCTCACGTGCTACGTGAATATATAACATATGACAGACACATGTGAAACACTGCCTATCATATAATATGTGTAATAAGAAGATTTTCAAATAAAAGAAATAAAAATGACTTGAACCAAAAACCTCCAAGCTCTGATATTATGTTAATTATCATCAGACCCAAAAATTTAAGTTAATAAGAAAAGATTCAACTATAATATTTAAGACTTGACATTATAATACATTAACAACGACAAATCTTTTGACGACTATAACCTTAGTAGGGCAATCTATTTGTATATTAGCAATAAAAAGAATATTAAAAGTATTAAGAGTAAGAGACTAACAGGCTATTACGATGAAGATTTGGACTAGAAACTTTGCTTGTTATGTCTTTCTATGCTAGCCCTTGTGGCCACTAGAACTCTTCTTCTGCCTCTAAATTTTTGTACTGATCGTTCAATGTTAAGTTCTCCTGCCTCATCGCTTATCTCAAGCGTACTCATTTTTAGAAATAAAATCGATTATGTCCTCTGCTGCTCAGGTTTAAGTGATCTAGATGATGAATTGTAATGGAACTGTCGTGGGACGTCTTACATAGGCCTTAAGGGGGCACTACTGTTCACGAAGCTATGCTGGTAGGGCCCATAATGTTGAATGTTAAGAGTAGAGAAATCTTACAGAAAGCAGCATTTTAGTGGGATGTCTTATAAAGGCCTTAATGGGAGCACTACTGTTCACGAAACTATGCTGGTAGGGCCCATAATGTTGAATGTTAGAGTAGAGAAATCTTTACAGAAAGTCATTTAGTTGCTGGTGCCAACGCCGTGTGTTGGCATGGGTTTGACACCCACCATATCAAAATATATATAAATATAATATAATATAATATAATATATAATTTATAATATATAATAATATTAATAATAGTATAAATATATATAATATACTTATTTTCATCATTAGTATGGGTTGACCCCCCATTTTCATGTGAGTTTTTCCTCTCATTTTGTGTTCTCCTGAATGGATCTTTCTCAATTAGGAGTAGTTCTCCGGACCACGTCACTAGTGTTCTATCTCGGTTGGTCCCGATTATTTTTGGGTCAGTTCCAAATACAGTTCTTGTACTAAAAAAAAAAATCTTTATAGAAAGCAACATTTTATTGACGTCATTCGTCACAGTTTTATATTGACATTATGCAATTTTATAGCATTTTACAGAAAGCAGCATTTTTTTGAAGTCTGGATCCGATTGCGAGGAAACTTCAATATTCTATTGACGTCATGCGCCACTTGAAGTCCCTTCTTTTTTTTTTCTTTTTTGTTGAACCATGCGTCACTTTGAATCGTATTAAGAGGAAACTTTAACATTTGATTGTGCGAAAATGATGGAAGGGATCATATCGAAATTTAATTGGGAATAAAAAGAATATGACAAGCACAGGGGTAAGAGACTAACGTTCCCAAGTTAAGAGACCCGCAGCTCAGAGGAAACTTTAACATTACCGTCGAAATTTAATTGGGAATTAAAAATATATGAAAAGTATGAGAGTAAGACATTAAGGACTTAAGATAACTTTTACTTTTGATTTTTAATAGTAGAAGAAAAAAGGGTAAAAGTTTGAATTTTTTAGTTATTATTTAAATGGTATATTTCAAAAGAACTTTTAAAGCTTAAAGAACATTTAAATTTGTTTGGTTCAAATATTTCAAAACCCCTATAAACTACAAAAATGACCCTTGTACTATTTTAAAAGAGTTTTTGGACTTGTTTGATTTGAAAGCTTTGAAATCTCTTCTAATTATAATATTACTCATATATATATATTTATATTTAGAAAATAAGACTTTTACACCTTAATAAGAGTAAATCATATTATTTTTATATAAAAATTTGTTTATATGGAATAATTTAAGAATTTTTTTTATTATATTTCTTATAAAAAATAAGCTAAAATAAATATACCGATAAAATTTCATTCATAAGTTTCAATTCATGTTAAAGATTTTCAATAATATTCCGTAAAATTTAGATAAGAACCCAAAAGTTTTCATCATACCAAAATAAAAGAAACAAAAAAGCATTATTGCATATATTACAAATACGTACATACATACTTACAAGTTGAACAATATTAACACTTACAACTCTTTTACTAGCCCAAATAATGCTATATGAATCCTTAAGATGCAAATGGCATCCACTGTAATATACAAACTAATCAACACAAACATTTGCACTTATAATCAACCCACATTAGGAAGGGTTGTTCAATACTTCCACTCCATAAACTGAAAGTGTCAAAATCATGTGCACCATAAACATCATGATAGTTACCCTCCAAGTAATCATCAATGTCATATATAGAATCTCTCACACAGGCCAAAAATCATATGCTTGCTACAAAAAGAAAGATTTCAATTTGTAATGTTTGAGAAATCTAATGGGACAACTTGATTCTTAAGGCCCAGTTGGGCTTGAGGGACAAACAAGTGTGAACTAGGTTTTGGTGTTGGAGTGTGTTTGTTGGTAGGTATTAATGCTTAAAAAATCCATTCGAAAGTGGATCTTCTTTGATTGTTAGAATGGATTTGGATTGTCACTGTCCGACTCAAAATAGTACGAATTATGAAAATTTGAAATTACTTGGCTTAATTAATTGCTTAAAAATTTAATACTTCCTTCCACCATGATCGCATTTAAAACAAAAGGACTTACAAATGTTCTTTGACTTCGATTGTAGTTACAAATAAGTGAAATTGAAAATTACCTAATCTGAAAATAACATGTAAGAAATCAAATTCGATCAAGAGATGGGCTTTACCTAATTTCATCCATCAGAAGAAACTCTCTAGATTGGCAATTGATGTTGCTCCACAAGGTTGCTTCCTTTGAATCGATTCCAAATGTCAAGAACTTGGAAAAGGGATTTCATGATCATCTCGTAAATCCAGTGATAGATGATTATAATGAAGTTCCGCAAGACAACAACTAACACACATGCCCATATAATGAAAATTAAACATCCAGGCAAGATTGGGAGGAATAAAGTAAGCAGAGAGACTGAAGAAAGAGTTCCAAAGATGACTGCAATCGGGCTAGAGAGTTAGGTGTAGTTATGCTTACAAAGTCGGGATTTGATATCAACTGTGAATGCAAAATAGTAGAGTAATGTTGCCAATAAAAAATACACAAATTTGCTAGGTGCATTTTGAATGAGTTCTTATTTGTGCCGTGATCAGGCATTTGGAGGACAGAAACAAGCAACTGAATCTGAAACCCTAACAAAGCACAGTATGGGATCTAGAAAACCCAATTTCATTGGCTGCACGAACCAATCAAACATGGTAGTAAGCATTATTCATCGTTAGCTATATAGCGTAAGAGACTAATGCAAAGAAAATAAAATTATTGAGAATTTAGCAGAGGATGCTTGAATGGTAATTAAATAGAACAAAACTTCAGACGACCATAACCTTAGTGGGGCAAGCTATTTGCATATTAGCAATGATACATGGGATATGCTCAGATTGGGAATAAAAAGAATCTGAAAATTGTAAGAGTAAGAGACTAATATTCCCAAGTTAGTACGATGAAGATAGGACTGGAAGCTTTGCGTGTTATGTCTTTTTATGCTTGCCCTTGTAGCTTATCTTTGGCGAACTCATTTTGAAACAAAATAGATTGTGTCCTCTACTGTTCAAGTTTAGATGATATGGATGAATTGTAATGGAAGTGTTGTGATATATATAGTCCTTGATCCTATAGATAATAACTATTATGAGTGCATTTTGGGTCTCGAAAGGATTTTCACTACTATGGAATTTATGATGGCAGAAACAAAATCGATTTTGTCCTCTACTGTCCAGCTTTATATGATATGGATGAATTGTAGTGGAAGTGTTGTGATATATAGGCCTTGATATGGTGAATAACTATTATGAGCTTATTAGTTTAAAAAAAAAAAAAAAAAAAAAAAAACTATTTTTTAGGATTGGGACGGATTTAGAGAACTATCAGGATCAATCGAGATAAAAATACTGGTGGCATGATTCGAGTACTGCTCTCATATAGGACGGATCTATCCATACGGAGATGGAGGGAGACCCATATAAGGATAGAGGGGTAACCCACATTAATGATGAGAGAATTATTACTATATTATTATTATTATTATTATTATTATATATTATATATTATTTGGATTGGTGGATGGATGTTGAACCCATGCCACTAAGGCATGGTTTTATTTACTCATGAGGATTTTCACTATTATGGAATTTATGATGGTAGGGTACATAATGTTTGATTAGAGGGAGCAGGTCCGCACAATGAATCTTAACAAGAGAGAATTTTAATATCTTATTGGAATTTCGACATGTTAAACTCAGTTTATACATGCTAGAGTCAGTTTGCATGAATCTTATCTGTCTTACCAAGTGGGAACTTTAACGTTTTGAAGTCACTGGATTTGATTAAGAGGAAACTTTTAATGTTTTATTGAAAAATATTAAAAGGCAGCTTACAACTTTTCTCTACTAGGGAATAAGCTATTAAAAGCCGATACATATTTTTGGCTTGAATAAGTAATATTAAAAGCAACTAGGGAATAATCTGTTAAAAGCCAATACATATTTTTGGTTGAATATCCAATGAATAATATATTAATAACTTGCTTTTCTTTTAACATGGATGATAACCTCGAATTTGGATGCCCAAGTCATAGGTGCCACATAGATAAAGATGAACCACATTTTCTTATTGCACTCACATTTCATGAAAAATGTCATGAAAGCATATAATTGTACCTTTTTATGCCCTCTCATGATTGGCCTCTGGTTTCGGTCCTTAACAATAAAGCCAAAAAAGGTTAATTCAAAGACATAATAATTATTAGTAGGTGAAATTTCAACTGAGAGTACTTTTTTTTTTCCCCAATTTTGCAGCCCTGTGCTACCTTACTATGTATTCCCAATAAGGTTGCCTAACATTCAAATTGAGAATTATCTTTGGTTTGATTGTAGCGTGACAGTCAAACATTAATTATTAAGATATGATAATATGCTATAATGGTTTATCATCCACTAAATTATTAACATTAAATTCTTAATAGTTTAAAAAATTACCATACAAAATAATTTATAATGTTTACAATAATATACATTGTGGAGAATAATAAAGTTAAAAGATATTTAATATAATAATTAAAAGTATGGTTTTTTGAATATGTTTAATTAATAGTATTTATAATATATAAATTAAGAAATTAATAAAAATAATTTATAATATTTATAAAATCATTTCAAATAGGTTATATTTATTATAAAATAATTTAACAATTTGTATTTAAAAAAATAATTTAACATCTTGTTACAATTATTATGTTGAATATAATTATTCTAATGTCATTAGTTATTAAATAAATATGAACATTCAAGTGAAAATTATATTATAAATAAAATGATAAATATAATCATTTTAATATAATTTGATTGCCAACGTATTGCAAGTCAAAATGGACGAACCCATTATAAGATGGGTCAATGCCCCTATGAGTTTTTAAAAAAATTAGAAAGTAAGATTTGATTTTACAGTGCTGACATTTTTTTTTTTGGGTGCACTGTACTGCATTGTGGAAAATGCTGCTTTTTTATTATTCATTATTGTTTTTGTGCTTTTTTATTGTCTTGATTCAGTTACCAGTATCTAACAAAAAGTTGAGATTTTATTAATATTATTGTTTATTATTTTTATTTGTTTTAGTTTTTAAGCAGAAATTGTTATTTGTTCCATGTCTACATTTTTATTTATTCTTTATTTTTTTAAACACTAATATTTACTCTTTATATTTCTAATATAATTAACTGTCTTATTTTTTATTACTTTATTATACCTAGTTTTCATACTTCTAATATTTTTTCTATTCCTAATTAATTAACATTTTCCTTTTATAATTTTTTCCTTTTAGTCAGATACATATTCTCTCTTATATAAAAACTATTTACTTCTATTTTTGGTGTACTACACAAACTCTATTAGCAATTTACAATTTTGTTGAATAATTTTTTTTTTCCCTTTTTCTCTTCATTTTCATTGACATCTCGTTATTTTCACTTGACATTTTATTATTTACTAGGTTGGCCTACTAAATTGATTACTTTTTTTTTTTTAATTAATTTATTTTTTTAATAATTTATGTAGTTTATGTTATGAAACCTTGTCAAAAAAACTATAACTTTATGTAATTTATAATATTTATTTATTTATTTTAATTAGTTCATTATGATTTTTAAACATAAAACTATTTCTTTTGCTTAAATATTATGTATGTTTCACTTTATTTAAACTATATAGTATTATCAAATTTTGTTTTACATACAAATATTATATATTTAGCATGTTCTTAACTTTTTATGTTTTTATTATTTTATTCATATGTCTCTCTTAATAAATTTTTTGGGTCCACTACTGTAAGTTTACATGGTGTTACAATTGATACATTAAATATACTCATTCTAACGTAATTAGTTACCAAATAAATGTGAACATAGCAAATTAACACCATGTTACATATAAAAACATAATTAAAAAAATAAAATTATGATCAATAATTGATTGGGTGAATGTAAAAATCAATAATAAATGTAAATAATATTTGAAAATAAACATAGAGATAGAGAGTGTGGTTGGAGTGAAAAAGTTTTCGAAATGGAATATAGAGAGAATATTCTCTTTAGAAATCTAAAATGAAGATAGAGATAGAGTGTGGTTAGAACTCTTATGATTTCAACTTTTGAGACTCTATTGGTTCAATGTTTCTACACACCAATCTCATTCCTCAAAGTAATTATATTGCAATGAACCTCCAACCATAGTCCCTAAATTTTAGCTAAGATAACAAAAGAAACTTATTTTAACTATTAGCTTTTGATTGAGTCATTCCAACATTATCATCTCTATTTTAGCTAAATATTAATATTAAAACAATAGGAAAGAGAGTTTATTTCTATTTGAACTAAACATTTATATTAAAATAATAGAAGAGAGAATTTGGTTAACATTTTCAAATTACTCTATTTCCAAATTAAATATTAAAATAATAAGAAAGAGAATTAACTAGGATTTTCTTGTTCTCTATATTTAGTTAGGGTGATTCAACTTTTTTTTTTTTTTTGGAGATAGGGTGATTCAACTTTTACAAAATAGGTGATGATATGGAGAGTGGTTATAGTCCATAAAAAATCACATCACTAGCTATTATAGGTAAGAACAATGAATAACTAGTAAGTTTGAGAGAATTTTGTTTAATACGCGAGATTGGATGAGATACGATTAAATAACATTGAATGGGATAGATTGGATGAGATGCGATTAAATAACATTGAATGGGATAGATTAGATGAGCTTGGATTGAATTAAATTACTAACCTAACATGTTTGATGCAATTGGGATTTGATTGAATTATCTGATTAAATTAATTGAATGTTATGGTAAATTGATTTTTAAATAATATGTAATTGAATTTTTTTTAATTAATTAATTTTAAAATACATTTAATATAAATAATAAATAAAAATTAAAAAATATAATATAAAAAATGAAATCCCACTTGTACAATATTGACGTCCGGAGATGGTCGGACTTGATCAACGGAACAATCTATATGGGACCGATGCAGAGACCATTGAATCATCTTTGGCTCTGGAGGGTCGCATCCGAAGTTAAACTCGTAACCTTATAGGTTTTTTGGCTCGCTTCGTGCTCAGCTTGAGGTCGTCCTAGCAAAGTTCAACTCGTAGCTTGTAGCGCACGTTCAATGAATCTTTCTAGAAAAACAACAATTTAAATTGATCATGATTCTATTACCAGAGTTGGAAGTTAATTCAAACTCCTGATTCAGTGAAGTATTTTTCCTAATTGATATATTTCAGCTTTGGAATTGTAATTAATGTATGATTCTTACTTGTTTTAATTGTATCCAAATTGTATTACCCCACGCTATAAATAAAGGTTGCAATTCATTATAACGTAAACAATATTTAATAACATACTGTGACTCTACAAAAATCATCAGAGGAATAGTTGTGAACGTAAACACCTTTTTTGATCGAACCACGTAAAAACCTTGTGATCAAACTACGTAAAAACCTTGTATACTGTTCTTCCTCTTCCTTCTTTCTTTTTCTTGCATTGTTTTTCTCTCTTTTTGTAGATATTAGGTCAAGAACTTTGGTTGATCAAATTCATACGTCGACATATATAATTTGTGAAACCCACAAAAATGTGTGGTTTTACAAATCCCTTGTAAGACTTGAATGTGGAATCTACATGAGTGAAAGGCAATTCTTTTCCCTCCCATCCTTGCTGTAAACGGTGGCCTGGACAGAATGGAAATTTTATTTCCCAAACTCACAAGACAATATTCTTATTCCCACTCACAAAGACGATATTTCCGCGGCAACAAACGGGCCCTCAGCGTTGTTGATATTGGCTGGTTTTGTTGATATTTAAGGAGACAAAGTTGATCAATGTTGCATCGCTTGTTAGTGAGAACTCCGGTGATTGATATATGACATGTCAACCAATGACCAGGGACTGAATGTCGCTTTAGTCGTGCTGATTGTACTTCGTCCACCTACATGTTCTTCCGTTGCACTTGCCTAATTTGTCGCTTGCATGCATAAGAGGAGCCATAGAACTACTGCATCACAGCTCGCAGACTACGTCCAACCTAACAGCATCCTATAGTACTGTTTTTGTTGGTTGATTCTCCCCTTGCAAGTTGACCAAAAGGAAATGTGAGGACACTATTTTTTTTTTTTCATTATTTTTATAAATATATTAACGATATGACGATAACAGTTATTTCTTTTTTTTAAAATTTATTAGTAACATTAAAATATATTATTAATAAGTGGTAGCTGACACGATCACAGTTCAAGGTAATTTGGTGATGACTCACAATCAGAATATATTCAGCGCACGAATATATTCTGGACCTTCGGCTGTTGAAGTCAGTTGGGAAAGCAAAATGAATGGATAAAATTGTTCTGTATGGCGTAACAAACAGCCTCCCATTTCAAAATTGAAAATGTATTTGTTTCCTCTTCAAGCCTACATCCCATGATTATACAATATATACTGATGTTCTATTGTGAAAGAAATATATATGTGTGTGTGTGTGTGTATGTAACGGATGTTAAAACACCGACCCGAATAAGATGAGTACCCAATGCAAGCCCTTCATCAATCCCCTTGTTTTCTTACATGTAGGCGATGATGCTCATATTGTCACATGAATGTTGCCGGAAAGTCTTGTACCACAAAATTACTTCAGGTTTCAAACCAAACTAGACCAAATAATCAATCATAATATCTTTGAAACTGAAAAAACGGTGGCTTAGAATCCTGTCTTTTAATATCCATTAACTACAAATAGGGAATTATTCTGAAGATATAGGGGTCCAGAACGAGCCATATACGTATATATATGCACATGTAAACTTCAAAAAAGAAAAATCTTGGAAAGAAAAAAGTAACTAAACAAGAAGATAAAGGTTTCTGTGTGTGTATATATATGCGCATATATTAACTAAACTGGCAAACGTTGCTGCCCATGCTCACTGGAACCGCTTTGTGTAAACCACGTCCAAATGGTCTTGGACTTGGAAATAATATTCATGACCGTCTGGTGAAGCCTACAGCAAGCATGGTGGATCAAGACGGCATGAACATGATAGGTAAGAAGAATAGTAACAAAAGCCCATAGAATGAAAATGAGATGTCCAAGCAAGCGCGGGAGCAAGACGGAGACCGCTGAGACTGAAGAAAGTGATCCGGAGATAATAGCCACGTGGACGGCTTGTACTTGAGCTGCAGGGAAGTAGATGATAGTTGAAAACACAAAGACCCACATATTTGCCCGGTGACTGTCAAAGGGAGACTCATCCTTGCCTTGACTGTTCACTTGAAGAACCCCGACAAGCATGGGAATCAGACCTTTAAAGGACTTGGCGACCCTGCACGTTAATTTATCAACATATATATGTACATATGTAATATGATTAGAATTATTAATGAATTTCATAAACCACATGAATAAAGGCGAACATACATACATGATCAAAATCAGCTGCGGGGCGTCTCCGCCGTCAGCAACATCCCTTCTCTCTTGCAAATGCTGTTGCTCTTGTGTTTCCATGCTCCACTTATTCACTGGTGCCCTGTGTATGTAGGTTTCCTTACAGAATAACTGAATGAGGTTGATTGTATAATTATGTACCATAATCTCTCTTCTCGATTTTTTGTACCCTTTTCAGCCTCCCGGATCTGCGTGGTAGGACCTGTCCATGCAAGGGAAAATCCGACACGATACTTGGATCTTGCGAGTGTCCAAATCAACCGACTGCACATTGCGTAGCTCTGTTTCCTTGAAGATGCTTTACTTTATGAATATTTCTCATTTCTCACTTCTCTTTTTTTCTAGCTGCTGTGTCTCTTTCAGTCATTCCATCATGTGTCCAGTGAACAACGTGAACACAGTTGTCATTGCTTATTTCTCATTTCCCGTATCTCATTTTTTATGTGAAACTCTCATTTGTCATTCTTCTTTATTTAATCTGTCTTCATTCCATTGAAAAGCTCTGGCCAAGCATATTTTTCATTTCTCATTGCTCATTCTTCTTCATTCAACCCGTCTCATTTCTCATCTCTTAGTTCTCATTCTTCTTGGCCGATCCGTCTTTGTCAACCAATTGTAATCTTCAGTTAATTCCATTGAACAGCTATGTCATTTTATATATTAGCCATGCCCGATCCGTCTTCCTGGCCTTCATCTTACTAAACTCTTACTTTTCTTTGTATATCTATTTATTGTTTAAATATATTGTTAGCATAGATACAAATTAAAGGAAAGAACATCATTTGTTTGACAAACAGGACTACTATAAAGAAAAACTTCTACTTATGACACTGACTTATGGCTGCATGGTTTTTGGGCAAACTTCTTCGAATTTTAGAGTGGTTAAGATACTTCATTGTCCATTTATTGTTAGACAAATTGTACAAACTTACCTTTAAATATGTTGAAAAGGTTAAATATTTAATTTTTACTATTAACTATACGAACATGTCTTGTTGTTAATGGTTATATGGTATCATTGTAAAAGAACAATAACAAAGGAAGCATTCGTGCACTCTGTTCCCTTTTGCTCTTAAAGGCACAAACATCCCAAATCAGAAGAAAATAACAATCCCAAATCAGAAGCAAACAATAAATGATAATTACATTTACTTTAAATAGTCGTAAACCACAAACCAAATTTAGTAATTTATTTGCTAATTAACTTGGGTTTGATGTGAATTTTAATAAACAACTTGTTTTGAGATCCAGCACAACTAGGGACACATTTTGAAAATTTGCTTCAAGTTCTATATCATATCTCACTCAACTACCAGCCACCACTTAACCAGCAAACGGTCAGGGAGACGGGACCCAATTGAACCGAAACAAAAAGGGAACAAAAACGAGCGATTTTTCATTGAGCGGTGATATTTCTACACCTCAAAAACGGTATGTACACCCCTTTTGTTTGCATACCCCATAAAAAATTTAAAATTTTTCTAATTTTTTTTTTAATTTTACTTAATATCAAGAGTACTTTTTTTTTAAAAACTTAATTCTATTATATTATAATTTTATAATTTTTATAAATACTCCCAATTTATATCTATTTTATATAATAATAACAATTTTTTATCAGTCAAAGCAATGTATCTACGTGTTCTTAACATATATATAAAATAGAGCTCAACAACATAGAGGTTCAGGACAACTAACAGGGACCAACACAAAACATCTGTATAAGTGACAAAACATGAGATGAGATACAATAGACCTTGGAAGACAGCAAACAGATGAGCCGATGAACCACCAAATCCAATGACCCAGAACTGTTCATTCTCCACCAGTCCTCAATACTGACCCCACTCCATCTAAGCTCAAGTATTCCAGTAACAAAAATGGAAATGAAAAACAGAATAAACCACATGTTAACAAAGTTGCTTTTCTCCACAGAGAACACTGGGAGATAATGTTCCGATGAGGGGCTTGTGGAGCAATCGAACTTGTAAAACAACTGCGGTATCATTTCAAAATAGTTTGTATCTACAGATCCTATGAATTTGCTTGATATATTTATAAGTGAAATAGCAACATCCCTTGCCTCCGGAATGATGGAATTTTCTAGTGAGAATGCAAAAAACTGCAAGGATGCAATAAGCAAGTAGTGGGATAGAAGTCAGCAAATATACAATGTTATTTGTTAAAGTATCACAATCTCAAGTTTTAAATATTATAGTTAAGTTTTTTCCTACCGGTTTAAGATTTTAGGTCTGATGGTGATTATATGATATCAGAGCCTAAAGGTTCGTGGTTCAAACCTACTCTCCTCTTTTGTCTTAAATTCTAATGTATTCGTTATCTGTTATCTGTCCACGTTAAATAAAAAATGATATATTGACATATTATAATCTTAAGTTAGATGTATGTCGGTCTCTCCAGAAGCTTCAATTTTGTGTTATGGCCATACCCATATGAGGCAATGCCTACTCAGCAGAATTTCGATTGATCTTGAGGCCCATCAGCAGAATTTCAATTGATCTTGAGGCCTATCGAAGAACCTGATTCAAACGATCAGAAAGATTGATGGGAGCAGACCCCTTAAAAGCTGGGCGGGGTGGCATGCAATAGATTGATGTCCAAGCACGAGCATGCATCTTAAACTCTGTCAAAATATCTTCAATAACATAACCATAGATCCATCCAATCTGATAGTATAACTGTATAAGTAAAGGTTAATTTGATGTTTAAGATTATCGTTTTAAAGAAAATTTAAGATTTGAAAGAGTAAAAATAATTTCATGATATATATAATATTTTAACTAATAATTTGTGGTTGTATTTATAAAATATTTATCTTTTTAATAATTTTATTTAAGAGTAACATTAAATATTTAGAAAAAAAATGCTAATTTATGATGTATATACAATTTTTTAGGGGTGCAAACAATTGCCACTCTATATCATTTCGGAGAATGGGCTGGAATCTAAGCCCGTTAACGTTTTTAATTGGGGTTTTAACCAAATCTAACCTTTTTTTCATAACCCTTTGGGATATTACCCTTTTTTTTTTAATTCCCTACAACATGATTTTTTTTTGTCCAAAATACCCTTAATAGTCCAGCTAATTACCACTTACCATGATTTTTCCCTCCAATGACTCACCCCATTTCTGATTCTCTCTCTAAAATTCCCACCCCATCAAATTTTTTCCTCTCATTCTCTCTCTAAAATGCCCTAACTCATCTACATTCCCATCCCTCCTCCCTCTCTTCTTCTTCTTCTTCTTCTTCCTTTTTTTCTCTTTTTTTTTTCCTGAGTTGGATCTGGTCGCGAACCAGAACCATATGGTTCTAGGCTCGTCGCCTAGCCCAGAACCATCTGGTTCTGGTTCGCTACCCAGAACCAGATCTGGTTCTGGGTTCATGAACCCAAAACCCACACTGGTTCTGGGTTCGCGAACCCAGAACCAACACTGGTTCTGGGTTCGCTAACCCAGAACCTACACTGGTTCTGAGTTCGAGAACCCAGAACTGACATCGGTTCTAGGTTCGCGAACCCAGAACTAGATTTTTTTTTTTTTTTTTGGTTTATTAATGAGTTTATGAATGATTTGATGTTGTTGTTGTTGTTGTGAGAGATGATGATGTTGATGAATTGGATTGATGAATTGTGGTTAATGATGTTGATGAATTGTGGGAGATTATGGGTTTTGATATTGAAGAAATGGGAGGGGTAATTTTGTTCAAAAAATAATAACAAGGTCAATTTTGATAATTCAGAAAACTAAAAATGCAATTTCGTAATTTTTAAAAATACTTTTAAGGGCGCTTCTTGGGTAAGAAGCGCCCTCTATGATAAATATTATAATTATGAAATAACCCTAAAATTTTATTTAATCATGAATTTTACCCTAAATTTTCAATTAAGGTTGGGAATCTCAACCTCAAGGTTGGGATTCCCAACCTGAAAGTTAGGATTGGTAAGGAATTCTAACTTTGAGGTTGGGATTATGGATTTTGATATTGAAAAAATAGGAGGGGTAATTTTGTTTAAAAATAATAATAATGTCAGTTTTGATAATTTAGAAAACTAAAAGTGCAATTCTGTAATTTTAAAAAATATCTTTAAGGGCGCTTCTTACCCAAGAAGTGCTCTCTATGATAAATATTGTAATTACAAAACAACCCCAAAATTTTGTTTAATTATGAAATATATTTAATTGAACATTCAGGTTGACATTTAGGTTGGGATTCCCAACCTTGATTCAACATTCATATTTGAAATCTCAACTTCAAAGATGGGAATCCCAACCTTAAGGTTGGGAATCTCAAACTTGAATAAACATCTAAGGTTAGGATTCTCAACCTTTAGGTCGGGATCCCAACTTGCAGGTTGGGATCCCAACCTAAAAGTTGAGAATCCCAACCTATAGGTTGGGATTGATTTTAAAAAATACTCATTAAAGACATTTTTATCCATTCATGTTTTTTTTTTTTCTATTTGGAATTCCTAACCTCGGGGTTGGGATTCCCAACCTATAGGTTGTGATTGATTTCAAAAAATGACTCATTAATGACATTTTTGTCCATTTATGCATTTTTTTGGTACCTTTTTGTACTATCAATCACAAAAGGTTATTTTTGAGGTTGACCTCTCCAAATAGACCATTTTCTCAATTTTCTCTTTTAATTGCTATCCATGTTATCCCTACTCCCTTTTTTGGAAAATGTAATTTTTGGATAATAGTTACATATAATTTTATAAAAGATTAATTACTATTGAAAAAAACAAAAAGTAAATAGTGCAGGCCCCTTGTTAACTTTAAGAGGTGTAAAACAAATAATTCCAATGGTAGAGATTCCAAAATTTATTTTAAATTGAATTTTTTACTTATTTTAAATATTTTATTTTATTTTAATATATGATAAATAAAATAACTTATAATAAATGTGTACTTTCATATTAATTAAATTTATATATTACGTGCTTATAAGTTAGAATACAATTTCAAAAGTTGAAAATTTACAAATTCATCTAGTAAATTTCTCTCATGGATACTTAAACCATGCATGTGTACTCAACGTAGGTGCTCTTTCTTCAGTCACATTAACGTCAATTTTCCTCCTTTGCTTATTGGATTGATTATGTTTTGGGTTTATAGACCGTTTTAGCAATCGCATTAATTAGAAGTTTAATTAATCAAATAAATTTACGAAAAATAAAAGAAAAAGTTGTGAAAAAGAAAAAAACCCAAGCATGTGACAAATTTTAACCTGTTTTGTGTCTTCACGTTGAAGATATAAACTTGATCTTTTTATAAAAAAACAATCTATCTATAAGACTACAATTACCAAGTTGGAAATCGAGAACCACATAAGATTGGAAATAATGGAATTATAAAGTTTGCTTTTTAACAAGTATTGAGGCAGGATGTGTTTACTTCTAATAATAATATAAAAGATAAGTCAATTGTTATTTGTTTTCGATGTGTAGTTATCGCTGAGTTTGATTGATTTCTCAGACACAAGGTAAAAAATGGTTTGTATCCAATTATTTGGAACTGATTATCGTTATTGATTAGTTTGGGTAAATAATTACAAAATGAAATTTGTGAGTACACAACAAGAAACAATGATCAAATCTACACGCCCTAATTGTAATCTAGGGCTCTATTTAAATGATAATCAAATTATAATTATTTATTTTTATTTTTATTTTTTTTTGTAGAAGATACCTATATATATATAAAATTTTCTACTAAAGATGTCCTAAAATTTTAATTTCAAAACATAAATAACAATAACTCATTTTCAATGGATCCCACCATAATGATGAAACTCGTTGAAAATATGTGATTATAATTAGTAATCCTAAAATAAAAATCTTAGGACACCATCACTATGGAAGGATCATATATATATATATATATATATATGTGTGTGTGTATGTATATATATAAAATTACACTATAATTTTCTTTAAAGGAAAGAAATGCCATTGGGAAAATGGTGGGGTTAGATCCACATCCCAATCAATGGATGACCTAAACAAAACAAGCCCAACCTGTTCCAATATACGAACTGCATATCCCTTTTCCTCTTCATTTTCTTCACGTACGCCATGCATGTCTTATAATATGAATGTTGCCCGAAGTCTTATACGATAGACTTAGGAAATTTATCTATTATTTAAAACAAATGAAAAAAGTGACTTAAATTTCTTATCTCTTATTATACTTGAACTAGAAACAGGAAAAGAAAAAGAAGATATTGTACTTCAAGAAGAAAAGAACCAAAAAAAAAGAAGAAAAACATGTAGGAAAAGAGTGATTAAACTGTGAATTGATGATGCTGCTCACATATTTTCATAGGGAGAATATTGTTTAGAATCCTGTTTTTCAAAGAAAAACCACAGAGAATCCTGGAGATGGGTGCACATTCAAATAAAAACAAAAAGAAAGGGTGACTAAACTGGCAATGGTCGCTGCTCATTAGAAGTGCTTCATGTGAACTATGTGCAAACAGCAGACCACTTGGAGATATTATCCATAATCATCTGCTCATTCACAGCTGCTCTGTGTACGTAAACCAAGGAAGTCCGCATATGTGCTTTTCTTATTAGGCCGACCAGGTGCTTTACCCACAACAGAAGTTGCGTTACTTTAAATTCCAAACAAATTATGGATTGCATTTATCAATTTTGATTACTTAAGGTTATTTACTTTCCCTGAATCGCTCTATCAATAACCCATCTTAGCATATTCCCATAATTATTTTGCTTCTGAAACTTAAGAGTTAAAAAAAAAAAGAAAAAAAAAAGAGTTATATATTTTTACTTTTTATTTCCCTGGTGAGAAAAGTAACGTGCTTGAAACCAAAAGGCATGAAAAAGAATTCCAATTGGTGATGTATTAGAGCCAAGGGTCGGGTAGGGGCGTTTTTGAGTTCAATTTGGGTTGGGTTGAAACAACTTAATCCAATAAATTCTTCAACTCAACCCATCTCAACCTAATAATAGTTTGATTGGATTAATCAGATTGAATTTAATCCACTACAAAAACACAGAAAATATAGTTAATAACTTACAAAGTCTTAGCAATTTGATTACAAATAAAATAAGTATAAATAAAAATTCAATTATTACAATTGAATTTTCAATCTACTGTAAAGGTTATTCTTGATCTTCATCCCTAAGAAGTGTTAGTTTAAAGGGAGGAGAAAATCTTAGATTTAAAATTAGGGATAAATGTTTATCTAGTTGGATTGGATTGAGTTGAAAAATTTTTACCCAACCTAATCTGATTTAAATTTTTAACCCAACTCCTTTCAACTTTTGAAGATTTAACTTAACTCGATAAAAAATGATCAAATTGGGTTGAAGATGTCCACCCTAATGAGAGCAACGCTTATGAATGTCTATAGCGGGGCTCTAACTATGGAACGTTTTTCAATGGTGTCTCCAAGTCACTCATATGGGTTGTCTAGGTTTTCTATGACGTAATTTTTATTGGATGGATATCTCACCTGTCCTAGGTATTTCTTAAGTCAATGTATTATAGCATCGCCGAGTTATATTACCACGTCGCAGATTGTCGGTGGATAAGTCAACAACTGCGTGATTTGTACACTTTATTTACTTCGTGTTTCTATCTTTACAAACTTCCATGACACTTCCAGTGTTGAAGGATTGGGTCAATTTGGCGTCGAGTCTTGGCAGCGTATGTTAATTAACTGTGATAGGCTGTCATACACATTACAATATATAGAAAATTTGATACAACAGTACCCTTTATTAGGTTAATCTCCAATTGTCTAATACTTGGTCTTAACACTCGATCATGATTCGCTCTCCTTGATTTTATAGGTGAGAGGTTGGAGATTTAGATTTTTTATTAATTTTTTTCTTTTATTAATAATGGTTATTTAAGTAATAATATTATGATAATTTAAATTACTTAATTAGAAGCATTATGGATAGCATTTGAAATTGGTCAACCATTGTCAACTAAAAACAAGGTACTTTCATGTCGAATTTCAGAAACTAAAGTATTCTTGATATATTGCATAATATAATGGTACTCTAGTACAATCATCCCTGGTAAAAATTTGGTTATGTTCATTACTTTTGAAAATTTCTTTAACATTAAATGAAAACATTAATCTTTCTAAAATGAAAATATATCATTACTATGTTTATGCTGTTTTTTTTTTTTTAAAGACATGCTCTCGATATTTGATATATATTTGAAGTATAAATTTAAAATTTGAAGAAAGAAGATATATATGATTTGAATTTTTTAATCTTCATGTGTAGATATTAGAGACTTACTATTAAGTCAATTCAACTTTCTTTGATATATTTTAAATTTTAATGACGTGCAGCAAACAAAGAATTCTAACACTTTAAAATAAATAATGTGATACAAAATAAATGTGAATGTTATGGGTTTGTAATTTTTTTTGGTCTATTATGCAAACAAACTTATTATGTTCCTCCATTATTTAATTATTCAAAGGTGTGAAACAATAAAAATGGCTTACGTCCTTTAAGTGAAGAAAATTTTCGACCTTTCAAGCAGAGAAATTTGACACCTTTTATGGAGATATTTCATTTCATCTTTCCGTTCATTATTTAATTACCTAATTTCTAGAATGTGTTACTAGATGAGAAACAAAATAAAGGAAAACTCATAGGCCCATTTGTTAAGTCGGTTAGAAAAGGATTGGAACAAAATAATTCCAAGCAACAAAATAGTCCAACACTAGTGGTGGGACTAAATTGCCCCACCAAAAGGCAAGGTAGGATTGTGAAACCATGGGCTACAGACTTTTTTTATTTTTAATTTATTTTTGTATTTATTTATAAATTGATTTTATATGATTAAATCAGGCCAGGTACAGCTCAGAGAGGGCAAAGTTCAAGCGCATATAAATTAAAATAATAAACTTGGTCATTGCCCAAACGTGATAGACTTGCTAAAATTGCAATTAAAATGGGAAACAAACCTCACGTGATAGACTTGCTAAGAATGGGAAACAAACGTCGTTAACTTGTGCAACAGACGTTTCATTTGTGCTCATTTTCTAACAGAATTAAGCCCTTCGCATGAGGAGGAGGCAGTGAGGCCATGCTTCCCACCAATTTGAACGTGTTAGTAAGTCAATCATGAGCTAGTCAAGCGTTAACCATAGTCAATACCTAACTAAACAAGTTATAGAAATTAAGATTATCATGTTAATTATTTTATTTTTCTCAGGTTAGATGATCTTTATCTACTTATCAAGTCAAACTGCACATAATATAATGCAATGATACAGTGACAAAAACGAAATCCGAGTGTTAGTAATTCTTAACTGCACATAATAAAAACAATGCTAAGAGGCGATATGACGTGAACCGGACATGTCATGATGCATTAATACTGACATGTAACGGGAAGGTAACTGAAAGGGTTAACAACCCATTATAATCGTCAACAAATCATGGTACACCAATATTGAGTGGCTGTGAACTTGGTTTTGGTTTTGGGGCTTTTTTTTTTTTTTTTTTTTTGGTACATAATTTAAGTAATTCGATTTAGAATTTAAGAACTGAGATAATTTAAATCCACAATCTCATTTGGTTGTAAACTTGTTTTATGTCGACATTTTCCCAACGTCTTTTGATACGAGGTAACAAAGCATCAACCCAAATTTTGTATCAATTCCCTGTTTTTTTCTGCATATTATAAAATTTATTGGCCTTTATTTTAGTAAACTTTATTTGACTTTTTTTTTTTTGGCGGGAACTGGGAATATGTAACCTATTATAAATCGATGATTAACCTGAGAAAAAAAAAAAACATTCAAACAAACAATAACAATGAAAAGACATATAGTAATTTTAGACAAAAGCTACTAGCTTCTTAGACAATCTAAAATGGAGTATGGATTTTCTATTAGATTCTTATTTTTATTGAATTTTTTATAAGAGAAGTTTATGTTTGAGTGATGTATAAAAGAAAAAATGTAACAATCTTAATCATCCCCTATTTTGTTGCTGATATGCCATTAAATTATCAAAAATTTACTGAAAAAATTATAATGGAGAATTCTTACTCCGTAAAATGTTAATGGGCTTGATAAGCCAACAAAAATTAGCTTCCGCTCAAACGAAGAAAAATAAGTGATATTTTGATGTTAAACATTAAGTATTTGAAGTGCTTGTATTGTACGGACCAAACAAATATTGGTATCAGTGGATAGATCTAGATCTCATAAAGTAAATCCATTATCTTTATGATTTGAAGATAGTTTAAACTATTAATTTTATGGGTTTGGATGCCTTACTGGTTGGGTAAGATTATCCATTAATAAATAACAATTGTTGATATTATTTAATAACCAATCTTACAACTAATATAAAGATTGTTATTGATAAATAATTTTGTTTAATTAGTAAGTTATTACCAATAAGTCACAACTAATTCAAGGATTGTTATTGATTAATATTTTATCAAAACCCTAACTATATTAACATTGAGGAATTACATTTTAGAGAATATATATATTTTTTGAGAAATTTGAGGGAAATCAATAGCTAATCTAGAATTTTATTAAAATGATATGTTTAAGTCACATGTTTTGAGGTTTATACTTTTTCTGAAAATGAGAGGTAAAAGTAGGATTCCAACAAATTAAGGATTCATATTGAAAAGTAGAAAGTATTACTTTCAGGGGCAGGGCTAGCAAGCAGGGTGCCGATGGGGCCACGACACCTCTCAAATTTTATTTATTTACAAAATATATAAAAGTAATTTTATGTAAAATACATTTGATCGCTTTTTAAATATTACATTATTGCTCATTGGTCCCCCAAATATCTCTAAATAGGTATTTCTAGCTCCGCCTTTAAATTTATTTTGATATAACAACATAGGGGCCATAGCGTAGTACAGGGCACAAGCAGTCTAATTCATCCCCATAATCCATGCCAAGTCCTAGTAGAGATAATTTGTAATGCTTATAACTTCTAGCTATTTTCATGGTTGGGTTGTAATTTAAAAGCTTATAGTCGTGATGGACAAGTGTTGGAAATTAAAGTTGATTTTTTTTTTTTTTTTTTTAATTTGAAAACGAAATTAATGTTGATTTGGATAGCCTATGAATATGTGAATTAAGACTCTCATATACTAATATTTGTGACGAACTTAATAAATCGGTAACATATGTTATCAATAATTAAGATTAACAGCTTTTTATATATCTTTTTTCACAATTAATGTTCTCAATTATTGTCTTTCA
The DNA here is from genome assembly GCA_019925255.1 of Litchi chinensis. Taxonomy (NCBI): domain Eukaryota; kingdom Viridiplantae; phylum Streptophyta; class Magnoliopsida; order Sapindales; family Sapindaceae; genus Litchi; species Litchi chinensis. The sequence goes on from CM034463.1 coordinate 1,659,743, forward strand.
CTCTTAGAGAGGATCATTTTCCCAAGCATTAAGGCAAACAAAATCTAAAAAGAAGATCATAGTGTAAGCTTATACATACCAACACATTGATTAAAATGGGATCTCTTTGGATTTTGGAGTTGTTACTATCCTACTCAAAACAATAAAAACTATGAAAGTCTGATATTACTCAACTGAATTGCCTGAAAATTTAACACTTCAACTAATATATCAAGTGTTTAATGATCGCAGCATACATTCTAGTTACACGTTATTCATTACTGGAAAATACATAATCTGAAAACAGCAGCAGATGATTAACAAAATCACCTGGACATCAGATAGGTGTCACATAAAATGATATATTCGAAGATGCCCTAGCACTATTCAACATTTAAATTGCCATTCGTGGTTGAACTAGAAGTCCAAAACAAGCAAAAACAGGTCCACACTGGCAACAGAGTACTGTGTTTCTTACATTCTCTACACTGGCAATCGTGGCTGCTCCACCACGCTGCTCCCTCTGAACCGATTCCAAATGCCGTCAATAAGAAAACTAAATTTCATGAACATCTGGTAAAACCAGCAGCAGATGCTTATAACTAACCCAGTCAAGACAAAAGTAATTGACATAGATGCCCATATTACGAAAATCAAACGCGCAGGGAAGCCTGAGAGGAAAATCGTAATCAGAGAGACAGAAGAAAGAGATCCAGAGATGACAGCAGCAATGCGGGACAGTTGGGCGTAGTTGGGGTTACAAGACTGGAATTTAATATCGGCTGCGAATGCAAAACAGTACATGAACGTTGCCAACAAAAATACCCACAAGTTTTCAGGATGTGTTTCGAATGTATACATGTTAGTGCTTTGATTATTCACTTGGAGGACAGCAATGAGCAATGGAATCAGAAACCCGAACACAGCATGATATGGCATCCAGGAAACTAACTTTCGTTCGCTGCACAATTAAACAGGGTAGTAAGCATTAGCCATCGCTAGGTATATAGCGTATATGGATCGTTACTTTGTCGTACTATATATATCCAATTAGTAGAAGAAAAGTGATTATGATTTAGTGTACGTTTGGTACAGCTTATCTACTGGCCAAAAGTACTTTTTTAATGTCAAAAGATCTACTTGATTTTTTTTGCATCGTTTGGTTGACATCCTAGTAAAGCTTTTGGGGAATTAAAAAAGCTGAAAAAGGTCTACTTGGAGAAGCTCAAATTTGAAGCTTCTCCAAGTAGACCTTTTTGAGCTTTTTTTAAAATATTAAAATGTCTAATATATCCCTATTTTATTTTGTTAATTTCTTTAAACCCTTATAACCCTATTACACTTTCATTATAAATATAAACATATAGCCTCCACATTCATTTACTTTTTATTTCATCAAAACTTCTGAGAACTCTTCTCTAACCCGTAAGTTTTATCTATTTTGTGTTTTTTTTTTTTTTTCAATTGGTTTACTTTTTTTTACTTTTTTTTCAAAGATTTTGAGTTTTTTATATTTAATTTTAAAGATGGTATTATTTTTTATTGAGTTGTTTTAAATAGAATGATTTGAAAAGTCACATGATATTCCATTGATGAAATGTTAATGAAAATCTACTTAGATCAAATAAAATTGAAGATGTAAAACTTCACATATCTAAATAAATACTTCTCTTTTGAAAATAAAAATAGAGAAACAAAATAATTTTACATTTATTTTATTGAAAATCTGTGTTTTGAAAATATATTTACATCAAATAATTATTAGTTATTTGATTGATTAATTTTTTATGGTTAAGGTTGAAGCAATTACATTTCTAGAATGAACATATTACTCATCTCTCTTATACCCTTTTTGGTAAATTAATAATCTAAAAGTGCTTTAAAAATAATTTAACCAAACACTTTACAATTTAAAAGAGCTTTTTTAATTGACAACCAAACAACCAATAACTTTTTTCTAAAAGATCTATTTCCAAAAGATCTATTTCTAAAAGATCTACTTTTAATAGATCTATTTAGAGAAGCTGTACCAAACGAAGCCTTAGGCTAACCTGTGACAGTAGTCGCACATGAGCTTGATGGTTTTCTTATGATTTGGAACCCTTCGCATGACAGTGCTAATCGTCCGGACTTGATGGCCACCACTCCTCCGTTGTTCCATCTCTTTCCTTCTCCTAAGCTCTATCAATCCGCGCTAGTCTTTGGACATATATAGAAAGAATCGAACGCGTTGAAGAGGGCAAATCTTCTTATCCGGTTACTATACGTATATAATAATCGATTTCTTGAATGAATGTAGGTTCGGTGAAAAAAAATATATGTATATGTTTTTTTTTTTATTTTAATTAAAGCACTATGCAAAATTTCAAAGTTTGTAGAAAGAGCAGGTAGGGCCCACAGAGATTATTCCATGCCGACCAAAATGAACTTATTTTCCAAAAGAGATAATTCTATTCCCCATTTAGTTTAATATAATAGTCAAAATTCACCATTAATTTAAGAAAATAATAAAAATCTTCTTATCATTTGAGTAAATAAATAAAATAACCTTTATAGTTTAAGAAAATCTCTGTAGTTTAAGAAAATATCCAAAAAACTTTTTGACATTTTTTATCGTTATATATGTTAGAATCATATAAAGAATGAAATAAGATTTTTACAAACTATAAAAAATAATTAATGATTACATCAAACAATATGAAAACTTGAGATTGTCCCTTTCTATAATTTCTTTGAAGATTCAAAATTATGTGGAAGCCCTTGTGCTCAGAGGCCATCAAATGAAAGTACTGCCTCCCTCCACCAAAAGAGTGCATTACATAATAGACATTCTAAGCCCTTTAATGATAGCATAGCACCCAAAGAAATTCATTCATAAACTAAAGAAATTTATTCATAAATTGAGGCATATAAACTTATTTAAATATTGAAGGTTATTTTTGAAGAGAATCTCCAAATTACTTGAACGAAGGTTTTTATTTATTTTGTAGGTTTAGTTGCGGCAAACGATCAAGACAAATTTTCATACAAAGGTGGGATTGGTCCAAAGTCACCAAAGGCCTTCATACAACAATTTAAGCCGCAACAGTTTGTTGATTTCAATTTTCTACATATGAGATACTAAGCTCAACGAATAAATTTTCCAAGTTGTTGTGTCCTACGTATACTACCGTGTAAGATGAAGTTGATAAAAACAAATTAATGTCTTAGATGAGATAGAGCTATCATATTAGTTTCAGATTCACCTTTTTTTTTCCTCGGAAAAATATTATCGATTACTTTCATATTCTATTCTAGTAATTATTAATTTTGAAATTATCATCAGGTTGTATGATATGCTATAACTTGAGTTTCAATTCAAATGAAAGGTGGAAACACACAATATTTTGCTTTAAGTGAAGCATGTGAACTATCGATTTCAGTAATTGATACTCTTTAATCATCTATTAAATGTAAATTACTTAAATAAAGAAAAAAAAAAGTAAATTACAAACAACACAACCAATATAATTAATTAACTATTTAAACTATTACAAATTTAAGAATTAGAGTTAAGAGAGACATTGCTAGAAATTACATTCTTTTTATACGAGTAGAAAGAGTACATGATCATTGAGTCAACCTCAACTCAATCACTATTAATCAAATTAACCATTAATTTAAAAGAAAAAAAGAGTTATTGCAAGGCAAGAGATTATTATTTCCCTAATGTTTGTAACTACGTAAGAGTGGTCACAAGAGTTTTACAACGGCAGCTGTTGCTTCTTTAATACAAGACAACCCTTGAATCTATCGAAAAAATCACCTGCCAGCGACGTTTTCAAAGTTCCCTGTTTGAGCCATTTATATATATTTCCTGTAAATTGCCTTGCTAACATTGTAGGCAAGATACTATCCATAAATTCAAACATAACCAACCAACCAAGCGTGGCATGAAAATTGAAGCTAATGAGATCGAAGAAAGAGCAGCTGAGCAGAGCACAGAATAACTAGTGATCCGAGAGTATATTGTTTGCCGAATTTGTGATTTCGTCTCGAAAGATAGTCCTATACGATAAATGCAGGTGGCCACAAAGAAAATGCACATTTTTATAGGGTGTGTATCAAATGGGGACTCACTTTTGCTTTGATAATGCACTTGCACCAACCCAATCAGCTGCGGTATTAAAAGCATGAAGTTGAAATGGGATGACGAGGAAATTACCAATTGTTCGCTTGCAGCACTATCCAAAAAGACAATAAAAAGAAAGAAAAAGAAGTTGAGAAAACAATGATTGAATAATGCATGCATGTAAAATATCATAAAGAATTATTGTCTAGTGTATATTTTCATGCTGTTAGTTATTATCAGATCCAAAAACTTAAACTGATAGAAAATGATCAAACTATAGTATTTAAAACTTAAGGTTGACACATGACATGCCTCCTCACATGTAACGTGAACAGAGGTTGACACATGACATGGCCCCTTACATGTAACGTGAACAGATGACAAATGACGGACACATGTTACACGCCTCCTATCGTATAACATGTGTAACGAGATGATTTTCAGATAAAGGGGAGAGAGAGGGTTTGAGCCAAGGATCTCCAAACTTTGATATCATGTTAATTACCATCAGACTCAAAAATTTAAACTGATAGAAATGGGCATAACTATAGTATTTAAGACTTGAGGTTGACACATGACACATACTATATGTATTTAAATATTAAATTCAAGAAAAAAAAAATGGATTGTGTTCGATAGTTATTACCAAAATCGATTATTTTAGTAAGTTCTTACCATTAAGAATTAATATTTATGTGGACTACAAACTTATTAATTAGTGTGTTGCTATTCGACTAACCTTTTCATGTTGTGACGAAGATAATAACACAGGCAGCTTTACGACAAGAAGTACTCTGCCAACACTAAATTTACGAATTCTCTGTTCAGAATTTGCGACTTCCCCCACTTCATTGTCTCCCTCTAACAACCTTATTTTTGTAAAATAAAGACTCATAAAGCTATGCTCTCCAACAAAATTTGACACTGTCTATACCGTCTAAAATGTGAGCAAATAATGTAAAGATCCTTACACTTCTTGAGATGAAACTAAAAAGCATAATCTTCATGCATCATTTATTAGTCTCACATTGTTGGTTTTGTAATTAAGGAGTATTTACCGGCACTTAATTGCTTTTTTACTCAGTTTGAAAGGAAGAAAATGATATTTGTACTGCAATGCTGGTTGGTGGACCAATCAAGCGACCAAAAGAATGCTTAATTGCTTCTTATGCTCTAATAATGATTTTACTCACATTATATTGACCACGCTTAAATGCATTTGGCCTAACATATTAGCTCAGCATAATTCTTCACTAATACTCACCGTCTTTCTATGTTTAGAGAAGCGTATTATTAATCTAGACAAAAGGATAGAAAGTTTTTCTCTAAGTAATATATTGGAAACTCTCCTAGTCAGAATAATAAACAAAAAAATAATAATAAAAAAAATTAAACACTTTCTCAAAAAATAAAAAATAAAAATAAAAATAAACACATTGGAAATTCTTAGAACGTCGTACCTAAGTTGAAATGATGTAAGTATTATGGTTGTGAAGTTTATTTTCCCTGGTATATACTTCTTACATATAAGTCAGCCAAAAGTTTGCATTCTTCTTTTTAAACGCAAAATTTTACATTTCCAGTGACATGATACTTGATTTATATTTGTCATACAATTGTTGTATTACTTTAGCACCTTTACAATAGTTTTAGCTAGATTGATCAGTATATCATTTTCTTTATATAAAAAAAATTATATATATATTAAGCGGTTAAACATTTGTCAACATCTGAAAGCATTTAGTACTCTTTGCATTAGGAGCCTTTTATCTACAATAAATTGGTGTGAAATAGATGTGCATGTGCAATCATGTCAAGATGCTTTTCAACACTTTGTCTACAATTGAGGGTTGCAAATCCGCATTCATGAAATTTGAGGTCTTTCATTGTAAAGATGTGCTATGAAGAATTGCCTAAGACGACTGCTCCGGTTCAGTTTCTCCTCCTCACAAATAAGTTGACGGGCGCGCGTGTGTATATATATATATATATACTTTAAATAAATTTATACAAAATTACACTTACACTCATTAATTAAATTAATACTTAATGTAAATATTAATTTATATTTTAAATTATAATTTATTAATACTTTTTATTAAAAAAATATTTATAAAAAAGATTATTTTAAATTATATTCACACCCCTTTATTATAATTGACTCTAATTATGTTTGATATGTAACTAAATACAAAATCATCTAAACTCATGGTTATAACATCATTTTTGCAAAGTTGAAGCAAAATCAAGAATACCAAAAAAGAAAATCACAGACTAGAGAACAAAGCAGATCTGATTTCATTAGCATGTGTTTCTCGTGTTTTCTGGATACAAAAGTCAGAGTATTCTTCTCTTATATATGCAGTTACTAACTCAACAACCCACTAGCTTTTGATTGGCTAATTACATGCTGACATGGCCTAAACAATTAAGAATTGATTAAAAAGAATCTTTAAGCTTAAATTGTGAGTTTTTCCTTCAGTTCAACACCCCCCCTCAAACGAGACATGGGTGTGTCCATGACGAGTTTGCCTTTCAATTTTTGAAAGCGAACAATACCTAGAGGTTTTGTAAGAATGTCAGTTGTTTGCTCTTCAGTGGGCACATACTGAACTTCAAGTTTTTTGGCTGCTACTTTGTCTCTTAAAAAATGCACATCTATCTCTATGTGTTTTGTACGAGAACGGAAAACAGGATTATGTGCCAATGAGCTTGCACCAGTGTTATCACACCATAAAATTGGTGACTGAAACAATTTCAAACCCAATTCATCAAGTAAGGCTGTTAACCAAGTAAGTTCAGTGAAGGCTTGAGCCAAGGCTCGATACTCAGCCTCACAACTGGAGCGTGCTACCACCTTCTGCTTCCTTGAGCTCCAGGAAACTAGACTTCCATTCAAGAAAACACACCACCCACTAGTGGATTTTCGATCATCAAGATTGCTAGCCCAATCAGCATCCAAGAAACCAACAAGTTCTAACTTTGGTAGAGTATGAGAAGAGGCTTTGAACAATAAACCATGATCAATTGTACCTTTAACATACCTCAAAACCCTCTTGCAGGCTTGCCAATGAAGAGTGGTCGGTTCTGCTAGGTATTGACTCAATCTGTTTACAGCAAATGCTATGTCTGGACAAGTCAAGGTTAAGTACTGCAAAGCTCCAACAATACTCCTGTAAAATGTTGGATTGGGAAAAGGATCACCTGTTAATTTCAGTAACTTTGTACTTGTGCTCATAGGTGTAGGACAAGATGTACATTATGTCATATTTGCCTTTTTTAGCAGATCACTAGCATACTTTCTTTGAGTTAAATGGATTCCATTGCAGTCTCTTGTAGCTTCAAATCCTAAAAACTAACTCAAAGAACCTAACATCTTCAAAGCAAAGTTCTTGTTCAAATCTTCAACCACTTTGGCAACCAACTCTTCACTTGTTCCTGTGATTAGTATATCATCAACATAAACTAATAAAATGATGAGACTTGTTTTGGTCTTGTGAATGAACAAAGAGTTATCAGACTTTGAGTTCTGAAACCCCCAGTGAAGCAAAGCCCCTTTCAGCCTATCAAACCATGCTCTTGGAGCTTGCTTAAGACCATACAAAGACTTTTTCAACCTCCACACATGATCTGGATGCTGATTGGAAACATACCCTTCTGGTTGCTCCATATAAATAACTTCATTCAACTCACCGTTTAAGAATGCATTGTTTATATCTAACTGTTTAATATCCCATCCAAAAATAGCAGTTAATGTCAAAACCACCCTAATAGTAGAAGACTTCACAATTGGACTAAATGTCTCAACAAAATCAATGCCTGCAGTTTAGTGGAAACCTTTTGCCACTAACCTTGCTTTGTATCTTTCCACAGAACCATCAGCCTTGTACTTCACTCGAAACACCCATTTACATCCCACTACATTCATATCATGTTTTTTTGGAACTAAATCCAAAGTTCGATTTTGTAAAAGAGCACCAAATTCAGCATCCATAGCTGATTTCCAATTGGGTAAACTTAAGGCCTCTGAAACAGATTCCGGTTCATGAGCTGATAGCTTAGAATTATTGAGATGATAAGCTTTTGGTTTAAAAATGCCATTCTTGGATCTGGTTAACATGGGATGACAAGATGATGTGGTGTTTGGAGAAGAAAAATGATGTGATAGTGATAAGGATTCTGCTGCAAGGAATGAGGACTTGTAAGCATTTTGTGAGGGAACAGGTGACACAGAGTTTAAAGGAGGTGACATAGATGAATTTAATGGATTACCAGATGAAAAGAGAGTTAAGTATGGATACTCTTTTTCATTAAAAGAAAAATTCCGTGAGATATAAATTCTCCCACTAGGATGGAGGCATTTATATCCCTTGTAATTGTCAGCATACCCTATAAACAAACATTTGGAAGAACGGAAGCTAAACTTGTGTTTATTGTAAGCTCTAACCAAAAGTAAACAGGCACACCCAAATGGTTTCATGAATTGATAGTTTGGACTTCTGTTGAAGAGTTTTTCAAAAGGAGAAACATGATTAAGGAGTGGTGTTGGCAATCTGTTTATGATGTAAGTGGCAGTGTGAAAAGCATCCCACCAAAAAATGAAAGGAATGTGACTTTGAGCTAAAAGTGTTAATCTCATTTCAACAATATAGCGATGCTTCCTTTCTACACTGCCATTCTATTGATGAATGTATGGACAAGAGTGTCTAACATGAACTCCTAGCTTAGCTAAGTGTGTGGCTAAAGATTTAAATTCTCCCCCTCCATCACTTTGAACTGCCTTAATTTTTCTCTCAAAGGCTATTTCAACAGATTTTTTAAAGGCTTTAAAGGTAGCTGTGACTTGATCTTTAGATGCTAAAGGGTAAATCCAAGTATATTTGGTGAATGCATCTAAAAAATGGACATAGTATTTATAACCTTGTGTTGAAGTGTAGGGTGAAAGTCCCCACACATCAGTATATATGAGATCAAGGGGAGCTGAAAAAGTAGTTTGAGATGCTTCAAAAGGGTATTAATGAAGTTTTCCATACTGACATGCATCACAGAAATCAAATGACACATGAGCAGTACATGGTTTATTCATTTTCCTAAGTATTTGTTTCAAAACAGCAAATGATGGATGTCCCATTTTGGTGTGCCAAACATACATATCAGAATTATTGAACTCATAAAAAGAAGCAGACTTTATTGAATTCAGACAAGGCAAAGTAGTAGTATTAGAGTTTGAATCTCTTCTAACAGCAGAAGATTTGCTAGAATTATTACAAACAGATTTGCTAGAAAAACATGAGCTAACACAGTTTGATGTAGGAGTTGTCAAAAAGAAAGCTGACAAACCAGAGGTAGATAGATTTTGAAAAACTCTTGGATCAACTGTTGAAGGGTCTAGTTGGTACAATCCATCTTTCAGGACCCCCTGCAGCAGCACCTTCATTGATTTCTTATCCTTAACAAGACAAAGATTAGAGTTAAACTCTACTATCACATCATTATCTTTTGTAAATTGGGATATACTTAAGAGATTTTTGGTGATAGATGGCACATGCAAGATATTTCTAAGGAATAAGGGTTGTGTTGGGGTAGTTTGAGAGCTAATTATAGATGAACCAACATGAGAAATAGGGAGTTTAGCTCCATTACCGACAGTAAGCTGCTCTTGACCTTTAAAGTTTGATTTGAGTGACATCTTGTTCAAATCTGCTGTGATGTGGTTAGTTGCTCCACTATCCATGTACCAGGCTGGATCAACAACAGTGTTGGGTGAAGCAAAAAATGCATTGGCACCATAACTTCCCTTAGATTGATTCTGAGCAACAGGCACTTGTGTTTGCATTGATCCTGAAGAAAACTGTCCATTTGGATAAGTTTGATGATGATATGCTTGAAAATATCCTCCTCCATGATTATTTGATGGAGAATATCCTCCTTGATGAAACTGTCCACCTTGATTAACATATTGTTGAAAACCTTGTTGTTGAATCCCTTGAAAATTTTGAGCAAATCGCCTATAACATGTTGAAACCAAGTGACCAGCGTTTCCACAAAGCTGACATATGATCATGTTACCAGTTTTTCCTCTATTCCTGCCTCGACCCCTGCCTCTACTTCTTCCCCTAAAATTACCTCTTCCATTAGCATTAGCTCCAAAACTTGAGAAGTTAGCAGAGGCTTGTGCTAAGTCTATTGAGGCCACCATGTTATGTTGAGCCAATCTATTCTCATAATTCATCAGAATAAACTGGACTTCTTGAACAGAAATAAAGCCTTGCCTTGAAGTTATATTAACCACTGCAGGATCAAATTCTGGACCAATTCCACCTAATATGTGTGATATCAACTCATCTTCTGATTGGGGCTGACCAACAACTGCTAAGCTTTCACTTAGTTTCTTTATTTTCAACACATATTCATTTATTGATAAACCTCCTGTTCTTGTCATCTGTATTTCAGTCTTGATCTGCACAATCTTGGCCCTAGAAACTTGTGCAAACAAAGACTCTAGAGTATGTCATACTTCATAAGAAGTGGTGCAATGTGTTACTTGGCCAAAAATTGATTCACTAAGTATAGAAAACAACCAATCAACCAACAATTGATCAGTCTTTTTCCATGCCAAGAACTCTTCACTAATTACTGGTTCGGTTCCATCAGAATCACCCCTATCTACTTGAACATACTTGGATGGACATTTCTTTGGAATCAAAACAAACTCCTCCAAATCAAAAGCACGAATTATAGGCAATACTTGCAGACGCCAATAGTTGTAATTACTATGATCTAGCTTTATTGGAAGCTTGAAATTCATATTCGATGATAGAACTAAAAACTGACATTTCTTTGATGAAGAATTTGATTGCAGTGGATCTTGAACTGTGTTTGATGGTTCTTTCGAGTGATCATAATGAGCTGCCATGACTCCTGGTCCTTGGGCTCTGATACCATGCAAAGTTGAAGCAAAATCAAGAATACCAAAAAAGAAAATCACAAACATAGAGAACAAAGCTTATCTGATTTCATTAGCATGTGTTTCTCGTGTTTTCTGGATACAAAAGTCAGAGTATTCTTCTCTTATATATGCAGTTACTAACTCAACAACCCACTAGCTTTTGATTGGCTAATTACATGCTGACATGGCCTAAACAATTAAGAATTGATTAAAAAGAATCTTTAAGCTTAAGCTGTGAGTTTTTCCTTCAGTTCAACAATTTTTTTTAAAAATATAAATAAAAAATTATTAATCAAATATAATTTTAAAAAATGAATTAATATAATATGAATTATTAATTTCATTGAAGAATGTAAGTGTAAGGTAATTTCGTATAAATTTATTTAAATTCATTCAAAAAATATATATACACAAATCTCCTCTAGGAGGAGAGATCGACCGCGCAGGAACACTCGCCGACTGTTCTCAACACACCTCTACCATTATATGTGAAAATAAAATAATTAATTAAATCAAAATAAATAATTTAGAGGGAAGGAACCTTCGTTTGGCAAGGACAGATTGAACATAGTTGGGTTAGGACTTGGGTATGATGAGGCACAGGAGTGAAGTGGACTAAACAAGCAAGCCCAACCCAATTCACGACACACACACAATAGATAGCAAATGTTTAAAAAGGTTCCGATGATTGAGGACATGTCCACCGATTGGGGGACAGAACTAGGCAAACTCGGGGGTTTGGATAATAAGATCAGATGACTCGTGTTTACAATATTGAACGTATAACTGAATCAAATTCATCGTATCATATGTTACACAATTAATTATTTGCAGAGTCTTCCAAGCACTAACCTCAACATCTAGGTAAAACTAAACTGGCAATCGAGCTGCTCACTCGAGCTGCTTCGATTGAAACTGAAGCAACAAGAAACGCTCGAGAACTTGGAAATAATGTTCATGATAAACTGCTGAAGGCAACCAAAAACATAGTGAATTAAGGCAGAATTAATCTGGTTGGCAACAAAGAGAGGTAAAAAAGTCCATGGAATGAAAATGGAAACTCCTGGTGAGCCTGGAAGAAAGATGGAGAGGAGTGAGGCAGCTGAAAGAGACCCTGAGATAGCAGCAACAATGATAAACCGTTCAAAGTAGATAGTGTTGTCAAGTTGCGCTGTAAGTTGGGCTGCAAAGTAGTAGATGAAGGTGGAAAACAGAAAAATCCACATACTTGCTGGGTGTGATTTGAAAGGAGACTCGTAATTCTTGCCTTGAGTGTTCACTTGGAGGACGGCTATTAGCATGGGGATTAGATATTTAAAGGATTTTGCCACCCTTGGCATCCACCTGAACAGGAATAAAAACACTAATTAGCTTCATTTAAACAGTGGAACGAGAAATTGTAGTGATCACTATATATATATTAAAAGAAGTTTTGTACTAATTGATAAAGTCGGTAACACAAACACCTACGGCAACCTACAACTTTTATCAACCTTTTTTATTCTTTAAGCACTTATCATCTTTTTAGAAGAAAGGCTTGTGCATATAGTGATTATCCAATAAATTTGTTATTATTAATCATTAGAAACAAGAAAGAATGTTAAAAGTCTTATTTGTACCATATAATATTATATTAGTGTAAATATTTGGGTATACATATCCAAATGAAACACTTATGATCATCTCATAAATTTATTATTTTTAATTATAATTAGCAACTAGAAAACATCTTAAGAACTTATTTTTTTATAAGGGATTGGATAGAGATTGAATAATTTCCAATCCAATTTGTAGTTTGTGCAACCAATTTATCCCACTTTAAATTGGTGGGATAAATTTAACCTACCAATTTGATGGGTTAAAATTATCCCACTAACCTTGGACTCTTTTTTTTTTTAACTTTTTTTCATTTTTCATTTTTATATTAATTATATAAAATATTAAAATTATTTTTAATATTATTTTTATATACATTATTAAAATATTTAAAAATAATACAATTCATAATAATTTAAAATAAATATTATTTTAAAAATTAATTTTAAATGATTAGATTATTAAAATATAATAATAATTATTATTAAAATCATTTTACTTTTATATTATTAAAATAAATATAATATATAAATATTTTTAATCTAATCACGTATAAAATCAAGTATATTATAAAATTAATTTATCTAATTCAATTCAATTTTATTTTATTTTATTTTATCTCGCAGTGGGTTCAGTGGTGTCCCCGCAAAGAATCTTCTCCGCCATTATTACAAAAAACACGAATCAAAGATCATTTTTCATTGGACATTGATAAGAAGGCTATTAAGGTTGACTTGACTGCCAACTCCTAATGACGTCAATGTAAAATGAGCAAACCATTCCAACAGAGATTGCTGACAAGCTTTGCACTTTCAATGTCGCCACCAATTATCCGGAGTTCGATTCAACCTCCCATTCCAATAAATAAATATGAGCGCGGAATCCGAGATTCCCATCTTGCTTCTTGATCTATCACGTTTAGCTAAAATACGTGTAATTATAAATAAGACATTACCTATTCTCGATATTTATCATTTTTGTAAATTACTATACTTGATTTTAATGTGTCTCAATCAATCTCTGCATAGTTACATATTCTCAACACTAATATAGCTCTGACTTTATCATGGATTGAAGACAATTTCAAATATACGAGGGATGTATTCAATATAGATTTCATTGGAATTTGTTAAAATTTTTTTTAAGGATAGATTTTGATAGATTTTATAAATTTTATCGATTCTATTTGATTTTATTATAATTCTATTTAAGAGTTTGTTGGATTATTTAATGAATTATATCAAATTTTATTAGAATTCTATTTAAGAGTTTGTTGGATTGTTTACATAAATTTAAATAAAATTGAATATATTTAAATAAAATTGTTAATGATTTTATTTTAAAAAAAATTATATGATAAGTAGTATGTTGTACTTGGCCCAATTTTCTCAGCGAAATTATATAAATTATGACCATATTTATATGATTATTTTATTTTTATAAATCACATTAATGAAAATTTTGATATTATAAAATGATATTTATTTTTTCACGTCTAATTATTTGTTGATTTTTTTAAAAAAATTGCTAATATATATGTATCAACATAAGATCATATCATATCATATTTATACATTTTTGAAGAGTGTGTCACGTTCAATAAAGTTGAAAAAAATCAAGTTTATAAATTAATGCAAATCTGTAGCCAGCAAAACCTTTTTTTGTATGTATATATATATATGATTGTATGTACATATGTAGAAGATTGATAGTTTCACATTTCCAAATTAGCAAACTATTAGTGCCAATTTTTAACAGAACCAACAGCATATAAATTACAAGTGTAATATGTCAATAAAATAGGTGAGAGTAATTATCAAAAATTTAAAAATATTAATAATATTATTGAGGGTGAAATTGTTGTCTTTCATATGTGTTATTATTGCATAGGAACCTTAACTGTCATCGCCTAGTTTCTATCAATTCTTTATTTATACTTATGCAACATTTATCTATTCTTTGTAATTATTATTGTACATTATGAAATTTTCATTTGTGAAACCATGGCCACGATAAATCAAAGCAAAATAAACCTAGATAAATTCAAGAGGTGGGTCAATCTTCAATTGCATCAACTCGTAAAATATCAACAAATAGAGAAATTTGAGTTTCCTTTGCTAATCTCAGTTATTAAGTTTTATATAGATTAACGTGAGATTGTAATTATTGCCGATCAAAAGATTGAGTTTTTGTGGATTTGTGGGTTCCATTAGAGACAAAAAGTCTTGTTGATTATTGAAAAATTTGTAGGTTTTGATGATTTAATCACTGGAAAAAAAAAAAAATCCATGAGAAAAAAAAAAGTTGAAGGTATGAAATCTATGAAATCTTTGGGGATATGACAAGATTTCATATGAGTTTTTTAATTTATATCTAAGTTTAAAAAATCCATTAAAATACAATTCTTACAAAATCATTGATTTTTTTAATACACCTAAACTTATTTAGATTTCTTAAAAGGTTGAATTGAATATATCAAAATTTCATTGGAATCCTTATAAATTTGAATTGAATACATGTAGATTTTAATGGAATTTTAAAATGTCTAAATTGAATACACCTGGATTTTTAAAATCCTTTGGATTCCAACAAACTCCTAAGTTGAATACACCCCCTACATCTTGATTTTTAAAAGTATGTAGTTACTATTGAGTTACAATTTTTTTTTTTTTTGGTGGTAATTCTAAACTAATATTTTTAAAATCATACTTTAAATTTTTTATTTATTCTTAGTTTTTCTTAACATCACACTTTAATATATATTATTATTATCCTACCTAGAGTTTCTCTTATTCAAACCTTTTTTCATCTGTCATAAATTTTTGCTTATCTCACTGTAATGTTATGACATACATTTAAGTTATTATTTATTATTTAAAAATCAACTTGAGTTATGATTTAAAAAAAAAAAAGTTTGATAGAGAGTGAAATAAGAATTACAATATAATGAATTCATACACTAAGATAATTATCAAACACACTTTCATATTTTTTAAAAATTAAAATGGCTTTTGGATGTTGTATTATTGAAATTGTTCTTTGATAGTAGAAAAATATTTAGGAATATGAGATAGTTTCTTAATTTGATTATCTAACTCTTTAATACTATTTTAATGAATTAAGAACCCACAAATTTTTTTATGTGGTTTTTCTTACTTTTTTAAAAAATAAACAATACAAAAAATCACTTTGTCATTTTGAACTTATCAATAAGCAAATATGTTTGCAAAAAAATAAACAAAACACTTTTTATTATCAATATTTTTCTTTAACATGCACCCAAACATATATGCGAAAGCAATACTCAAAATCCTACTTGCCCCCCTGCAAAACATTTCTCGCTCCATCCGTAAACTTATTTAGTCACCCTACCTCACGCCACGATTATAAGGGCATGCATACTGTATCCATTGCACTAAAGCTCATCTCAGTAAAATCCATAACAATTCAGGTGCATAGATGAATATGAAAATGATTGTGCATAGATGAAGGTACAAACCCACAAAAACACATTATATAATGAATTTTTATTAAGCTATTTCTACATACAAATACAATGTTTAATTTTCCTTTTAATAATCATATATATATATATATATATCTTAAAAAAAACTCCAATTACAAATTTAAAGAATTTACAATGAGATTACGATAACATGGTTTAAAAACTCGGAGATTTCACTGAGTTCTCGCCAAATTCTTGCTGATCGATACTCTGTCAATCCTAGAACCCCAAGATTGGAGGTGCTACTTGTCAAAGGTGGGTATTCTGCCTAACTTAGTCAAAGTCGGCAAGTCCATCCATCACAAAATTGGCCAAAAATTATCCCAAAAGCCACTAAAAAAGAGACCAAAATCCACTTACAGCAATTATACAACAAGTCAACAATCATAAACAAACCACATAGTCACATAAATAAAAGTCTAATCAAACAAGTGAAACCCTCATTATAGTTCGGCGACAACGATTACTTTAAGGAAAGAGACAACGACAACAGCGACGATAACGACCTTAAGGAAACAACGTCGACAACACGGAGAGAAAAGAAAGAAAACTAAACTGGTAGAGAAGGAGACTTGAACAACGGTGCAAAGGATAGAGAAAGAAGGCTGGCAATAATAAAAAATGATTGGCTTTGGCTTCAATGATAGCAACAGCTCACTGGAATGGCAACAACAATGGTAATGACTTACTGGAATGGCAAGATGATGGTGATGTTTGAGAGAAAAGAGTAATGTGTGTGTGTTAGAGAGAGAGAGAGAGAGAGAGAGAGAGAATATGAGGGCGTGTGATGTGTTTTATATATATATGGTAAGGATAATTTTGCCATTGTCCCTAACGTTTAAAAAAATTTCAGTTTACGCTTTTAAATTTAAAAAAATTATAATTTTCCCCTCAAATAGTGCTTTCTGAGTATTCGTTGAGTAACCGATTGCTAGCTATTCATTGGGTTGTCAGTCGAGTAACAAACAACAAGTTTTAGAACACTATATGATAGTTACAAATAATGGATGGATAAAAATCAATCAAGGAAATATACATCACGCTAAAAGAAATTTTGTAAACTAATTCATAAATTGGGCAACCTTAATTTTAAATTAAACTCTCGTGCATCTCGTGTTTGTGTAGAGTTGCATTTAGTAAAACATATTAGTATAGCTCGATGGTTTAATCAAACCAGAAACTAGAAAGCGCATCGAAATTCGAAAGGGCCTATTAAACCATATAATCTTTGTCTAATTAATTCGACTGTCCAGTACAACTGTAAGGGGGCCCAGTGAGTAGTGCCATGTCAGCGTTCCATTCAGATTTTATCAAACCTTGTTAGAGATCGATTCTCACTCAATGTAAAATATAAACATATTTTGGGAAAAGTTATAATCAATAGCTAAAAAGTTGAAATATTTAAGATTTTTTTAGCTAATAAAATTTAAGATTTATAGGAAAAAGATATGATCAAATGACGTAATAGGTCTTTTGAACCAGTAAAAACTTGAGTTTGTTTATACTGTTAAAAAAAAGAAAAGGTTTATATATATATATATATATATATATGTGCGCGCGCGTGTCATGTAAAACAGAAGGATTTTAACATGAAATTGTACATGAAGAAAAAAGTGTATTTTCTAACAAAAGATTTTGTAAACGTGTGTTGTTTAGAGAAATCATAAATAGTAGTCAAAATGGAAGTACACAGCCCCCAATTATTGAAAAAAAGTTCAGAACTGATATTTCTCTAAATTTGAAACTAATGTTAACAAACACACACAGTGTGTGAGGGATATATATATATATATATATATCGACTCTAAAAAATGAGTTCAACAGCCATATATATATATATATATATATATATTAGACTGTATTAATATAAAATTTTTACTTTACAAAGTAAATATAACGTTCACTTCCAAGGATCGAAAAAGTAAAAAATTCAAAATTGATATCAATCAATGGATTGAGTGAAAAATATATGCATGGATGTTAAAATCATTTTTTAAAGTATATATATATATATATATATAGAGCAAAATGCACAGAACCCCCCTGAGGTAAGGCTTTAAAGATTCATAGTCAAAATTTAGCTTTTATAATACAATGCCCCCAAGTCGTCAGTGTCTGTTAGTCAATATTTGGTTGACCAAGGGTAATTTCGTCATTTATGAACCTATTTTATTAAAAAAAATTAAAAAAAAAAAAAAATATTTTTTTAATAATTCAAAATCTCTACAACAAACCAAAAAAAAAAAAAACATAATTAAAAAAAAAAAAATTGGGAACCAGATGATAAACTTTTGGGTTCCCAGATGAACATCATCTCCCAAATGATGTTCATCATCTAGGTTCGTCCCAGACATGGTGAACATCATCTGGGAACCAGATGATGCATCATCATCAAACAAAAAGAAACCCAGAACCATTACAAAAACATAAACACAACTGGTCCCAGAGACATAAATAAAAGAAACCCAGAATCATCATCATCATCAACCAAACTCAAACTCAGAATCATTATCATCAATAACAACAAAAAATCAAACATAAACACAAGCATCTGGGTTCGAAACGAACCCAGTTGCTAGGTTTACCAACCCAGATTGGGTTCGTTTCGAACCCAGATCTGGGTTCGTAAACGAACCCAGCATCTGGGTTCGAAACGAACCCAGATGAACGAGAAAAGAAGAAGAAAACAAGAAGATGAAGAAGAAGAAGAAGAAGAAGAAGAAAACAAGAAGAAGAAGAGAAGAAGAAGGTCTGGCGTCTGGTGGAGGCTGGTGGAGAGAGAGAGAGAAAGTGGAGAATGATATTTTATTTTATTTTAATAATTTATTATTTTATTTTAATAATATTTAAATTATTTTAAATTATAATTTTAAATAGTAAGGGTATTTTGATCTTTGCAAGTCAAAAACCAGTCAACCGTCTGATTTAACAGTATTTGACTGTTAACTTCGGGCCTTTCTGTTATAAAAACCAAACATTGTTTTCTTCTGATTAATGTCATACCTCAGGGGGGTTTTGTGTATTTTACTCTATATATATATATATGGATGTTGAAATCATTCTTTAAAGCGTGTGTATATATATCCACCAGAACTGTATCAGCTTCTTCCTCTTCGTTTTCTTCACGTACGCCATGCATGTCTTATAATATGAATGTTGCCCCAAGGTCTTACACGATAGACTTAGGATATTTATCAATTAATTAAAACTACTGAAAAAAGTGACTCAAATTTCTCATCTCTTACTATACTTGCACTTAGAGACAAGAATGTTGGAGAAAACTTTAATAGGTGAAAACTTATACCAAAATCTAAAAACTCATATTAAATCAATAAGAATTATTGTAAAGAAAATATACTTAAATCCATATTAATAAATTTAATTAGGATGAAGTCGTTTATAGTCAAATCTCCTTAAGTTGTTCAATAATTTTTTTCTTGAATGAGGGAAGAGAAAAGAGAGCAAAAATACGTTAATTTGATTTGGGATCATAATCCTAATTATGTTCTTTATATACTAACCTAATTAGATTTTCATTAACCCTAATTTAATTGGTATTAGGTTTCTACACATTAAAGCTCATACCCAATGGATATTTCTAAAGCCCAATTAATAGATCATTTGTTTGACCCTATTAAAATAGATAACTCATAATATAATTATTATTTAATATGTAAGCTTATATTAAGAAATATAAAAATCCTAACAATCTCCTACTTGGGCTACATATATTTCTTGAAACAATTATATTATCTATAGTCTTGAGTATACTCTGAAAAGCTATCTATCCTGAAATATCCCTTTAATTACAATTTGGTCTATCAACTATATTAGTATGAGATCAAAGCGATCTTTGTTACATATATTCGTAACTAGACCCATCAATGGTCACCACACCAATATATTTAATGACATAGATCGAGTATGAATGCGTAGCATAGAAATTACATGCAATGTGATCTCAAATATGTCTATTTCCAACTAGTTCTACCTTAATCTTTAATGAGATCAAACACAAATAACATTAAGAGTTTATAACTGAACTTTATACTTTATTCTACAAAAAATAAATATAAAATATGTCTTTAACAAAGAACATCAAAATACTAACTCTCATTAAACATGCACATCATCAACCAAAACAACGCTCATATGAGTAGTGTGCTCATGAAAGACCTTGGGTGGTAATCCCTTAATAAACGGATCTGTAATCATGGAGTTTGTCTCAATATGTTCTATAGCCACCTGACGACTCTGAACTCTTTCTTTAACAATAAGAAATTTGATGTCTATGTGTTTTGACTTCATAGAGCTTCTATTATTGTTGGAATATAGTACAACCGAAATATATCTTTAATGGTCTTTCAATACAATCCACAACTCGTAGCTCCATGACAAAATTTCGAAACCATATCCCATGATTAGATGTCTCATAACAAGCTATGATTTCAGCTGCCATAGTGGAAGAAGCTATAAGTGTTTACTTAGCACTTTTCCAAGAAATAGCTCCTCTAGTTAGTAGGTAAATATAGTCTGACGTGGATCTTTTACTGTCTTGGCATCCAGCAAAATCGGAATCAGAATACCAACAATCTCTAAATTATCCGATCTCTGATACGTGAACATGTGATCTTTTATTCTCTGTAAATAACGCATAACTCGTTTGGCTACTTTTCAATAATCCATTCCTGGGTTACTTAAATATCTGCCCAACATTCCCACTATGAACGCAATGTCCGGATACGTGCATATTTGAGTATACATTAGACTTCCTACAGCTGATGCATAAGGAATCTTTTGCATTTCTTTTCGTTCCAACTCATTTTTAGGGTACTGATTGAGACTAAACTTGTCTCATTTAGCTACAAGAGTGTCTTCTGATGAACAACTTTTCATGCCGAATCTATTAAGAACTTTTTCAATATAGTTCTTTTATGATAACCCAAGGATACCTCAAGTTCAATCTCGATGTATCTGTATGCCTAATACAAAAAAGACGTCCCCAAGATCTTTCATCTCAAAATTCTTTGTCAGAAATCTCTTGGTTTCGTGCAATAAGCCTATATCATTGCTAGCAAGTAGTATGTCATCGATATATAACACCAGAAATATGTATTTACTCATATTGAACTTATGATATATATACAATCTTCAACCTTATTTACCTCAAATCCATATGAGATAATGATTTGATGAAATTTGTGATACCATTGACGGGAAGCTTGTTTGAGACCATAGATGAATTTCTTTAATTTACAAATCATTTTCTTTAGGTCACCGGATACAAAGTTTTCTAATTGCATCATAAATATTGTTTAATCAATGTTACCATTGAGAAACGCAGTTTTTACATCCATCTGATGTAGCTCTAAATCAAAATGAGCCATAAGTGCCATTATAATCCTAAAAGGGTCTTTCATTGAAACCAGAGAGAAATTCTCTTTGTAATCATTGCCTTTTGAATCTCTTTTGGTTTTAAATATCCATTTACAATCAGTGGGTTTCGTACCTTCAGGCAATTCAACAAGATCTCAAACGTCATTGTTTTTTAT
Organism: Litchi chinensis; assembly: GCA_019925255.1. Classification (NCBI taxonomy): domain Eukaryota; kingdom Viridiplantae; phylum Streptophyta; class Magnoliopsida; order Sapindales; family Sapindaceae; genus Litchi; species Litchi chinensis. The sequence goes on from CM034463.1 coordinate 1,681,435, forward strand.
GGAATTCATCTCATCATTCATAGCATCAATCCACTTTTGAGAATTAGAACTTTGTTTGGCTTGATGGAAGTTTATTGTATCATCTTCCACAACTCCTATATCAACTTTATATTCTTGGAGAAAAACGATATAGTCATCTGAAATCGCACTTCTCATTTCTCTAGTGGATCGTCTCAATGGCACATCCTTTTGAGGTTGTTGAGTTTGCACTTCGGTATAATTTCTTCATTTTGCATAAGGAGCTCGTTTACATTATTTTGATATTCCAGATTTGCATTTTGAATAATGTTAGAAATAGAAGTCTGATCATTATTAATAGCAATAGTAGGAAGAGAAATAAATTTCTCTTTAAAGACAATGTCTTTAATCTTATCTCCTCCCACAAACTCAACTTCCTCAAAAAATCTCACATTTCCCATCTCAAAAAATATTCTAGTAGTGGGATCATAAAACTTGAAATCTCTCAACCGTTCAGAGTACCCTACAAAGTAACAACTTACAATTCTTGAGTCTGGTTTTTTTTTATTTGGCCTATAAGACTTTATCTTAGCTGGACAACCCCAAATATGTAAATGCCTAATACTAGGCTTTTTGTCCATCCATAATTCATAAGGGGTTTTAGCTACTGCTTTGCTTGTAACTCTATTGAGAATATATACTGCAGTCTTTAATGTTTCTCCTCGGAGGGATTCTGGTAAAAACGAATGATTGATCATACTTCTTACCATGTCCTTAAACGTTCTGTTTCATCTTTCAGCAATACTATTTATGTTAAGTTTGTCTGGCATTGTGTATTGTGGGGCAATACAACATTCCTTTAGGAATTTCGCAAAAGGTCCTGGACGTTCTTCACCAAGTCCGTCATATTTGTCATAGTATTCATCACTACAATCAGATTTAACAGCTTTAATTTTCTTGTCAAGTTGATTTTCAACTTCAACTTTGAAGGTTTTAAAAACATCCAGAGATTGAGACTTCTTATATATCAAATATAGGTACTCATACCTTAAATAGTTGTTTATGAACGTAATAAAATATTGTTGATAATTCCAAGAAACCATATGAAATGGTCCACAGATATCAGTGTGAATTAGTTCTTAGATATCAGAACACATATTGACACTTAATCTCCTAATGTTTGTCTGTTTCCTTTTAATACACTCAACACAGACTTCAAAATCTATCAAATCAGGGGGATTAAGAATCCTATTAGACACAAGCTTCTGAATTCTCTATTTAGAGGTATGACCTAAACGTTTGTGTCACAGTGTGGCGGAATCCCTGTTAGTTAATTTTCGTTTTGTACCTTGTGAATTTATATGCAAAGTTTCATTAATTAAGGCAATTGTATCCAACAAATATATGTTATCATGAAAAGATAAAAAACCAGTACTAATAAGATTCAAATATTGAAATATACTAAATTTATTATTTCCAAATGAACAAGAATAGCTAAATTTGTCCAAAACAGAAATTGAAACCAAATTTCGTCTAAAAGATGATACTACATAAGTCTCTTCTAAATTAAAAAATGACTAATTTTTAATAATAACCTAAAAGTTCTTATAGCCTCTCCTACAACTATTTTATCATCGCCCATATAGATGAATCTTTCAGCATCACCTGGCTGTCGGCTCTGTAAGCAGCCCTGCATAGTTTAGAATAAGTATGTTTACGTACAAAAGCTAAATTAACTTTAGAACAAACTAAATTGAGAAGCATACATTTCTTGACACACTAGTTGGCGTATTTGAGATATTCTTTCTTTAGGTGTCCAGCTTTCTTATAAAAGTAACAGATAAACTCTCTATCTTGTTTCTTTTGCACTTTATGTTGTGATGTCCCGGTTGCAGCTTCTTTTCCTCTTTTCCTTTTCTTGTCCTTAGAAATAGTTTTTAAGTTAGCATTTTCAATACTTTCTCATTTCAATCTTTCCTCTTCTTGCACACAGTGAGATATGAGCTCATTAAGAGTCCATTTATCTTTTTGAGTGTTGTAACTCACTTTAAACTGATTGTATTATGCAAAAGAGAAATCAAAACTAAATGCACCAGTAGGTCCTCAGACAGCTGTAACTTTAGTGTCTTTAGTTTGGAAGCAATATGAGACATCTTCATGATGTAACTGTATTGTGTAGAAGAGAAATTAAAACTAAGTACACCAGCAAGTCCTCAAATAACTATAACTTTAGTGCCTTTATTTTGGAAGCAATATAAGACATCTCCATGATGTACTCCTTTATGTTCCCTTTTCCTTTATACTTCATTGAAACAAGGTTAGCCAAAAGGACACTTGTTTCAACATTTTCATTTTTCACAAAATGTCGTTTTATTTCCTCAAGGAACTTCTTAGTATTTTTCTCTTCGGACATAAAGCCCCTAAAAGTTTCCGGAATGGAACGTTTCATGATCATAAGACACATGCTATTAGAACGGTCCCACTTCTCTATGCTCGCCTTTTCATCAGCGATACTATTGTCATTAAGAGATACGGGTCGTTCTTCTTGAAACGAAAGTCAAAATTCATGCAACCGAAAATAATCATAACGTTCTTTTTCCAATTTTTGAAATTCGTGCTATTAAGCATAAGAATGAAATTTATATTAACAGTTATTATTGAAGCAGAAGTAGTAACTGAATCGAGAACAAAATCAAATACGAGCTCATAATTAATAATCATATCACAAGATAAGAATACTCAATTAATAAATTCATACATGGTATGATTAAATGATTCCCATAATAATGGGCCCTAAAACAAGATACCTAGCACAACATTGACATTTAGTCTTTGGACAGAAATATCAATTGTAAGTGGTACTCTCTGTGTAGCAATCAAATATTGACAATTAATCTCGTCAAGTAGTAAGTCTTTCTTTGGACTGACTTATTACTCACATGAAAAACCTAATAATTGTCACATATTTATTACCACAAGTATGTTCATTATTTGATCAAACAACAACTTTCCTTTGGGCTGATCATTATTCGCATAAACAATAGACATACATATCTTAATATTTCAAAATAAATAAATTTACATTATAGAGGTTACTTTGGTAACATATAATTTCAATTTAATTTATTTTGAAATATCAGACATAATACATATATCAACAACTAAAATTCCATAATAATCCAAACAAGAGTCAAACTTTGCTTCTTAAAATAAAAACTCATCTAAAAACCACTGGTCATAGTATAAAACCACTAGTCTTATATGTATATATATTCTTGAAACATGTACTTAATGCTTGTGAATTGACTTTCACGTCAACCAAAAAAAAAAGAAAAAAGAAAAAAAAAGTCACCAGCATTCAACAAAAAAAAAATATATATTTTTCCCATGCCAATCTTTTGCTTTTCAACAACTTAAAAAAACACAAAATTAAATATATTATCTGCTAGTAACCAAAGAAAAAACAGAAGACCAAATTATCATGAGCAAAATCAAGGCTAGATGTGACTTCATGCAATAAACCACGATAGCGAAAAGCATAAAAATTATATATTTATTCCGCAAAGTATGATTCGGTGGTTAACAAACAATATATATAGTCTTCAGTTAAGTGTTTATTCATTAATAGGCATGGAAATTCAATATATATATATATATATATTTTCATGGTTCCACGACAACAACAATAATTAAACCAATTAATTTCTCAATGATTCAACATGAGTTAGCTCTAATACCACTTGTTGAAAAAAAACTTTAATAGATGAAAACCTATACTAAAATCTAAAAACTTATATTAAATCAATAAGAATTATTATAAAGAAAACATATATGAATCCATATTAATAAATTTGAGTAGGATCAAGTCTTCCACAGTCAAATCTCCTTAGGCTGCTCAATAATTTTCTTCTTGAATGGGAGAAAAGAAAAGAGAGTAAAAATACGTTGATTTGACTTGAGAATCATAATCCTAATTATGTTCTTTATATACTAACCTAATTAGGTTCTCATTAACCCTAATTTAATTAATATTAGGTTTCTACACATTAAAGTTCATACCCAATGGATATTTCTAAAGCCCAATTAATAAATCACTTATTTGGCTCTATTAAAATAGATAATTTATAATATAATTGTTATTTAATATGTAAGCCCATATTAAGAAACATAAAAATCTCAACAAAGAAAAGAAAATGAAGATATTGTACTTTAAGAAGAAAAGGAGAAAAAAAACCATAAAGGAAAAGAGTGATCAAATTGTCAATTTGTGCTGCTGCTCACATATTTCATGAGGATATTGTTTAGAATCCTGTCTTTCAAAGAAAAAACATAGAGAATCCTGGAGATGGGTGCACATTCAAATAAAAACACAAAGACAGAGTGACTAAGTGTACGTTTAGTACAATTTATTTACTGGCCAAAAGTATTTTTTTTAATGTTAAAAGCTTTACTTGATTATTTTTGTGTTGTTTGATTGATATCTCAATAGAGCTTTTGGGGAATTAAAAAAACTGAAAAAGATTTACTTGGAGAAACTCAAAATTTGAGCTTTTCCAAGTAAATCTTTTTGGGCTTTTTTTAAAAGATTAAAATGTCTATTATACCATCATTTTATTTTGTTAATATTTTTATATTCTTATAACCCAATTACACTCTCTTTATAAATGTAAACACATAGCCTCCATTTTCATTCACATTTTATTTCATAAAAACTTTTAAGAACTCCTCTTTAATTGATAAGTTTTCTATATTTTGTGTTTTTTTATTGCATTTTTTTTTTTTTTACCTTTTATTATCATGAATATTATATGTTATATTTGTTATATATATAATATAATTGGTTTTGTTATTAGTTCATTGATATATACATACATATTTATTATATATATAATGTAATTGACATTGTTATTGGTTCATTGAAGATGTAAAATCTTATTAATAAATCTAAATAAATATTTTTCTTTTGAAAATAAAAAATAGAGAAACAAAATAATTTTACATTTATTGCATTGAAAATATGCGTTTTAAAAATATACTTACATCATGTAATCATTAGTTGTTTGATTGATTAATTTTTTATGGTTGATGTTGATATCATTACATTCTTAGAATGAATATATTACTCTTTTTTTATATCATTTTTGATAAATTAACAATCTAAAAGTGTTTTAAAAATAATTTAACCAAACAGTCTATAATTTAAAAGAATTTTTTTAATTGACAATTAAACATCCAATAATTTTTTTTCAAAAGATCTACTTTGACAAACTATATCAAATGAAGCCTAAACCGGCAATCGTTGCTGCTCATTAGAAGTGCTTTGTGTGAACCATGCGCAAACAACAGACAACTTGGAGATATTATCCATAATCATCTGGCGAAGCCTATGACAAGCATAGTGAATTAAGACGGCATGAGCCTTATAGGCGACTATCATAGGCACAAAAGTCCATGAAAGGAGAATGAGAAGTCCAAGCAAGGGCGAGAGCAAGACGGAGAGCAATGAGACTGAAGAAAGTGATCCTGAGATAATAGCCACGGGGATGGATCGTTGGGCTGCAAAGAAATATATGACGGTGGAAAACACAAAAACCCACATATTTGCCGGGTGAGTATCGAAGGGAGACTTGTTCTTGCCTTCACCGTTCACTTGGAGAACGCCCATGAGCAGGGGAATGAGATAGTTGAAAGAGTTGGCGATCCTGCAAATTAAGCACCATATATATAATATGATTACAAAACATTAATGAGGATGACATAAGACATCAATAATGGCGAACATACATACAGGAAAATCAGTTGCGGGGCGTCTGTGCCATCTATGACACCCCTTCTCTCTTGCATCATCTGCATCTGCTGCTGCTGTGTTTCCATGATCTGCTCATTCACAGCTGCTCTATGTACGCAAACCAAGGTAGTCCGCATATATGCTTTTCTTATAGGGCCGACAAGGTACTTTTCCCGACTTTTCAAATAAATTATGAACCATGTTGATCAATTTTGATTCGTTGAGGTTATTAATTTTCTCTAAATCGTGCTATCAATAACCATCTTACTGTATTCCAATAATTTTTTTACTTCTGAAACGTTTGTGTTAAAAAGAAAAAGTTATTTTATTTATTTTTTATTTTTCTGGTGAGAAAAGTAATGTGTCTAAAACCAAAAAGCATGACAAAGAACTCCAATTGGTGACGTATCAGAGCAGTGAGTACGAAGATCTATAGTGGGACTCTATTGGTGGAACTTTCTTCAATAGTGTTTCCAAGGCACTCGTATGAGTTGGCTATTTTTTTTATGACTTAATTTTTTATTGGATGGATATCTCACCTGTGCTAGGTACTTCCCGAGTCACAATGATTGTACCGTTGCTGACTTAGATTACCACGTGGCAGATTGTCCCATCATAAGTCAAACAACCGTGTGATTTGTGCACTTCATGTAGTTCACGTTTCTATCTTTAAAAATTTCCGTGACTCTTCCGCCTTCCGGTGTAGTTTGACAATAAAGGTGATAATATGGGTTACGATACGATAAGTTGACATGAATTCGTATAAAATAAATGGGTATAAGTTGGAGTTAAACGAATTCGTATCGTAATCGTGTCAACTCGTCTAACCCGCTTATTAAACGAATTGAATCGGATTAGGTTAAACGAATCGTGGGTTGACACAATTAAAATTAGGGTCAAATTATAATTTTAACATATTAGAAGGGTAGAGTGTAATTATACATTTATATATATATACAAACACTTACCTAAACCTGAATCATTTGCAAAAATTTTGAAAGTGTCGGCAGTCTCCCTTCCTTCCTACACAATACACACACGACCAGTCGACCTCAACCACCAGTCCACCATCTTCCTCATTCTTTCGTTCAAAACAACGACACGACGACACCAACACCGACGATGACATGACGACTCAACGACACCAACACCAACAATGACCTGACGACACGATGACGACCCGAATCTAATTGTTCTGACGGTATGGTGGTTTAAACTTCATTTTTGTACTTCTCTTTTATTCATTTTCTTAAGATTTACATTTCCTTTGTTGGATAATTGAATCTCAGGCTCATGTAATAACATATGATCTTTCCAGGCGAACTCTGTTATCAGTTCTAACACAAATTTGGAAATATATGGTTAAGGACTATTGAAGTTGAGTGGTTTTGGTGACGCGATCAAAGCCTAACGACTATCCCTGTCTCTTTTCTATAACATAACTGCAAGCCATTAATGATTTAGTATTATTTTATCATATTCCTTAAATCCTTTTTGGTGTATGTTGTTGAGGTTTGTTATAGTCAGCGGTGCTACCCTTTTAGAGACATCAAAACCTACCGAGATATTTTTGCATGAGTTAAATGATGTGGACGTTGTGTGTAATCTATCTATTGCATGTGAAAGAAGTAAGTGAAGGAGGGCTCTAATGACTTAGACTCATTAGTAATGAGAGTCAATAGAGGACATAACAAAAATGTTTAAATGAAACCTTGTTCTCGCTCCATTCACCTTCCCTAAATCGCTATCAATGTTGCTTTCATTTGTGAATTTAATGTGTAGCCAAGGTATTGGCATATAAGAACTTATGGTTACTGACCACCACTTCTTGTAAGTTGATTTAATGTTTAGGTTTTTATGTGTTGAATACTTGAATTAGCTGTTTAAATATTTGATTGTGAATTATTTGTTATATTTGTGTTTGTATTGAGTTTGATTTTGTTGTGGTTTTTGAATGTGGATGATGTGGAATTTTATATAGTTGATTTAAATGTGTAGGTTTTTATGTGTTGAATTAGGTGTTTAAATGTTTGATTGTGAATTATTTATTATATTTGTGTTTAAATTGAGTTTGATTTTGTTGTGGCTTTTAAATGTGGATGATATGGAATTTATGTGTAGATTTTTATGTGTTGAATTAGGTGTTTAAATGTTTGATTGTGAATTATTTATTATATTTGTGTTTAAATTGAGTTTGATTTTATTGTGATTTTAAATGTGGATGATGTGGAATTTTATGTAGTTAATTTAATGTGTAGGTTTTTATGTGTTGAATTAGGTGTTTAAATGTTTGATTGTGAATTATTTATTATATTTGTGTTTAAATTGAGTTTGATTTTGTTGTGGTTTTTAAATGTGGATGATGTGGAATTTTATATAGTTAATTTAATGTGTAGGTTTTTATGTGTTGAATTAGGTGTTTAAATGTTTGATTATGAATTATTTATTATATTTGTGTTTAAATTGAGTTTGATTTTTTTGTGGTTTTTAAATGTGGATGATATAGAATTTTATAGTTGATTTAATGTGTAGGTTTTATGGTTGATTTAATATTTAGTTGAAATATTATTTATTATATTTGGGTTAAACAAATTAAACGGGTTAAACAAGTTAAACGAATTAAACGAGTTAAATGAATTAAACGATTTAAATGAGTAACGAGTTAAACGAATTTGTGTCGTGTTAGTCATGTATAAACGAATTCGTATTGAATTCAAAAATGTCAACTCGCTTCTTAAACGAATTTATGTCGAATTAATCAAATTTATAAACTAATCGAATCAAATTCAGCTCAACCCGACACGCTAACCAGTTTTGCCACCCCTATTTGGCGTTGTTGACGTCCGGAAACGGTCAACCCAGAGATTCTGGGGCCCAATACCTGCAATCAGAAAGCACACCAAAGAGAGGAGAGAGGAAGAACAAGAGAAGGAACACTGAGATTTTTTACGTGGTTTAGCAAAAAATGGTGTCTACATCCACGGGTCACTCTCAATATCTCTTTTCAGAGTGACTATAATACTAAAAATTTTCAACCCCTTTACAATGAATTTTCCCCCCTATTTATAGAGAATGGAGGATTATAATTGAGTGAAGTACACGTAAAGAAATCAGTTACTCTGACATAACATTTATTACATTGACTAACAACTCTGTCATAGTCATACTGCATTAATTGCTCATCGGGATCTGAAATAGCATGGAGCTCGCTGGTACGAGACCTGAGAGCTGAGGAGCTGAGCTAGCTGAGAGCTACAAGCTGGAAGCTGAGGAGCTGAGCTAGCTGAGAGCTGCGAGCTGGATGCTGAAGAGCTAAGCTAGCTGCGAGCTGGAAGCTGAGGAGTTTAGCTAGTTGAGAGCTGCGAGCTGGATATTGAAGAGCTGAGCTAGCTGCGAGCTGGAAGCTGAAACTGGGAGCTCGAGCTGAGAGCTGAGAGCTGGAGCTGCGAGCTCGAGTTGAGAGCTGGAAGCTGAGAGCTGAGAGCTGAGAGCTGAGCTGAGAGCTGAGAGCTGGAGCTGAGAGCTGGAGCTAGCTAGCGAGCTGAGAGCTGAGCTGAGAGCTGGAGCTAGAGCTGAGAGCTGGGAGCTCGAGCTGAGAGCTGCGAGCTGGAGCTGGGAGCTGGAAGCTGGAGTTGAGAGCTGCGAGCTGGAGCTGAGAGCTGGAAGTTGGAGCTGGGAGCTCGAGCTGGAGCTGAGAGCTGAAGTTGCGAGCTCGAGCTGAGAGCTGGAAGCTCGAGCTGAGATGCTGAGGAGCTACGAGCTCGAGCTGAGAGCTAAGATGCTGAGAAGCTGCGAGCTGCGAGCTACGAGCTGCGACCTGGATCCTGAGGAGTTGAGAGTTAAGAGCTGTGAGCTCCATCCTACTAGCTGAGCTGGAGGTAGCTGCGAGCTGAGAGCTGGGTGTTGAGGATTCTGGGCTTCTTCTCTTGGGCTCGCTCATTGGGCCTTTTCCTTGGGCTTTTACCAGCCCATTTTTGTAGTCCCAAAAATACTCATAACAGGCGTCAAGTCTTGGTAGTAAATATTGATTAATCGTAAGAGCCTGTCATGCACATTACACAAATATGCACAAAATTTGATACGATTGTAACACCCTCCACTCGATTCTCATTCGGATGGAAACTCAAGTCGAAAGATGCTACCTAAATCGGTTTATTCGTTATTATTTTTCATATGTGCATTAATTTTTTTTTTTTTTTGAAAATTTCCTTTATTCATTTATTTTAATTTACGAAAACTCAGACATAATTTCTTCTGTTTTTCTGAAAAATCCAAATTTACAAAAACCTGTAAATTTCACAAGAAACACTTCTAAAATATACATACGTTTTCTTAACTTACATTTCGGACCATCCGTTCGACTTCAAAATCATTTCACCACACAAACATTTACAAACATAATATTTAATAAAAACTAGATCCGTCAAAATTAAATACAAATCAAATAGTAAATAAGAATTTTCTTTACAAAATTATTTTACAAACCAAAAACTTTTTCTACGATTGATATACATTATCATTTATAAAATCTCGTATAAACAAGTACATATATAATTCTTCCATGTCAAAATACTTATGTATAAATATACAATATCAAAAGAATGTCTGCCCACAATATGGAGAGATGTGATTCACAAAAAACGCAGCAATTGTCTTCTCGTTTGTCTTTATCTACAGGTCCCCAAATTCTCAACCTACGCGTGGAAAATCCAACGCGCTAAGCATTTTTACTTAATAAGTGTACACACTCTTTATAGTTATCATTTCATCAAGAATCTCGTATTATAAATAAAATTTTTAAAATTCTCAAGCTATTATCAAACTTCACAAATAGATTCATTTATTAATAATCTCACGTATAAAACACATGAAATTTATTTTTAGGCATATAAGATATCGAACTTTTAAAATGCTCAAACTTTTATTAAGATTCATACATAAGTCATTTTACCACTAATTACACATATAAACTGATATTTAAAATTCCTCATTCCACGGAAATGTCACAGAGTAACACAACCTTTTTACATTTTATTAAAATACTAAAATAATACGTAAGAAAATCACTTTATTAATAAAAACACACATATATAAAAAACATTCTCAAACATATCAACACGATTTCTTCCAATTTCTATAACTATTGTGTGTATTTTTCGGATTCACTAAATGGGCTGGTAAAAGCCCAATAAAATCCAATCCAGTAAAAAGGCCCACAGACAAGGCCCAGTTTGTCAATGTCGAGCCTAGCGAGCTCCGCATCTCGCACCAATGAGCTCGCTTCACAGCCAGATTATAGGTCATGCAGTTCGCTCCATGCATAGCTTGCTGCTTGACGAAGTCCAGCTCAAGGTCGTTCGAGGCGGTAGACAGTTCGCCCAGTGGAGAGTTAATACCAAATCTTCCAGAATAGGCAGTTACCTGATCTGATCATGATTCTCTCGCCAGAAACGGAAGTTAATTCAAATTCAAATTCAGTCAACATTATCTCGAGATATTTGGGGCAGTTTTCTGATTCTGCTCTAACTGATTAGGAAGTGTAATTAATTCGTGATTTTCTTCCTATTTTATTGCTACCAGATCTGTAACATCCCTTCCCCTATAAATAGAGGTTAAAGTCATTGTAAAACAAAGATATACAAGCAATATTATACTGTCACTCTACAGAATTTTAGAGAGACGGTCATGGACGTAGGCGCACTCACTGAACCACGTTAAAAATCTCATGTTTTTCTTGTGTTGTTCTTGGTTTTTTATTGTGTTCTTTTCGATTTTTGTGTTTTCTCACATTGATTGCAGGTACTGGACATTGAATTCTCGTCGACTGGATTTCAACGTCGACAATAACAAACTTAAACAAAAGCACATACTCACAATTACATATATAAAACCCATAACAATCGTTTTTCAACATAGTTACACGATTTTCATGTTATATATATATATTTTTTCTCATATACAAATGGTAAATCATTATTTTACAATTTTTTATCTTTTATAGATAAATTTGTAAAGAATTCAAATTTTCATTTACTGCACGCATAAACACATTTATTTTTATTTTCAAGCATGTCAACACGATTTTTTTTTTAATAATATTCAGAGCCCTTTGTAAACACTGACACGATACCATGGACTGAAAATCGGGTTTCACATTTCCCCCGGCATCGGACACTCAGTGACTACTTGCCGAAGCACGTTTCATATAATACACAAATTCTAGGACCGAACACTCGGTGTCTCGCAAGGTCCACGAATTCGGTATCAACGTTTATAAGCATATCGGTGCAGTACTGCTATAATCATCCTATTGACATGTTAAGTTCTCTAACATCGGACACTCGATGACTACCCGCCGGATCTTAATTTCACAATCACATCGATTTTTAGACTGGACACTCGGTGCCTCTCAAGGTCCTCGAATCAACATCGGTACACAATCATAACGGTGCAGTACTGCTAATCTTTCCTTATTGGCATACCAATTTCCAATCCTCACCTACCAATATTCAAGTTTCTAAGGCCCGGTATAAATTTCATTTATTATCAATAATTTGTATATTTTAACAAATTTCCGTTTCTCACTAATAATTTCATTTGGAAAGTTATAAACAAAATTTTATTCATAATTTTTTTTTCATTTATCTGAAAATATCAATCTAAGCATTACGAAACACTATTTTTCATGTCATTAACTCATCAATTTCTTTTCGATTCTTTTTCGTTTCCATTCAAAGGTCATTAAAAATCACAATCCAATATCATTTGATAACAAATCGTCAAAATAATTTCACAAATCCTTTTAATTCTACATTCGGTTAATACTTTTTCTTTCACAAAATTTTCCAAAATTTTCACCATTCAATGCCACAAAATTCATCATACTATCATTCGCACATAAAATGCTACAAAATCATTCATATCAAAATTCACACATAGTCATGAAATCAATTTAATTAAAAATTAAACAAAAACACATATTAAAATAAACAAAATCTTACTAGTAAAAGTGAAGTTCTTAAATCAAGTATACACCAACTTTTTAGGCAATATTTCTAGCTTTTCCAACCCACTAATTGAATCCTAGGACTACTCCTTATCCTTTTCTTGGTTTCCTTTCTCAAACATTTTCTAAATATCTATATAATTCTGAATAAATAATTTTCTTAAAAATAAAATCAATATTCTTTTTCAAAGTCTAAAATCATACTATTTAAAACATTCTAAAATCTTGGTAATAATAACTCAAACAGAAAACATAAAATTCTTTCTGGAATTCCTTATACGAATTCTTAATAAATTTTGATTTCAATCGTCAAACATAATTGATAATCTATAAAATCAATTACCTCAACAAATCTATTTATTTGAAATAAATAATAAATAACCATAACTCAATCAGTTTAATTAAAAATAAAATATTCTACTCACATAACTCATTTCTTTATTTCTAGATCTAAAATGAACTCCTATTTTATTTTCTTATCATCTTGGATCTACCCTAAAATCATATAAAATTTAATTCATAACTTATAAAAATACAATAAACTAATTTTTTTGGAATCCAAATCCTACTAAAATAAACTTACCTATTTGAATAATCGGACATTCAAAATATTTTTCTTTTCTTTCTCCTCCTCTCTCTTCTCTTTATTTCTCTTCTTTTTCCTCCTTCCTTTGCTACTGCTCGATTCTGCTATCTGTTTTCTCCCATTTCCAATCTATAACTATACCTATATATATATATATATATATATATATGCACAAAAGGTTACCGCCTCTTCTATTTATTCATTTATCAATTTTATTTGTTTATTATTATTATTATTATTATTTTGGTTCTATTGCCGAGATTTTTTTTTTTTTTTCTTCTTTTATTTTTTTTAATTTAATTTAATTTAATTTATTTTTTCTTCTTTCAATCGGCAACCACACATTTATATCTATATAGATATTCTTTTATTTAAATGGGACCCACTCCCTTAAATATATATATCTTTTTACTGGGTCCACGACCTTTAATTTATATTATTATTAATAAAAGAACAAAATACACAAAACCCACCTAAGATAAAACTTTAATCAGTCATAGTCAAAATTTTGCTTTTATAACACAATGCCCTCAAGCCATTAGTGTCTATTAGTCAATGTTTGGTTGACCAAGGGTAAATTCGTCATTTACGAACCTATTTTATTTAAAATAAATTTAAAAAATATTTTTTTTAATAATAATAAACTGGGAATCCAGATGATGAACTTCTAGGTTCCCAGATAAATATATCTGGGTTCCCAGATGATGTTCATAATCTGGGTTCGTCCCAGACATGGTGAACATCATCTGGGAACCCAGATGATGCATCATTATCAAACAAAAAAATTACAAAATAAATTATAAAAAAAAAAAAAAACAACTCAGAATCAACCCAAAATCATCATCATCATCATCAACTTCATCTCAGAACTCAAACTCCATTCAGAATCATCATCATCAACTCCAAAACTCTACTTGAAAACCAACTCATCTCAGAATCATCAACAACAACAACAAATCAAACTCAAACATATTCACGAATCATGATCATCAACAAATCAACACAAGAATCATCACCAAAAAAATCATCAACAAACTTATTCACGAACCCAGACATCTCTGGGTTCAAATCGAATCCAGATTTATGAAATCTAGATTCGATTCGAACCTAGAGATGTCTGGGTTCTCGGTTAGACGAACCCAGATCTGGATTCGATTCGAACCTAAACATCTGGGTTCGTCTGGGTTCGACGAACCCAGATCATCTGGGTTCTCGGTTAGACGAACCCATATGATGAAATCTGGGTTTGTTTCGAACCCATATGTCCCTGGTTCATGGAACCCAAATGAAGAAGAAGAAGAAGAAGAAGAAGGTTGTTAACAGAGGATAGATGTTTGGTGGAAAGGATGGTGGTCGGTGTGCGAGGGGGTGGTTGTAGAGGTTTGGTCTCTGGTGGAGGTGGTGGTCGGCAAACGAAGGGGCAGTGGTGATCTGGTTTCTGATGGAGGCTGGTGGAGATAGAGAGAGAGAGAGTGAGATGTTTTAATAATTATTGTTGATTTATTATTTTATTTTAATAATATTTTAAATTATTTTAAATTACAATTTTAAATTATTTCAAACAGTAAGGGCATTTTGGTCCTTGTAAGTTAAAACCCAGTCAACCGTTTGATTTAACCATATTTGACTGTTAACTTGGGGGCATTGTGTTATAAAAGTAAAACTTTGATTATGACTGATTAAGGTCTTACCTTAAGGGCGTTTTGTGCATTTTGCCCATTAATAAAAAAATCACGCCAACTATTGTCTTTTCTTATCAATATATGTAAATTTTCAATTCTATCCCTATGGCCTTTTTCCTTTAAGTCAAATCTTCTTAATTTCTTTTAAAAATATCCTTCAAAAGGATATTTATCCACAAGTTTCTATAATAATAAAATTGAAACCGAACCAAATTAATAACAACAAATTATGTTTCAATTAATCTCCTAGGTCCAATTAAATTAGGGTGTTACAAAAATACTCTTGTACATACCATTTACAATCAAATATAATCATGTCATTTTTAGCCTCTCCTTTTTTATTTTTTTTTTATTTTTTTTTCAACTCAATTACCTACAAATCATAATTTAAATCCCAAAATTTATCATATAACCTTTTAAATTCATAATCAATTTACAATTCCCTTATGCCACATGTCACATTTTCATGGTTGTTTGCCACATATGGCTATCTTTTCTTTAATTCTTTTGATTTTGGTTTTTTTTTTCGAGACGCCCGAATTCCTTTTTTTTGAAACTTTTTTGAAATCCTTTCAAAATTCACCGAGACCTATATTCGAACTGCCTACATACTCTTAGTAACTTCAACGACTCTTAAAAGTCATTCCATGCCCCTTTTCGGCTGTCCGCTTAATTTACTAGATTGTCTCTAACGATTTCCGAATTGATTCCATTTCCATCCGAATTTTCATTGGAAGTGTCGTTTTAACTTCTAAAATACTTCTTGAATATTTTAACACTCATTCTAATATTCTTCTAAATTTTTGAATTTTTCAAAAATCTTTTCGGATTTTTGATCGAATCCGGAAACTGTCCTATTTTACCTCAAACGAACTCATTTTTAATTTGTTTAAGTTTCCTTAGACTCTATTACTTATTCCGGAGCTTTTCGATTTTAGGGTCCACTTTTCTAAAAATTCACTATTCACACGGACTCTATTCCATCTGAAAATACTATTCATCCGAAAGCCACTATTCATTCTGAAAATACTATTTCTTCGGATATATTTCATTTCTCTTAAACAGGAAAAATTCAAGACATTACAACAATATTAACTTTTATTGGGTTAATCCCCCATTATTTAATACTGGTCTTAATACTCACGATTCCCTCTCCTCGATTTTAGAGGTGAGAGGTTGGAGATTTAGATTTTTTTAATTTTTTTATTCAATAATTATGGTTATTTAAGTAATAATATTATGATAATTGAAATTACTTTACTAGAAGCATTATGGATATTAATTTGAAATTGGTTAACTAAAACAGGGTACTTTCATGTCGAATTTCCTAAACGTAAAGTACTCTTGATATATTTATATATATATATATATATATATATATTGCATAATGTAATGGTACTCTAGTGCAATTATCTCTTGCAAAAATTTAGTAATGTTCATTACTTTTAGAAATTTCCTTTTCAACATTAAATGAAAACATTAATCTTTCTAAAATGAGAATATATCAGTATGTTTATATTGTTAGTTTTTTTTTTAAAAAAAAATTAAGATATGCTCTCGATGTTTGGTATATATTTGAAGTATAAATTTAAAATTTAATGAAGGAAGATACAATGTGAATTTTCCAATCTTATTATGAGGTACAAAGGACTTAATACTACATTTATTCAACTTTCTTGGATATATTTTAAATTTCAAACAATAATGTGACCTAGAATAAATATGAATCTTATCGGTTTGTAACTCCTTGAAACAATAAAAATGGCTTACAACCTTTAAATAAAGAAAATTATCTTAAAATTTTCGAAGTGAAACAATAAAAAATGGCTTATCTCCTTTAAGCAAAGAAAATTTTCTACCTTTCAAGCAGAGAAACTTGACTAAAAAATGGTTTAGCTCCTTTAAGCACGGAAAATTTTCTAAGTGAAACAATAAAAAATGGCTTATCTCCTTTAAGCAAAGAAAATTTTCTACCTTTCAAGCAGAGAAACTTGACTTAGTGGGGATATTTCATTTCATCTTTCCCTTCATTATTTAATTACTCAATTTCTAGCATGTGTCAATAGATGAGAAATAAAATAAAGAAAAACTCATAGGCCTATTTGTTATGTCGGACAGAAAAGGATTGGAACAAAATCATTTTAAGCAACAAACATTAGTGGTGGGACTAAATTGCCCCACCAAAAGGCAAAGCAATGTGAAACCAAGCGCTTTAGACCTTCTCTAATTGTTTTTTTTTTTTTTTTGTATTTATTTATAAATTGATTTTATATGATTATATTTTATTTCAGAAAATAATTTAATATTTTATTTTATTTTAAAATTGATTAAATATAGTTTTATTCAAATACAATACTAAACTAAATCAAATACAACACAATAATTTAATTGATTCAATCTAGTTCAATTTAATTCATTCCCGCACAATGAACACATACAATTTCTTTTAAGATACTGTCTGCAGTTAAATCAATCGAACCTAAATCATTATCAAGCTAAGTTAAGATTTTCTATCATTAGATCATATTAGGTGGTGGTCTAAACACACCACCCATAATGTTTTTTTTTTTTTTTTAAATGATCTTGTTTGTCAAAGTTATAATGAAATCTGAGTGAGCAATTGGTAAGCGCAAAACAATACTAATCAATAAGACAAAAATTTTACTAGAGAATTATTATTATTATTTTTTAGGTGGGAAAGGGAGATGAAATTAGTAAAAGATAGATGTCAAACCCTACCATTATGGCAAGGGGCAGCTAGCGCTTTAACCAATGACACTAGCTACCTGTTGTCCTACAAGATTAATTTACATTATCATTTAGTTACATGACTGATAGTGATTTATATATATTTAAATGTGTGTATTATTATCCACCTAGGGAAAAAATAAATATATAATAGTAAATATATTATGAAAGAGTTCTTCTTTTATATAACATTAAAAAATTAAAAATTTGTTTGATTAACATTAAAGATTTAAAATGAGTTTTAATAATATTATTTTTTTGGTCATAAATTTTAATGATAAAATTATTTTTTTTTATTTTTTAATGTTTTCATCAGTTTACTATTTTTTATGAATTTTTAGATCAAATTTTCATCGATTCCAAGCCAGATTAAACTGAAGAAGTAAATTGTAAACTTAGGGGTGTGTATATATATATATATATATATATTTAAGTGTAGTTTTGTAAATAAAAAGATTATGAGTTAGTTTTGAGTTGGAGTCAGTTAGTAAGCTAACATGTCATGTGGCTGTAGCAAAACTAAGGAAATAATAGTTAGTTGTTTTTTTTTTTTTTTTTGTATATAAATTGTACTCATGTTTTCTAATTAGATGAATGATGAATACAGAAATCATTCATTGCTCTTAAAACTGTTTTACTCTGTTTCACAATAATATCTTGTTCATGGTATTAGAGCAGGACAATATGGTCTTAGCTCGAACCTTTTTACATCATTAATTAGCTACGATTCTGATATTAATTAGTTGTGTTGATAGTGAGCAACTTCAGGAACTCCAGGTCTAGGTCAAATACGGCACAAGAGGTGATGATTCAGTAGAGATAAGGTTGTTTAACAATGGAGATCCCTTGCATCTTCAGAACTCAGATCATCCTAGAATGGTATTGGTTTCAACTCTACTGATAGGTAATAACTATCTTTCTTGGAGGCGATCCATGAAAATAAACCTAGGTGCTAACGTTAAGCTAGGGTTTGTGAATGGAAAGTGTGCGATGCCTGATGTTGAGTCACCAAATTTTGAACAATGGAATAGGGTTGATTGTATGATGACTTCTTGCATTTTGAATTCAATTGCTAAGGAAATAGTTAAAGCTTTTCTATATACAACTTCTGCTTAAGAGTTGTGGAACGAATTGGAGGAGAGGTTTAGAGACTGTAATGGACCTCTTCTCTATCAATTGTAGAGAGAAATTAATTTAATTTATCAGGGTAACATGACAGTAATGTAATACTTTACAAAGATGAAGAAATTATGGGATGAATTGACTTGTGTAATGCCCATTCCACAATGTACTTATAGTGCAGCCATGTCAATGACTGAGATAACAACTTCTAATTATTTGATGCAGTTTTTGATGGGGTTAAATGATACATATGATCATATTAGGAATCAGGCTTTATTGATGGATCCATTGCGTAGAGTTAACAAAGCTTACTCTATGGTTTTGAGGGTTGAAAAGCAGAGGTAGGTACATATTGCTTTTGCAAATGGTGTTGAAACTAATTTTATGCTTGCTAGAGGACAAAACCATAAGAAAGATGGGGTAGGAAAAAGTACATGTAAGAAGAAAGATGCAAGGAAAAAGGGTGATTGATTTTGTGAGTTTTGTAAGATAGAGGGACATGTGAAGGACACTTGTTTTAAGCTCCATGGATATCCAAACCGGCACAAAGAAATGAAAAAGCAGAAGGGTAAGCCACAAAGTAAAGAACTAATATGATTGAGACACCATTAGACAGTCAGTCTAAGCTGGCTGATGCAAAGGGAAGAGAATGGACCTCAACAATTACTGATATGATTCAACAAAAAGTAGCCAAGTTCATGAAAGGAAAAGTCGCATGTGTTATCAATCATGTGAACTTTGCACATATGGGAGATTTTACGGGTACCATTCTAAACCATTCATTACATACACTTGGTGAGTTAGAATATAGGACATTGATAATTGACACAGGTGCTTCAAATCATATGTGCATAGACCTAAACCTCATTGATTGTCCAATTGCTTTGACCAAAATGACACTAGTATACTTACCAAATGGAACCATTAAAATGGTTCATCATGTTGGAAATGTCATTTTACATCCTACAGTTGTTCTAAATGCATTACATGTCCCTCATTTCAAGTTTAATTTACTCTCAGTAAATAAACTCTAAAAAACAGTCAAAATCAAATTCATTTTTCATCCAACCTATTGTCTTTTACAAGACCTGCAAAGTAAAGAGGTACTGGTAGTGGGTAGAGTGTTAGACAATTTGTATGTGTTAGACAAATATTGTTTTTCATTTGAAACTTTACAAACTTACAAAGCACATATAATGTAATCTTTACAATCAAACAATTTACCTAGTATTGTTTTTCATTCTTTTCATTGTAAAGATTCTTGTTACATAAATAAAACTACCATTTCTTATGATCCAACTTGGCATAAAAGGCTAGGCCATGCATCCCTACTGTGTTAAAGCATTTAACATTCTTTGATGTTAATTCCATTGATTCTTGTAAACCTTGTGACATAAGGGAGAACTTCATTTTGGTCCCTATGTTTTTGAAAAATTTCTCATTTTTAAATACGAATCCGTTTGTAGCCTGTATGGTCCCTTACTTTTCAAAAATTCATCAAATTAGTCCTTCTGTAGGGACCAAAATGAAGTTCTCTTCTATTAAATATAGGGACCAAAATTATGACAGAATGATTAATTTGATGAGTTTTTTAAAAAGTAAGGGACCATACAGGTTATAAACGGATTTATATTTAAAAATGAAAAATTTTTCAAAAATATAGGAACCCAAATGAAGTTCTCCTGTATCAAAGCAACAAAGGCTACCATTTCAGAAAAGTAATATACATACTACTAAGATTTTTGAGTTGATACATGCAAACCTTCGGGGGCCTTACAAACAACCCTTACTTATAGTAGCACATTACATGTTAATAATTGTGGATGATTTTAGTAAAGCAACTTGGATTTTTTTTATTACAACAAAAGCATCAAATTGCTCAAACCTTGGATAATTTGTTCAAAATGATTCACAACCAGTTTCATGTTCAAGTTAAATGTATTAGAACAGATAATGGTACTGAGTTTATGAATTAAGGCTATTAAAAACTATTTTTAGATTTTGGAATTTTGCATCAAAAAACTTATGTTTACACTCCACAACAAAATGGAATTGTGGAGAGAAAACATAAGCATCTTTTACAAGTAGCAAGAGCCCTCATTTTTCAATCTCATTTACCAAAAATTTTTAGGGAGAATCTTTGTTAATTGCAACTTATATCATAAATAGGTTGCCAAGTTCCGTTCTTAAATGGAAAACCCCATATGAAATTCTTTTTGGAAAAACACTTGATTATCAATTTTTTAAGACATTTGGTTGTCTTTATTATGCTACTAACACTCATCCATATAAAGATAAATTTTATTAAAGAGCTTTTAAATGTGTTTTCATTGGATATGGGACTAGTCAAAAGGCTTACAAAGTCTATGATATGCTTTCACACACCATTAACTTTTCTAAAGATATTGTTTTTCATGAAGAGGAATTTCCATACAACAACATTTCTCCTACACCACCTTCTATTCTATTGCCTGTTATTTCAAATACAGAAGATGATGATTCTACTCCTTTATTTCATGACTCGAGTTTTCACCACAAAAGCATAGACTAAGAGTATAAAATCATGCATAATTTTAGCTCGATCACATTGCTATAGAGATCAGATCCTGATTTCTCTGCGATGGAGTCCCTCTATTGTCCCCATCGCACTATGAAGACAAAAGAGGTGGTCTTCATCGTCTCCATGGTTTGTCTTTTTATTTTTTTTAATTTAATTTTGATCTCTTATATCAAGTTCTAATTTTTGATATGTTTAATTTGTTTTTTTCTAATTTTTAATATGTAACTTTTTTATTTTTTTTAATTTTTAATTTTTTTATCTACATCTCAACATTTTTTTTTTGAAATATCCATCTTAGCATCTTTATTGTTTAAAATGATTTTTTTATTGTTTACTTAAAAAAAAAAAAGAAATAACAATGATATTAAAAAAATAATTATATTATTGTACACATGTCACTTTTTCATTGGTGGAATGATATGTAATATTTTGCTTTCATTAGGGGCAAAATGGTCATTTTAGGTGATGACGGGCAATTTAGTCTTTTTTATTTTTTTTGGTTTGGTTTGACTATAAGTTGATTAAAGATTTTAACTTTTTTTTAAGAGTTTTCAAAACTTTAGCAATAAAATGAACTGTTTTTAAAAGAGTTTTATAAACCTGATATTTTTCGAAATCTCAAGAACTAAAATGAAGCTTTTCCTTTAATCAAATGCTTAAAAATGTGTTTGAAGAAGAGTTACCAAGTAGAAGACTTATAAGGCTTTCATGAAGACAACATTGAATTTTTACTTCAGGAAGTGCTAATAAAACTCATGGATAAATTTATTTCCCCCCTATAACTTGATAAAATAGCCAAAAAACTATCTAACTTAAAAAAATTCCTAAGAACTCCCCTATAGTTTACAAAAATAGGTTAAAAAACCCTTTATTGTTTATCAAAATAGCCGGAAAAAAATCCTCTACCGTCAACTTAGACATTAAAATCAGTGTTTAATCGTTAACCAGGAAGGGTATTACTATCAACTCAATGTAAAATAAGTTTTAAAAAATGTGAACAAAAAGATAAGTGCCATATGTACATTATATCCGAAGTTAACAGATTATATATTTTTAAAATAATTAAAAAAATTTAAAATGAAGTAAATATTAATTTTTTAAAATAATTTATAATTTATATGTTTGGTCTCTCTCGTCTCTCTTTCTCTCTCTCTTTTCCTCATCTTCTCTCATCAGTTTCATCTTCTTCTTCCTCTTTTTTCTCTCCTTTTTCTCATCTTTTCCTTTGGGTTTCCAAGTCTCTAGGTCTAGTGTTTATCATCAAAGGTAGTTCTCTCTCTTCTCCGTTTCTCTCTCAACTTCTTTCTCTCTCGGGTTCTTGGTCAACTTCTCTCTCTTCGCTCTTGACTTTTTTCTCTCTTTTCTCTTGGTTTCGAATAACCTAAATCAACTTGGATTTGTTCAAAGATCATTCTAATGATCTTCGAACAAACTCAGGTCTCCTAGTTTGTTTAAATATCATTTAAATTTGGGTTTCAAAACTCAAATCTCATTCTTTAGGTTTTGAAACCCATAAATGATATTTGCCTTCATCTGGTTGAGGATGAAGATCTTCAACTAAATGAAGATAATTTTTTTTTAACTTTGTTTTAAGAAAATAATATTGATATTTTTCATGTTAATGATGGTGATAAATTTGTGTTTATATTGATGATATTGATAATGGTGATGAATGAGATGATGTTGATGATGGTGATAAATGGGGTGATGTTGATGAATGGATAAGCAAAATTGAGAAGTAGAACTGAGTGAAAAGATGAGAAGTACAGAGCCGAAGATGATGAAGAATGACAGTAGGTATGGTGGTCGTTCGAGTTCGATTCTGGAGAAGATAGCGAGGTGGAATATCTTCACCTTAAAAAGAACTTTTTTGTAAAGCATTTTTTTCAATCTTCTGAATTTTTTTAAAATTTTCTTTTTGATTATATTTTAAAATGATATCCACTGTTCATAAATCTCATAGTAATTTTTCAAATAAAAATTATTAATATTTTTTAATTATATATATATTATTTTTAATAATTGATTGATTGACTAAAATTATGCATGATTTTATATCATTAGCCTATGCTTTTGTGATGAAAACTCAAGTAAATAGGGGTGTACTAAAATTTTCTGAGTGTTTTGTGCAGAATTTGAATAGAGAGATTGAATTATACTTTTTGAGGTAAAAGTGTAAATTTCGAAAGTTGAGAGGTCTTTTTGTAATTTTCCCATAAGCTATAGCTATAGGTGAATTTCATGCAGGCCAAACCAGCAGGTAGCTATTAGGAGCATATGCAGGTCTATTGCCTGTGTCCATGGGTTGCGCCTCCTTGTTGCACGAGTAAAGTAACTTGCAGGGGAGTTCAACAATTTGAAAAGTCAATCATTCAAGTCAATTTTAGAAGCTCATTAGAAGAGATTTTTGCACCAAAATTAATGGAAACATATCCAGTAATTTGGTCAGTAATTGATGCATGTTGCAAAAGCTCTTGATCTCAGTTTTGATAGCAATTCAATTGCATGGAAGGAGATCTTTTATTTAAAGAAATTCAAGTCAAAGTTTTGATGATTTTGTAAGGGAAAATGATAACATTCAATGCAAAAGATTCAAGAGGGTTATTGATGGCAATTAGGAGAGTATCATGGAAGTAAATTAGGAAAGTATCATGGAATTAAATGGGGAGAAAATCAAGGAAGTCAACTTTGTGTAAGAAAAAATTTCTCTCCCTTCTCATATAAATTCATTCTTTTCATGCTCAGAGGGAGGTCTTTTTGGATTGGTTTGGTTTTTAGGTTTTTCTAGTTTCTTTTTGGACGACAGCAGAGAGGGTTTGAGAGGAGTGGAGTTGTAGACAATCTCAACGTTGCTAGAATTCAACTTGTTCCAGTTGATTTAAATGCAAGAAGCATCTCAGAAAACAACACAGTGACTATTTCATCTTTTTGTTTGTTCATTTCAATATTGAATGTTTTTATTTTAATTTTGTGCATTGTGTTATTCAACTTTATGTCGAACTAATTTTAATTTCTAAGGCTACAATGTAGCCAATTTATATCATCGTCTATTCAATGATTTTTCGTATTAATTAATTATTATTTTCTTTTATATTTGTATTCCATTCTATTAAAACTTACTGCTATCAATTAAATAAGTTATGTTAATTGATAGATCTTGTGACTATGATATACTTGACAAAGGTATTATGTGTCAGACGTCAATAGAATAGCATAATCTATATAACATAGATATATACCCGTAGGGATTGTATAATCATATGTGGGTAATTGAAACTTAATGAATTCAGATTATTTAATTTACATAGACATATAGTAGATTAATTATCCTGGGTAATATTACTTGACCGTTCGAAAGAGGCTGGTAATTAATCTAAAGTTTTACCCGATTAAATACAATATAAAAGTGATTATTTGTGTAAATAAAATGAGAATAGGTTGATAAAATAAAAAATGAAATTATGTCTTAGATCTACTCATCTGCTGTTGGTTTCATCAATTAATTTGTTTGTTTATTTGATTTTTCTTTATTTTTATTAAATATATATTTTCAATTAATTAAATTTAATTCTCCCTTAATTTTGGTAGTTTGAATAAAATTGTTGTCAATCAATTTTGGTAATTAGTAAGTAAAATTAGCAATTATCTCTATGGGAACGACCTTGATTTGTCATTATATTACATTGTGACCGTGTATACTTGCACGCAACCTATCGTAATTAGTGCATTATGAATTTACCCATCAATAAAAGGCAATTTTGTCTTTCTATGCATTGCCACTGTCAAGACACTTTTTAATAACAAAGTTAATAGAATGGAGAAAATGGAATTACACCAAACTATAGGGGATCTTTACTAATTCGATCAAACAACAGGGGCTCCTTAGTGTTATTCCGTAAAAATCAAATAAGTTTTTTCGGTGTTACGGAAAGAAGCCCTCAGTTATTTGATGCCAATTTATATGATTTACACTAAGTTCGATGTGGTCTCTTTTGTTTGATCTATTCTAGGAGTGAATTGAGAATTTTATATTATGGGGTGTAACTAAAACACGAGTTATATTTTTTTTTTCCTTTTTTTTTAATAAGTGAACTGACAGGACAAGACCTGAATTTTCCTATAATGAATCTAGCGGTCCCGCCGAGTACTCTACGAACCCTTCTGTAGTCTAATTAGTAAGACCCAAAAGGATGTCGTGGAACGAACCCTTAACTTTTAATCTTTTGCTAAGTATATGAAACATAAATTTTCAAAAAATAATTTAAAAGTATAATCACGAATATTCAAGTATGTAAAACGTGTATGCAAATAATCGCTAATATTTTTTATATATAATAACATAATATACCACCATAAATATAGCTAGTTTTATAACCCAAAGTATGCATATGCACATGACTTATATACAAATCAAAATATTCATATAAATGACTTCGCAAC
This sequence comes from Litchi chinensis, assembly GCA_019925255.1. Lineage (NCBI taxonomy): Eukaryota > Viridiplantae > Streptophyta > Magnoliopsida > Sapindales > Sapindaceae > Litchi > Litchi chinensis. The sequence continues at coordinate 1,707,325 of CM034463.1, forward strand.
ATCATAGATCATCTCTGACCCACCTAATCCGTAAGAGGAGAAAGGGTATCCTAATCGCTCGTTCCTACACCTGGGGAGGTTTTTATAACATAAAACCAAAAATGTTGTGAGCTACAGAAGCTCGGTGAATGTGTAAACATTTCTATTTAAATTAATCTTTATAAAATCTGCCTCCTGAAAAATATTTGAAAAACATTTTTATTTAAAACAATTTCATTTCTAAAAACTTGTGTTTTATAAAATTACTATGAAGTTTCAAAACTCGTGCTAAATTAAGCTCATAAAATACTAAACCATTTCATAAATTTTCAAGTATGGCTAAAACTTTTTCTTTCTAAAATCCACTTTTTAGTTGTATATTTTTCTTTCTAAAAATGCATTAATGGGAACCCAAGAGAAGCTACAACTACATGGCAACTAATCTAGCGCCACTCAATGTGGAGTCACACGGCGTAAAAGCTAGCATTGCACACTGTGACAAAACTACAAAGACATCTTGCTATCATGTGACAGAATTTTACATCACACATTGCATAGAGAGATAATTGCCCGCAAGTGTAGAGAGCGACGCAACAGACACGATAGACTCAATCCCCTCGAAGTTAGAGACACACACTTCCAATAACTTGTCATACACTGCAAGGTATACCAAACGGGTCTGCATCTATGAAATCTATAAATTTGGATAGTCCACTAGCCTTTAAAAACTTTTTTTCTTTCTATAAATCAAATAAAATTCTTTTTCATTCTATAAACATAAAAAATATATGAACATGTTGTATCTCATTCCATTTCATACTAGTATATAAAATAATTTATAAACTAAAAGAATTGATGGAATTTATAAAAAAAAATTCTGGCAAGATAAGCTAAAATGTTTAACATTAATGAAACTATTTTCACATTTACAACTTGCTTCCTAATTCACTAACAATCGTTCTTCTGTGCCCTCTATCAGCTAGCTGCGTCACTTACATTTAAATATCAGCACGATTTCTTAGTCATAATAATCCATTCGAAAATCTCAATCTTCCATCATACAAAACACCGCACTCTAAATTAGAATGGACTAAGCTCGAGCTGCAAGCTACTACCCAACTCGTTTTCTGAGAGCTTCTACCCAGCTCACTTAGCCTGGACAGCGGGCTTCTCCCAGCTTACCCTTAGCGAGCTACCTCTCTAGCCCAGCTCACCCCTTTTTCAAGCTGTTATATTTAGCTCATCTTGGACCAGTTTTCTACGAACTGCGGACGTCGTCCAACTCATCCTTGCGAGCTGCTGCCCTAGCTAGCTTGGTCTAAACTGTGAGCACTACCCAGCTCGCCAAGCATACCTTTTGCAAGCTACTGCCTCTTGTCCAACTTGGACAGGCATTGCAAAGGGGATTGCAAGCATTACCCAGCTCGTTCTTGGTGAGCTCCCACTGTAGTCCAGCTCAATCCTAACTCATGTATGCTAAATCCTAACATTTCTTTTCATGTTTTACACTAGCAACCACATCCATAACAATGACTTAACATTTAATACACCGGTGACCAATATATGGCAGCTCGCATCCTCAAAACTTATTTCAACTCTAACATCACATTTTCGTTTCACACAAGGAAGAATTCGTGAGATCTCGCACTCACCTCGCCAAATCAATCTCCAAACTGACCAGTATAATTATTGCTCTTTTTGGGTATTCTTGATTACAAACTCCCTTCCAATCCAAATGACATGTATATGTTAGAAATACTCAAAATCAATTCAAAATCTATAAGACAGAAAGCTTACCTTCTTCCGCTTGGCAGAAAACTTCCTCCTTGGTTGAGCTCCTCTTTCTCTTGCAACGTTTTCCTCTTGATTCACTCTTATGTTTCTCTCAAAATGGCTCTCAGATGATCAGAATAAATCAAACCTAACTTGCTCTCGGTCACAACTCTCTCTCTCTCTCTCTCAAGAATGGTTGAATGCCTCTTATTTCTCTCTCAAACTTCTCTTTTCAATTCTCTTATCATGACAAAGTCACTCCACTTTATATAGATCTCCCAAGTTAGTGGGTTTCATGTGTTATCCTCTCATTGACTCATTTTGTTTCACATAGATTGTGCTTCTTCATGAGATCTCATTTCATGTAATACTTACATATAATTCTGGTATGCTTGACTTACGTAAAATATCTTCTTTGTCCCCTAAAAATTTTAAATTTCCATTCTAGCTCACACAAATCCCAAAAATATTCTGTGGTCATTAAATCTTCAATCTAACCATAAAATATTCAAATTGGGTATTTAAAATTAATCAAAATATTTCCATCGTTAAAAATATACTTTATTCATTTCGTCTACAATACTGAGTTCAGAAAAGGGGTTACATGAACCCTAGAATTAAGATAAAAATTTCATAGATAAAATAATAAACAAACTATAATTATTCATTTTGTTTAGTAAATTTTTAGTCACCAAACATAAAATAATTAGCTATTCCAATAAGTTCACACAACAATGTATACGCCATATGATCCTAACGACAAACAAATCATAGATATATATATATTTTTTTTTGAGAATACATATATAATTCATTGAACTAAACCAGAAATAAAACATAATTTTTTTAAGGCATAAAAATTAAGTTCTTAAAAATTTATTTTTAATTACATATTCGAGTTTGATGGTTAATTAACAAGCTAATTTTTTTTCTTCCTTTTAACCTTTTTACTCTCTTTTGCCTAAAAATTTGTGTGTGTAAAAATGGTATTTAATTTAATTCCTCTATTTTAATACATGTTATTTTTATGAGTTTTTTTTTTTTTTTTTTTTTTTTTTTTTTTGCATATGTAAATGAAATCATTCGGTATTTGAATCTTTTCATTCATCAATGAATTAAAAACAGTTACAATATATATATAGATATACATATATATGACTAAAAATTATTTTCCGTATTTTAGAGGGTTCTTTAATTTATCATTTTTTCCCTTGTTTCATTAGAATGGCAGAAGAGGGAATTGGGAAGGGTTCAATTCACAAAATGAACAATGTAGATATATTGCGGAATTTTAAACATACAAAAACTATTAAAATTTCATTGGTAACCTACTTTGTTTATTATTATTATTATTATAATTGTTATTATTAGATGTTAGATTACTTAATTAGATTTTTATTGAAATTGTAAAACAAAGAAGGTTTAAAAGCTATAATTGGATATGGTTTGGTGTTTAAGAAATGTTCCCTCTTTGAATGTTGTCTAAATTTTTGTATCATAAAAGAATCAAAAGCCGGGCATCCGTTGAAGACTGAACCTCCTCCAAGGGTTATCGAGTATAATAGAAAGCGAGTCAAAGTTAAGGCACGTGCAAAACATTGTTAAAATAAGTGACACCAAAAGTAATAACAATTAAACAATGTTGCGTCTCTACATAATGCTGTAATGTAGTTGCTTTGTTAAATTATTATTTTGTGTTTTATTGTGTACAATGTTGTTTCAGCTTTTAAATTGAAGTAGCTGGTAAATTTTATGAGATTTTTTATTTTAGACAAAAAAAAAAAAAAAAATTGATGTTAGGAATGTAGGATGGGCAAAAAATATTATGAGTGGGCTTTGATCCCCTTTTAACGGATCATGTTTTAAACAGATGGTATTTACACCCATTACAATTGCTTGTATACCCTCATGGATCAGGACTTGATCCCTTTTAACGGATCATGACTTGGCCGAAAGAAGACCCTCACGGAGAGCCAGAAACTCACCTACTTCAAGAGAAAAGTGCCCCACCAAGAGCTTTGAGAAATCCTTATGTCGACACATGAATTTGGTCGATCGAAGTTTTTGACTCAATACCTGTGAATTAAGCAAAACAAAGTAGAAAACAAAGAAGAAAGAAGAGGAAGAACAGCTACAAGGGACTTTTACGTGGTTCAGTCAAAATAGAAGTCTATGTCTGCGACTACTTCTCTGGTTATTCTGGCAGAGTTGTAGCATATTATTGATTTATGTCCCTCTTTATAATGAATTTCAACTCCTATTTATAGTATAAAATGTTACAGTTTGAGTACAAATAAAATATAAAAGAATATCATATTACAATTCCAAAACTAACGTCTATCAATTAAGAAATATACTCCATCAAATCAGGAACTTGATTTTATCTCCAATCATGACAGTTGACTTCTTCTCAATTTAAGTTGTTGTCTTTCTGGATAGATTCCCTTAATGTGCACTTCAAGCTACGAGCTGAGCCTCGTTAGAACGACCTCGGGCTGAGTATGAGGTGAGCATGAGTCATGGTTGACCTGCGACCTACGTAATGTAGTGGTGAGCCGATCACTTCAGCGAGGTAGTTATTGACGAACTGGGCTTTTGCATGCTAAGCCAGTCCCTTGGATCAATCTGTTGGGTTCTTATCTTTCGAATCTATCCATTGGATTGGCTTGTTAGGTTTTTACCAGCCCATTTGCGTAGTCCAAAATATACCCATAACACCTTAACAACAAACCCCTGGTGATCTCTGGTCACAACTCCCAGGCCCACACCACCAGAACGACGCAAGACAGCAGCGTCAGTATTCAATTTCAAAGAACCTCGTTCGTGAGGGCACCAAGAGGTGGAAGAAGGAAAAGATGGTACATGATTTGTAGAAGAAGCCTCACGGACCTTTTGAAATTCTTCCACGAAGTTAACCGCCCACGAAGCCACTGAAACATTATCTCTCACTACTCCTGCAAAACGTTTGGCATTTCTGTTATGATGATATTGATCACTTTGCTACGGTCTCTTTAGCAGATGATCATTCACCTACCTATGATCCGTCCTTTTGTCCAGACATGAGTCGTGGATGAGTTGGGTTTTGAGTTCTGTAAAATCTATGGATGGTTGGAGTGCATAGAGACTTAAAAGGTAAGCATAACTTCCTTGCAGATCACCTCTCTCGTCCAATCCAAACAGTTAAAACAGTCTCAGCTTTCTCAGCTTTGCCTCTTCTGTTTATGTTTCAACCGTCTAGGTGCTTAGTCCCGTGATGGTTCCAGGCTGGCCTCTTTCCATTTCTTTTCATTTCCAGAGATAACCTCATCACTGGAGGATTCACTGGATTAAAACTAAGATACATGAGAGAGAGAACAAAACGGGCGGAATACCCGATCCTTTATCCCTGTTCTCGCTCTCTCATTTCTCAGTGCTAATCTGGAACCATCACGGGACTAAGCACCTAGAGAAACTCCTCGGAAACTCATCGGAGTACCAGTATCCTTGCTGCCCTAACGCCCTCCTGGCTAAACGGGAGACCGTAGCAAAGTGATCAATATCTGATGAGCTGGGGCCTACGGTATCTTTTTTCTTTCTTCTGTTTCCGAGGAGTTTCTCTAGGTGCTTAGTCCCGTGATAGTTCCAGATTAGCACTGAGAAACGAGAGAGCGAGAACAGGGATAAAGGATCGGGTATTCCGCCCGTTTTAGCCAGGAGGGCGTTAGGGCAGCAAGGATACTGGTACTCCGATGAGTTTCCGAGGAGTTTCTCTAGGTGCTTAGTCTCGTGATGGTTCCAGATTAGCACTGAGAAACGAGAGAAATCTGGATCTATTCTGCTACTCTTCACCACCAGATGATCTGGCGAGTACAAGATCGCTTAGTCCCGTGATGGTTCCAGATTAGCACTGAGAAACGAGAGAGCGAGAACAGGGATAAAGGAGCACTAGGTTCAGCTGCACACTTTAGCCACAGAATCCCAGGAGTCAAATTTCAAGCACCCTGCAAAAAACTCCAAAATAGAGGAAGGTTTAAGACTCAAAACTCTATGAGCCACATGACACCAGTTCCAGGTTTGTTGAATAGCAGTGCAACGAATCAGGGCATGACCAGTGTTTCCAGCTCTTCATCGCACAAAGGACAGCACCCCAACACGATGATACCTCTGCGAATAAGATTTGCTTTGACCGGAAGAGCATTTAGGCAAGCTCTCCAGACAAAATGTTTCACCTTTTGGGGAATCCGAAGGTTCCAAAGGGTCATCCACCAATTGTGAGAGGCCGAGACGTTGGACGAGGAAGCTCTCGAAATCTCATCAACCTCCACTCAATAGCCACTCTTAACTGTGCATCTGCCCTTTTGATCAAAATGCCATTTTCTTCTATCTTGAACTCTCCTAAAGCTTAGGGGAATAGATAAGATGATATCACGATCAACCGGGAGGCAAACTTGGTTGACTTGATGAACGTCTCAGCATCTTGAAACTTGGTCTATTAAATCAGCTACAGCCATGCTGTCATCTGAGGCAGGGGACACCACTTTGAATGAAAAGGGTCTTGGGACCCACGGATCTCTGAAGACTTTTATACTTTGACCATCTCCAACCTCCCATCGAAGACCCTTGATAAGAAGCTCTTTACCCCAAAGCACAGCCTCCACACATGGGAGATACCAGCTCTAGTAACAGCCTGCAAAAATTCAGCATTAGGATGGTATTTGGCTTTAAAGAGATGAGCAGTTTAAGTCACTTCTTTTCAGTAGTTTCACATAATTGATAACTATCCTAAGTCTATCGTGTAAGACCTTGGGGCAACATTCATATTATAAGACATGCATGGCGTACGTGAAGAAACCGAAGAGGAAGAAGCAGATACAGTTCGTATACTGGAAATTTGGAACAGGTTGGCCTTTTGTTTAGGTCATCAATTGGGTTGTGGATCTAAGCCCAGTATTTCCCCAATGACATTTCTTTCCCTTGAAGAAAATTATAGTGTAATTTGGTGAATATATATAAATATATATATATATATATATATTTCAATAATTGGGAGACTGTGTACTTCTATTTTGACTAATATATATGATTTCTCTAAACAACACACGTTTGCCAAATCCTTTATTAGAAAAGACAAATTTCTCTTCGCAATTTCATGTTAAAACCCTCCCCTTTTACAGCATAAACAAATCTGAAGTTTTCTTTTTCTTCTTGCTCTTCTTTTTCATAGGTTCAACTTGTCATGGACTAACGACAACCTGACCTTTAGGTACTAAATCAGCTATAACTTTCTCCAAAAAAAACTCTAATTTATGAATTAGCGATTACAAAAACTAGACATATGTTACATAAAATGAAACGTACATCATATTTAAGTAAAGTAAGTAGTCTTAAGCTTAAAATCATAACAGAATCATTAAAATTAATTAAAAAAAAAAAAGCTATGTAAAGTTATAATTTTCCTCAACGAGTTTTCATATATTGAAATTGTTTTATGACCACTTCTTTATTAATTTGGTCAAAAATATTTTTTCCACATATGCAACTAAACTATCATTTAACCATTGATCTCTTATTCGATTATATGGTTCAGGTTTCACAATATTCATAACAAAAAATATTTTTTCAATAATAGTAGTTGCAACAGTTAGTAGTAAGCCATGTTTTGAATTTTTTTCAAATTTTGAATTTTTATTGATTTTAAGTAAAATAAAACTGTAAAATAATATATATAAAAAGCTGAATCATGACAATATGTAGATAATTGTAATGCAATTACTTAAAATTTAAGATTTTAGAATTTATTGATGGGACATATGAAAGTATGTTAAATTTAATTTATAAAAATAAATTTAATAGATTAATCAGGTAAGTGATAATATGTCAAGTGAAAGATGCAGGAAAAAAAAAATTGTTTAATAAAATTGCAATTTGCCAGTAGGTTTGTTTGGCCCATTAGAAATTGCAATTAGCCAGTAGGTTTGTGTGGCCCATTAGAAGAGAACATATACCTGACTAACAGAAAAATATTATAAAAAGAAAAGCATTAATTGATTGGAAGTAAATATAGAGATAACCCCAATTTTTCCCTTATAGTTTGATGAAATAGTCAATTTTTCCCCTGTAGTTAAAAATTCACTTGAAAAAAATGAATATCATGGGAGAAATTGACTATTTCATTAAATTATAGGAGGAAAATTGGCTATTTCGTCAAATTATAGGAGGAAAATTGGCTATTTCGTCAAATTATAGGAGGAAAATTAGGATTATCCCGTAAATATATATGTATAGAGCAGCAAAAGTAGGTATGAAAAAAGTAATAAAAAAAGTTATTTAAATAATAAACAATAGTGCTAAAAGTAGAATAATAATTACAAACGAGAAGGTGTGTGTTTATTTATTTATTTAATTTTTTAGGGCGGGGCAGTGGGGATTAAATCCAGTTTGAGGGGGATTCACGAACTGTGACTTTGTTATATACCAAAATAATTTTTTCTACTTACATTTTATGTTTTACAATAATGATGAAATTTAAATTTTTAATCCTAAAAGGAAAGCGCTCAACCATTTTCATTAAGAAGGTAGTGTGTAAACAAGCCAACCAAACAAACAAAAATAATAATAAATTAACCATTAAAAGAAGAAAGAAAGAAGGAGTCGATGGTCGAATGGTTGCTGGTGCCGTTGGCACCAGTCAACCTCCACGCCAAGTGTAGGCGTGGTTCGACACCCGCTCCCCCCTCTTTCTATATATATATATATAATAATATAATATATAATCTTATATAATATATAATATATTAATAATTTCTGTCCCACCATCAGTGTGGGTTGTCCTCCCACCCCTGTGTGGGTTGTTCTCCCACCTCAGTGTGGGTCTCTCCCCCACCTTCGTGTGGGTGGCTCTCTTCCACTTGGGAGTCGTCCCCCAGGCCGTGCCACAGTGTAATATCTCGGTTCAATGGTCCTGGTTATTCTCTGGGCTTGTCCCAGTTACAGTTCCTGTATTCAAAAAAAAAAAAAGGAGCCGATGTGACACAATACTTTATTACATAGGAATAGTGTCAGATAAAAACAAGAGAAAATCAAATTTTTTTAAGAGCGACAATATTTACGTCCCAAAAAACTGCATCTGCACCCATTTTTGTACATACAACCCATTAAGATTTTTTAAAACATCTTGTAAGAACATCTCATATATTACCAATTTATCTTTTTTTTTTCTTATGATTAAATATTATAAAAATAACAATATATAATTAAAATAAAAATAGTATGGTGGAGGCCTAGCTACCCTTAATTATATATTTTTTCCTTACAAGGACAGATCGAGAGGTAAATAACTTCATCTTCCTTGTAGGCTTCTGGTTTTGCAATCACCTATCGTCTATCAACACTGAAGTTTATACTGCATCTCTAGATTAAAAATTATTTATTTTAAGTGTTGTTAGAGTAATATTTCGAGGAACATTTCTATGATATTCGATTAAAGAATCAAAAGTGAACCAATAGTCCGTAAAAGGGACTATGCAACTCAAAAAAAGAGCTTTGATCTCCTTCTTTTTCTCTTTCTTTTTATTATGTCAATAACTAGGTCACTTAGAGATTTCATCATTTCATTCAAGGTTTGATTCAAAGAAAAAGAACTGTGCTTAGCCCCCCTCATGAAACGGCTCTGCTGTAATGGAAAGCAGAGGGTCCCGATTTATATAGACAGCCAATCTTGGGCTCATAGAAGCAATCCTCATCTGATAAGCCCAGAGTATTGTAAATACAATTAACTTAATTCTTTATAATGCTATTTAAGGACAATGTTAGAATTTTAGAAAACATTGATGATTTGGGGTATACCGCATACATACGATTTTGGAGGTGTGAAAATAAGGATAATTCCAATTTCCCCCCTGTAGTTTGAGGAAATAGTCAAAATCCCCCTTTCACTTGAAAAAATTAATGAACAAAAAGGAGATTTTAGCTATTTTCTCAAACTACAGGGGGAAAATTGGGATTATCCCTATAAAAATATCACCGCTCTTTTTTTAAATATTCAAATGGGCTATGGGACCCATCTGGTCTCATGGTAGGTTTGTCTCCAGTTTTTATATAAGAAAAGTACTACGGATAAATAATAAATAATAAAACAAAAACCGTGTCTGAGGGGAAGAGAGTTAAGACACTTGACAAGCAGCAAATTTGTTTGTTTGTTTTTTTTTTTTTTCTTTTTTGAGAAACAGAGCATACTATTAAGCACAAACCCTCGGAGGAAAAATACAACAAATATCGATATTTTGTCAACACAACGCCTCCAAAGAGGACAAGACAATAAAAGCAAGGTTATAGGCTAAGCGATTTCATTTTCTAGGAATGACTAAAACCCTATTAACACCCAACTCTATACACTATGCCTTGATATCATCGATTAAAAAACTAGAAGCCCCTCTACAAATCTTATTCGAGTTAATCACAGAGGCCACATTCGAGGAATCCACCTCTACCCACTGCACTCTCAAACCAGCAGAAAAGGCAAACCTAAGCCCTTCTTTAAGCGCAACCAGCTCACCGACCTCAGGAGAAAACACCCATTGCCATTGCTTAGCAGAAGCTAACATCACAAAACCTGCACTGTCCCTAATAGTGAAACCCAAACCAACCGCAAGACTACCAGGGTGAACTGCAGCATCAGAGTTCAGTTTCAACTCACCAGCAGGAGGAGGGCACCACACCTGAGCAATAGGGAATGCACCAGGGGAGGGGCTGGGAAAGAAGGCAGACTTGGTGTTCTGAAACTCCTTAAGCATCTCCAACACACGGCTAGAGACCTCCTCTTCAATCCAAGCACCTGCTCTCTGACGCCTGGCATTTCGGTTTCCCCAAATACACCACAAAATCATACACACTTCAGCCAAAAACATTATCCCTTCTGACTAAAGCACTTCTAGCAACACACTAAGGACATTGTCCAAATTCATATTAAGGAGTCTCTTCTCTTTCTCAAAAGAGAGCCAAGACAATTCAGCAACCCTACATTTAAAGAGAGCATGAACATCAGATTCGATAGCACCATTACACCCCTCACAAACACATTCGGTCAGAATATTCCTACGAAACAGATTCACCTTAGTCGGGAGGGCCTTCAGGCACGCCCTCCAGATAAAAATTTGAACCTTTGGGGGCATGTTCAAGTTCCACAAGATCGTCCACCACTTGTGAAGAGCAGGAGCAGAGCTAGAGGCACCTTCACTGGCCAAGACATCATCTAAAGCAACTCGGTAGCCACTCTGAATCGAGTACAAACCTTTTTTATCAAAAAACCATCTTCTACGATCATTCTTATTGCGGCAGCTCAAAGGGATGGAAAGAACTTGCTCTCTGTCAACAAGCAGGAGGGCCTCATTGAGCTTCCGAAGGTTCCATTGATGCGAGTCATGCAAGATCAAGTCAGCAACCTTCAGGGAAGCATCATTCGGACGAGAGACTACTTTGAAGGACTTGGGTCTGGGGATCCAGGGATCCTTAAAGACCTCAATAGCTTTGTCGTTTCCAACCTATCAAATCAAACCTTTGTTTAATAACTCTCGGCCCCAGAGGAGACTTCTCCACGCATGAGAAACCTCATGTTTACTAGAAACCTACAGAAAGTCACAATTAGGAAAATACTTCGCCTTAAGAACATGAGCTGCAAGAGAGTTGGGGTTGGTTAACATCCGCCAAGCCTGTTTGGCCAGTAAGACCTGGTTAAAGAGGTAGAGGTCTCTAAAACCCAACCCTCCCTGAGATTTAGGTCTGCAGAGCCTTTCCCAACTAACCCAACTTACCTTCCTTCTCCCATCTTTTAAACCCCACCAAAATTTAGAAGCTAGAGCTCCCAACTCCTTACACAAACCCTGGTATAGGACTAGGTAACCATGGATGCAGATGATATAGCGAGGTTAAGCAAATTTGTTACCAACAAAAAAATAATAACAATAATAAACCATAAAAAGAAGGGAAAAAACATTGCTTGACAACAACACTTGAGGGGGCTTACGTGAGGCAACACTTTATTACTTATGAATCGTGTCAAACCAAAATAAGAGAGCTTCAATTTTTCTTTTATTATTATTATTTTTTTGGTTTAAATTTTCAAAGGGGAGATGCACCTGGTCCTAATGGATGGACCATTGAGTCAATTGCTGCCTGCAGATAGTAGAATCTGCACGGCATGCCTTTATGTACTGCGTTAAATGTGCCTGGGTAAGATAGGTAACTGATGGATGTGGGATTTTGTTTAGGGACGCCGACCCTACAATATCGATGTAATTAAATAAAATAGGGAATGTGTCATTCACACTTACATATATTTGTAAGCATAATGTCATTAAATCCATCCCATTATCGACTAGTTCTATCTCTCTCAAGAGTCAAGTCTCCCTTTAGTGGGCGGCGTTTCCACTAGATTAGAGGAGACACCAAATGTCATCATAGCTCCATTTAGTCAATTCGTGTCGAGTTATAAAGATTTTCCAATAACTCTTTTGAGTTGTACGATGGCCCGTGGGTTGGTTTCCCCTTTTTTTCTTTTTTTTTTCTTTTGACCAAAAGCCTACCCGGCTTATTTTTATATAAACAGAAAAAATAAATAAATAAATAAAGAATACTTGGCTTTTGACAAAACAATCAGCCACGTTAAAAACACTTATCATTTTATTTTATTCCGCGCTCCAACTTTCACGTTTTCTACTCGCAAGTTGCTTGATGTCGTGGCCCAGTGCACCCAGTGTTTTTTCTTATAGTAAGGCAACGATTGGAGCAGCAATATCCATCATATGCATAATTTTAGTCTGATCCATTTATAGACAAATTAATTATATTTAAATCCTATAAGTTAGATGACAGTTTTATTACTTCAGTATGGATTCTTTTTTTTATTTTTTATTTTTTATTTTTTGTCTAGTTGAGAATAGAGTTAAACTAATATTTCGTTCCAACTGTTTCTTAGTATCTTGATCTCTAAGGTCCTAATAATTGTAACAGATATAGTTTTCTATCGTCACTTGTTACACACAAACTTATAATTGCTACCGTAAAACGACAGTTACCATATATTCTTAGGGCCCCTCATTTGGCGTATGCAGAATTTCACGTTATATTATGTCGTGCTCAATCCGTTGCACTTCTTTTCTCTCCTTCCTTAGTGTGACTGTGATCCCACTCATTATTCAATTGATTTGATTGAGATGCTTTACGAATCTCACACTCCCTTATAAGAGGGTTACTCCATCCATCCGTTCGTCTCCCCTTCTCTTTCTCTCTCAGTTTTTTTTCCTGAGTTTTGTCTCCCACCAAAGTCTCTCCTTGTAATCTCATACCGGCTTCTCTTTTCTAAATTCTGTCTCTCTCTAAAATCTCTCCTTCTCTTGCCATTTATGTATGCAACTGGGATTTTCCCATCTTTAGATACACAGCATGAGCTCACTTTGGCTTTGATGTGAGTTATCCAGTTTGGCCAGGGTGATGTGGGATGGTTCCATTTTCTCTACCACTTGTAAGCCAAACTGGAATTTGCCCAATAAATTAGTGTTTTGGGTTGTTGACGCAGAACGGAAGTTCTAGGGTTTACCAGCGTAATCCCTAACGTAACAACTGGAATCCACCAGCAAATATAGAATGAACGTAAACTGAAATTTCAAAATATTATTCAATAATCCGAAATTGATAACAAATGATCCTTAAATAGGTTCCTGGAAACCCTAAAAAGAAAAAAAATACTAAAATATCCTTATGCTAAGCCAAAAACGGAAAATAAATAAAATGCAAATAAAACGCCAAAATCTTCGGGTGCCCGACGACCTAACTTAAACAGCTCCGTTGAGGATGTAAATAACGTCAACCGGGGTACCCCGGGTTGCTACGCTCTAGAACTCTGAAAACCCTTTCCGAAAACATATTATAATAGGAAATCTGACAACCGAGTCAAAAGTTATGCCCGTTTCTTTGAAACACTTCTTTTGGACAATTTCCGATCCATCTCTTCTTCAAACTCCAAAGCCAACTGTCCTACATCAGTCTCCCCCACCTGTGAAGAACTCGACCTCGAGTTATAATCAGGATAAAGTGGAACATCGTCACAAAACTCATAAAGATCAGCCACATTGAAGGTACGAGAAATGTTCATATCAACCGGCAAGTCCACCACATAGGCATTGTCATTGATCTTCTTGATCACCTTGTACGGTCCATACTTCCTTGGCTTCAGGTTGTTATAGGAACCAACTGGAAACCTCTCTTTACGCAGAAACACCATAACCTGGTCACCCTCAGCAAACAATTTCTCACGCCTTTTAACATCTGCTGCAGCCTTATACTTCGCATTTTTCTCCTCTAACCGCGCCTTCACTTCAGCCTGAACATTCCGAACCTGCTCAGCCATTGTCTCAGCAGCAACACTCATACCAGTAACCTTGGGAAGCCTTGCCAGGTCTAATGCATGCTTAGGAGGTTGCCGATATACTAAAGCGAAAGGGGATTTACCCGTAGCAGTATGAACAGCATTGTTATACGCAAATTCAGCTTGCGCCAGAGCCACGTCCCACTGTTTTGGCTTGTCTCCACAGATACTCCGAATTAAATTTCCCAGAGTCCGGTTCAGGTTCTCCGTCTGACCGTCAGTTTGTGGGTGGGCAGTGCTACTGAACTTCAAAGTAGTATCCATCCGCCGCCACAATGTAACCCAGAAGTGGCTTAGAAATTTTGAATCCCTATCAGATGTGATAGACTGGGGTACACCATGTAAGCGAACCACCTCCCGAAAGAACAGTTGAGCCACATGTGATGCATCAGCTGTCTTCCGACAAGGAATGAAATGTCCCATCTTGGAGAACCTGTCAACCACAACAAACACTGAGTCAACTCCACGCTGAGTTCGTGGAAGTCCCAAAACAAAATCCATCGACAAATCCTCCCATATTGCATTTGGTACAGGAAGAGGCATGTAGAGTCCAGTATTCTGCGCCTGTCCTTTAGAAGTCTGACACACATAGCACTTACGCACCAAATTACCCACATCACGTTTCAGCTGAGGCCAATAATACCGCTCGGCTACCCCACTGATAGTCTTGTCACGACCCAAGTGTCCACTCAAACTTCCACCATGCAACTCCCGAATCAGTTTCTCTCTCAAAGAGCTCCGCGGAATACATAACTGATTACCACAGAAAAGGTAGCCTTCGCTCATATGAAATTCCCCCGTGTCCTGTTTCAAAACACACTTTTCCCATACCTCTCCGAAATCCTCATCCTTCGGATACAATTCCTTAAGAAACTCAAACCCCACAATCTCTTGCTGCATAGTAACTAGTAAACTTGCACGTCGACTTAACGCATCTGCCACCTTATTTAAAGCCCCAGACTTGTGTTTCATAACAAAAGGAAACTTCTGCAAATAGGCTGCCCACCGTGCATGCATGTTACTTAAGCTCCTTTGGCTGTTCAGATACTTCAGCGCTTGATGATCAGTGTAAAGGATAAATTCCCTCTGAATCAGATAATGCTCCCATTTCTTTAGAGCACGAACAATAGCATAGAATTCTTGGTCATAGGTGCTCCACTTTCGACGCGATTCACTCAACTTCTCACTAAAAAACGCCATTGGTTTCTTCTCTTGTGACAACACTGCCCCAATACCAATGCCACTAGCATCACATTCCACCTCGAATAACTTCTCAAAACTGGGTAAGGCAAGAACAGGCGTGGTGCACAATTTCTCTTTGATGACTGCGAAGGCTGTGTCGGCTGCCTCTCCCCATTGAAACTTTCCTTTCTTCAAGCACTCAGTAATAGGAGCTACAACACTGCTGAAATCCCTCACGAATCGACGATAAAACGTCGCCAGCCCATGGAAACTCCTTACCTCTCCTACCGTCTTCGGTGTGGGCCAATCACGAATGGCTCGAACCTTTTCTTCATCCACTAGAATTCCCTCTGAACTGACCACATAACCCAAGAATAATAGTCTCTCGGTCATCCAGTTGCATTTCTTAAGGTTAATAAATAACTTGTTTTCGTTCAATGCCTCTAGCACAGCCTTCAGATGCTCCAAATGGTCTACCTCGTTCCTACTATAAACTAAAATGTCGTCAAAATAAACGACCACATACTTTCCAATGAAGGGCTGTAATACCTGGTTCATGAGTCGCATAAAAGTACTAGGAGCGTTGGACAACCCGAAAGGCATAACCAACCACTCGTACAGCCCATCCTTTGTCTTGAAAGCCGTCTTCCATTCGTCACCAGGTTTGACACGAATCTGATGATACCCACTTCGCAAATCGATCTTGGAGAACAATTTCGAACCTTCCAGCATATCTAACATGTCTTCTAGCCTTGGAATCGGAAAGCTGTACCTAACAGTTATCCTGTTAATCGCTCGACTATCAACGCACATCCTCCAACTGCCATCTCTCTTTGGAACCAATAATGTGGGAACTGCGCACGGACTCATGCTCTCTCGAATAAACCCCTTCTTCATTAAGTCTTCCACCTTTTCTTGTAAAATCTGATTCTCCTTGGGACTCATCCGATAGTGTGGCAAATTCGGTAAACTTGCTCCTGGGACTAAGTCAATCTGGTGCTGAATCTCTCTCATTGGTGGTAGGTTATCCGGTAAGTCTTCTGACACCAACTCACTGAATTCGGCCAATAGGAACTGCACCTTCTCGGGTACCACAATTTTCTGCTCTTCCTTGCCCTCTATCACTAAAGCTCGCACAATTACAACATGTACCTCCTGTGCCTCTTTAATGTCAGCTTCTAAATCGGTTATTGATGTGACTAGGGAGACTAAGGATTGCTCTTTTGCCATGGTCTTGGTTGAACTACCGCTGGAAGACTGTTTTGGAACCATTGCAATCTTTCTGCCATTCCAATTGAAAACACAAACATTGTCACGTCCCCTGTAAGTGATATCTACATCAAACTGCCATGGGCGACCCAATAACACGTGTCCAGCATCCATGTCGACTACATCACATGTCACCTCATCCCGATAGTACTGCCCGATCGAAACAGGGACCTTACATACTTCTGTCACGCTCGCCTTAAGCCCTTTCTGTATCCACCCAATTGCATAAGGTTTGGGATGTTTTTCTACCCGCAGCTTCAGATGCTCCACCAGTTTCCTGGACACAAAATTCTCACAACTCCCACTATCAACAATTAAATCACAAACCTTTCCTTGGACACTGCAGCAAGTCTTGAAAATATTGTTTCTTTGAGTAGAATCCTCTAGTTTCGTTGAACACATGACTCTCTGAATCACACAATTTACGGGCTCTCCCTGTTCCTCCGCAATTTCTGCACCCTCCAAGAACTCGTCCATGTTTTCCTCTTCTTCAGCATCCACGAAGTTCACTGGTTTTCGGGCTGGGCATTCATTCGAACGGTGCCCTGGTTGACCACACCTGTAACACTTCATACCGCCTGGTTTACTGTATGGGTTTGGCGACACTCGTGGGGTATCCTTCGTGCCTGCTGCTGCTGTTGGACGTGACCCACCAAAATTATTACTTGGACCCGAACCCTTTTGATCCTGATTTGCAGTAGTTTTAGCCTGGCCCTGTCCATCACTTGAAAATCTATTCCTATTCGCAGCTGCATTGGACGACTCACCCATGTCCTTCTTGTAGTGAGAAAAACGATTGGATGATTTCTCCATTAACTCCGCCTTCAAGGCCATGTTATGCGCCTCATCTACTGTCCACACAACTTGCAGCCCAATCTTGTCCCGAATGGTCGACTTTAATCCCCCCAAATATCTCGAAACTTGCTGTCCCTCAGTCTCATTGAGGTTGTTACGCACTGAAAGCCTTGACCACTCCTCAGTATAATCCGCAACAGTTTGGTTACCCTGCACACAATTCTGATAACTTTGAAAAATAAATTGTTCATAATCAGGAGGTAAAAACCTGCTCATCATAAGCTGTTTCATTCGCCTCCAGGATCGTATAGGAACCTTGCCTTGACGCCGTCTATCCATCTGTAATTTCTCCCACCAAACAGCAGCCCCGCTTCTCAACTTATACGCTACCAATTTGACTTGTCGCTCTTCAACAACCTCAGCAAACTCGAAGAATCTCTCAACCTCCGAAATCCAATCCAGGAACTCTTCAATCTGTAATTTTCCATGGAACAATGGTATGTCTGCACGAATCCGATAATCAGGTTGGTTTCGGTTCAGTTGACGATCTCCTTGGTAACCCACGAAATCCTCCTCCTCAGAATCCTCATCACTGAAATCTTCATGTTGCACATGTCTCGCAGCCCTAGGCGGACGTCTACCTTCAGGGCGGTCAAGGGCCAATCCCTCGACTCTAACTCTGTTGGCAGGGGCAGGAACAGGAGCAGGAACTTGGTCCGTAGGGGTGTTGGGAGTAGGCAGCCGCTCCATCAGTTGCCGAATCATAGCCTCCAACCTCTCCATCGACTGTCGCTGCTCATCAATCACCGCCCATACATCGGCATCCCTACGACCAGCGTCGCCAGGGTTAACTCTTCCGGCTTCGTTGTTGGCCATCGTTTAAGGCAAGTCCTTATGCTCTGATACCACTTGACGCAGAACGGAAGTTCTAGGGTTTACCAGCGTAATCCCTAACGTAACAACTGGAATCCACCAGCAAATATAGAATGAACGTAAACTGAAATTTCAAAATATTATTCAATAATCCGAAATTGATAACAAATGATCCTTAAATAGGTTCCTGGAAACCCTAAAAAGAAAAAAAATACTAAAATATCCTTATGCTAAGCCAAAAACGGAAAATAAATAAAATGCAAATAAAACGCCAAAATCTTCGGGTGCCCGACGACCTAACTTAAACAGCTCCGTTGAGGATGTAAATAACGTCAACCGGGGTACCCCGGGTTGCTACGCTCTAGAACTCTGAAAACCCTTTCCGAAAACATATTATAATAGGAAATCTGACAACCGAGTCAAAAGTTATGCCCGTTTCTTTGAAACACTTCTTTTGGACAATTTCCGATCCATCTCTTCTTCAAACTCCAAAGCCAACTGTCCTACATCAGTTGTGGCTTCTCTAGCATTTAAATATGGTCATTTTGCTTTTTCATTTTTTGCCTTTCGGTTTTTAAAATTTCAAAAAAGACAAATTTTGAGTGACCTGATTGTAAACACCTCTTTGTTTTAGATTTTGTTCAGTTGACAAGAAAATCATTTTATTGGAAAACTTGGCATGGAAAGAGTCGATGAGACGCAAGAGCAGACGAGTAGTGCTGACGACGAACAGCTGGTCTCTTCACTAGTCAGCCATACTCTTTTTTTGTATAACTCTCTTCTTTATTGTTCCATTAACATGCGATATTTGCACATGCATATCGATCTCTCCCTTGATTGTTCCATTAACTTGCTGTACCCCCACAAGAAAACTGTTGTGTGCGTGTGTGTGTGTGTGTATTAACATGGCAAAAGTAGTTTCGACTGTAACTTTTACTTGAGTTTTTTCTTTCTCCTTCCTTCTCTCTCACCAGTAATGGAAAAATATCCATACCCTCACCGGTTGAGAAGTTTCATAGACTACAAATTGAGAACCACAAACAAACACCAATCTTTCAATGTCACTTGGCCACCATTTTAAATTCTTTTCTTTAGAAGACGCGGGTCTAGCATTTATCATATGATTACTGGTGGTGTTCTCACTTTTCATTATGGGAATATATATATATTTTTTTTTGGGTATGAGTTGTAGTCCAAAAAAAACTCTAATTTGAAATTTTGATAGCGGTTTTATTGGGCTGACTGCTGGTGATGGTGATTTTAATTTTCTACGATGTGCAGAGGCTTCAGATCAGGGACTCAAGAGTGAAGCAAAAATTGTTCAAGAGTTAAATTTGGCATCAATATTCACAGTTTTCGAGATTGTCCAAAGAATTTGGAAAATTAAGCCAATGAATTGACGAAAGAGAACTTTTTTGCAAGTAGGAGGGTATCATATCACTTTTTAAAACAAATACTTCTAAAAAATCAAAATTGACTTTGTTTCAAAAAAAAAAAAAGACTTGGTCAACGGAGCAATGGAACCATTAACCATCTTTCATTACAAGTTGTTTTTTTTTTTTTTAATTTAAAAAAAGAAAAGAAAAGAAAAGAGCAGAGCTGTTAAGTACAAGTTGTTTGTGCGGAAAAACAATCTTTCACACTGACATTTGGCACCACAAAAATTTAAAATGTGTTGGATAAATGGATAATAAAATTTGATGACGAAATGATGAACTAATAGATGCAAGATCATAGTAAGTTTTATGTGAAATAAAAAACATATCAAGCGTCATAGTAGTTCTTGCAGCAATGACAGCGCGATGACCAAATCCTTTCTTTACATCTCTAAAATATGTGAGTTATGTACAAAGAAAGTTTATCTCAAACAATTAATATAGTGCAAACATTTAATTAAAATAAATGCTCATTAAACAATTTACCACATTTCCAAATTGAGCTATTCCATTATAGTTTTGATCTAACCTTGCAAATACTTCATGAACTGCACTTATAAGTTTTGTATTCATACCAACACCTTCTTTGTATTGGTACCTTGGATTAAGGTAGTAGGCTTCAAGTGAAGAAAATATATAAATACAATTATTAGCAAGATAAATTTAAAAAAAAAAAAAAAAGAGATATAATAAAATAAATACTTAAATTTTATTTTTATTTTATGAAAATTTAACTAATATTTTCAGGATATTTCACGGATATTCTATGGATATTTCCGAAAATTTTCTCGATATTTTATAAAATTTATACTACAAACTCACGGAAATGATATTTTACGGAAATATCACGGATATTTCCAAGATATTTTGACGGATAGGAGATTACACCCTCTATCGATATCAATACCCTTGATTTATGAAAATATCGGCGAAAATATCGCGAAAATCATGGATATTTTAAACTATGATGTTGATGACGACATCGATGACGATGATGATGACAAGCTGCATATTAGAAGACCAGAAAAGAGGAAGTTTAAAAATTAATAATAATAATAATAATAACATAGGAGGGAGAAAAAAATTACGAAGTGCAAATATGCGTTTGAGAAGAGATAACAGTTTTGATGGAGTGACTAGTGAAAGACCAAAGAAGAGAGAAAGAGAACGAAAGTTGATTGAAGAGAAATTGGGAACAACAGGGGAAATATTTTGTTTTGAGGGAAGGAACAGGAGAAATATTAACAAAAAAGAATAAAAATAAATAAATTTCATTAAATGAAAAAGTAAAATAAAAGTACACAGTGAGTCCACAATTATATTGCTATAGTATTGTGCTGGCCAGTTATAAATATGTAACTAAATATGAGTTGACAATTTTTACAATATTTTTTGAAGAAAAAGTTTAACATCATTAATATATTTGTGTTAAAATTTTATAAAAAGATATATATGTGTACACAAAATTTGTTGTTATATTGGATCCATATAATTATTTGAATATCATGAAAGAAGATGATTTTTTTTAAAAATTAATTATTAAATTATTTTGAATCATCAATTCAGATAGCCTTATAAAATGTTAAACTTCTTTTGAACCATCGATTTATATTGAAATCTTACAAACATCAATGCCACACAGGACCCTTCCCTAACAAAAATAATATGATAAATTTATCTTTGACAATTTTTTTTTTTTTTGGATAATATCTCTATTTTGACACCTCTCAAAAATATTATATTTCTATGCAACAATAATTCAAATTTTTTTTAGTCCGCCCTTATTGCTCTTCAGAACTGATTGCAAGCCCTATGCTATGTCTTGTCACTCAAATCCAGTTTTTGCTTCATTGTCATTTTTTTTGCCAATTAGCTCTAATTATGTGTAGCTGGCTAATTAGTTAATATGTTTAATCCATCTTGATCGCAGGATGGCAAAATCCTTCGCACATCTCATTCCAATGCTCATTGGCGTCCTCCAAGTGAGCAGCCAAGGCAATAATGAGTCTCCCTTCAAAACATACCCGGTAAATATGTGGATTTTTCTGGTTACCACTTCCATATTCTGCTTTGCAATCCAACTTTACAAGACCGCAAGCTACTTTCAACCATCCATCGCTGTGGCTGCCATCTCAGGATCGCTTTCTTCAGTCTCGCTCGTCTCTATATTTCTTCGGGATCACTTGCTTGGACTTCTCATATTCATTCCATGGGCTTTTGTGCCCATTATTGCAGTTTATCATATCCATGCTGACTTCATTCACACTGCTTGTCACAGGCTCCACCAGATGGTCATTAATATTAATATTTCCAAGCTCTTGATTATTTGGACATGGTTTACACGAGGCAGTTCTATTGTGCAGGAGCGGCAACGATTACCAGTTTAGTTACTCATATTATTATATATTTTCATGAAATTGTATGGAAAAAATGGAGCGTAAATATCAAATGTATTTTCCTGATTCTCTTCACTGTGAGTTACATACTTAACTATAATTTGTAT
Source organism: Litchi chinensis (assembly GCA_019925255.1). Lineage (NCBI taxonomy): Eukaryota > Viridiplantae > Streptophyta > Magnoliopsida > Sapindales > Sapindaceae > Litchi > Litchi chinensis. Next base: position 1,729,535 of record CM034463.1, read on the forward strand.
GTGTATACGACATATACATTAATTTTCATTATAAATAAATAAATATTTACTGACAATGCAACTCATAGTTACTCATTGAAGCTTTTTTTTTTTTAAGGGTAGTTTCATGTAATTGTATGACAAAAAAGGGACTGCACATAAATATTTAACTAGCACTTGTATGTGTATACGATATATTTTCTTTAATTTTCATTATAAATAAATAAATATTTACTGACAATGCAAATAGCATGACATTAATTTAATTATTTAGGAATGTGAGAATTAGAGAGTAGAGACTAGCCAAGTTGTGTACTCACGCGGAAAATGGTGAAGGCAGCTTTAGTTCTTTTTTGTGCTTTTTAGTCTCGATTTTTAGGACCATAACTTACGTATCTCCTGCAATGTTTTTATTTGAGAACTCAATCTCTTGGACATGCATTTGTTTCTGTCTATATCATCGAATCTGCCTGTTAATACAAATATTGGAATCCCCATGGCCATTCTTTGTTTTCATAGCATTCAGTTTGGCAACTCACATTCAGGGCGGATTTAAAGATTTTCCGAGGTGGGGACAATGACTAGAAAGTTTAGACTACATCAATTTGGTATTTAAGGGGGAAGAAATTTGATTCAAACTGGTTATTTTATTATATGACTATGACAAAACGGCATTGAAAAAATAATAAAATACCTGGCGCAGCAAAGCTGAAATGGCCTAAAGAATCAAGCCCATCATGAGATTGTAAATATATTAATTCCTAATGCATCTGCCATCATGTTTCGTATCTCCTTGAAGTCAACCAGTGGGCGTTAAAGATTCTACAGAGAATTTGCTGGAGGAGGTAACTCTCTTTTTTACTTTAATTTTCTTTTTAATTTACAAGCAATTAGTTTCAAATTTATAGTTTTGTCAATTTGAAACTTTTTTTTTTTGCATACCACCCTTAATAAAAATTGTTGAATACTTTCATTAATCTTAAAAGGTGGAGGATTCAAGTCTTATCATTATCTTAAAATATAAAAAGTACATAATTTTCTTTGAATTTAATCTCTTTTTCCTACATTAATCTTAAAAGGTGAAGGATTTAAGTTTTATCATTATCTTAAAATACAAAAAATATATAATTTTCTTTGAATTTAATCTCTCTCTCCCACCATAAATAATAATAATAATAATGATGGACCTTGCTTTGACACAAATTTGAGTGTTTAAAAAAGCGAATCCAACTTTATCAATAAATAAACAAATAAATAAAATAAAACCGAAGGGCAAATCCAACTTGAGAGAAAATTTCTCTTAAGTTTCTGGAAGAGTTCTCGAAGAGTGCTACTGCCTGACGAGTGACCATGCAAATGTTTTCTCATTGTTTCTCTTAAGTTTCACTCGAGAAGGTAAGTCACATTCCTAAATTAAATCCAATTATATACCAGCTATATCTTCGCTACTTAGTGTTAGACTCAAAACGTGTATAAATTTTAGTACTGTATAGAAGATAGCGGAGAATCAAGAATATTTTTTGTGCCATTTATAGAGTTAAAACAGTGACCAATGAAAGGTGGCAACGCGTGCCGTTTCGGGGAAATTACATAAAATTGAGACCGCAAATAAAAACGAGAAATTTTTGTCAGGACCTTTTTCTTAGTATTGCTGTTGCATTGCTTTTGAAGTCTATGCGGCGCTTATTAGACTTTCCTGTCGCATATTGTATGAGCCTTGTCTGCCTATTATATAGGCAAAAATTAGTAATCTAACATGATAAACATTATTCCGAATTCGTGAGATCTTAGGCCTCTCCAATGATACATCAAAATGGTCCTGAACACCCAAATGATGCATTTTTAAACCCCAATATACACACCAAACTTATCATCCCAATATAATTTTTTGGTGTCAATGAATAGTGCAACACCGAATTTGATGTTGTACTGTTCATAATACCAAATTTGATGTTGATTTATAAATTAGTTTAATTGAAAATATATATTAAATTATTATAAAAATATATATCATTTAAAATATTTTATTTAGATATTTAAAATGAATATAATATTGAATATGTTGTAATAATTTTTAAATTTTTAATATGTATTGATTAAAGAATTATATATAAAATATTCTTTAAAGATATAATTTACACTAATTTGATATAAAATACATTGGAGTATAAGAAAATTTGATGTAAAAAAGTTTGATGTAGACATCAAAATGATATAAAATTTGGTATCCACGGATTGGAGATAACCTTACCACGATAAATATTTTATCAACTGGTATGATCTCATTACTAACTTGCCTTGTCATCAAACGCTGTTAGCATACGAGAGAGACTACCAATTAATGCCATGCACTGAAATACACTACACCCAAGATTTTTTGTATTATGTTTTAAAGACCCTAATAATTTATTATACTTCGAAAAAAAAGGTTTAGGTTTCTATAATTATTATATTAAGACTTAATAATTGTTTTCTATAATATTACCCATAAATTATTCTATAGAATCCTCGATAAGATACATCATGCATAAAGAAAGAAAAGATTTATATCAAATATATTTTTATTGTAAATAATAAATAATAATGATTATAAGTTTTAAGTTTAAATATAAGAACATGCATGAGAATTATTGGTATTAAAATGTTATGCATTATCGCGAGTACCGTATTAATTGGACAGCCTAATGAAATACATTTGTTCTAAAATATAATGTATAAATAGTTTACTTTGAATTTCATCTTCTCTTTCTTACACTATTAAAAAATAAAAAATAAAAACTCTATAAATTTGGTTTCCCTTACCTACTCTGCAAAATGAGAATAGTTTTTATTGACTGAGAAGTACAGTAAATTACGACAATTAATACCCATAAGATGTTTAATGGTGTAAAATGGGGAAAAGCAATTGGATTAATTCCTGAGGTATAATGCTATTAGCAATCCGATCCCTTTATTAATGTAAAAAAATCCCATCTGGTAAGGTTAACTATCCTAATTATTAATCATTAATTGTGTGCGAGTGATTCATCACTCGATTCGTTGTCCCTCTATTATATGTCATTTTTCTTTATAAAGTCCAATTAAATCCTACTTTATAGTGACATTAAATCAACCTCAATATTTGTGAAGTAATGAGGGGTCACTATTCTAATTTAATTAATTAAATAATTTCGCAATTTTTTCCCCGACGACTTGTATTTATGCTTTGGATCAAACTGTAATGGCCAGTAAATTATGTGAATTTTTCTTTATTTATATGTGTAATTAATACTTGTCATTTTAAAAGAAAATATAATAAATTAAAAATAAAAAAGACAAGACTTGATCGTGTATTTTTAATAATTTAAGATAAGATGTAATGAGTGTTCTATTGAACAATCTGATTTGATCGGCGTCAGTTGTATTTATTTATGATAATAATTAAATTACAAACAACGCTATCTACATTCACATATTTTATAATTAACTTCAAACTAAAATAATATAAAAGCGATTGTTCTTGATATTCCCCTTTTTATTGGTTCCGAGTCTTGTTTGGGTAATATGAAGGAAAGCCAACAATATCAGCCACATCAGAATTCCTACAATACCAACACCACTTGATCGTGATCAAAGGACAATGAACTCCAAGAATGATTAGTGGATGGATACCTATAGTTGATGACCAGTTGGTGAGCTGGCAAGTTGTTACTTTTGGAGGGAAAAATAGGCGGGAAATTGTTTAATTGGTTGATTAGTTTTGATTTGTACTAGTTGTAATATAAATAGTATGGTCTTCATAATTGTAGTCAATTTTTCCTTGAATTAAAAAAGAAGAAAAACTAGAAATCTCTTCAATGGCAGCCTGTTCAATCTTCATGTCATAATCTCTTCTCAAATTCTTCATGGTATCAGAGCCTTTGACAAACGTCCATGGCTTTTTACAATACCAACACCACCTGATCGTGATCAAAGGACAATGAACTCCAGGAATGATTAGTGGATACCTATAGTTGATCACCAGTTAGTGAGCTGGCAGGTTATTACTTTTGGAGGGAAAAATAGGCGGGAAATTGTTTGATTGGTTGAGTTAGTTTTGATTTGTACCAGTTGTAATATAAATAGTATGGTCTTCATAATTGTAATCAATTTTTCCTTGAATTAAAAAAGAAGAAAAACTAGAAAGCTCTTCAATGGCAGCCTGTTCAATCTTCATGTCCTAATCTCTTCTCAAACTCTTCAGGTAAAACACATATAGAATATTATGTACTCCCAGACAATTTCATTTCAAAAACTAAACTGGCAATCGTGGCTGCTCACTCGAGCTGCTTCCATTGAAAATGAAGTAACTCCAAAAGCCCAGGAACTCGGAAACAATGTTCATGATGATCTGCTGAATTCGATGACAAGCATGGTGAATTAAAACATAATGAATCTGATAGAAGACAACAATAGGCAGAAAAGACCATGGAATGAAAATGAGAAATTCAAGAGAGTCTGGAAGAAAGATGGAGACGAGTGAGACTGCAGAAAGAGACCCCGAGATAGCAGCCACAATGACGGATCGTTCAAAGCAGAAAGTGTTGTGATCAAGTTGCGTCGTATGTTCGGATGCAAAGTAGTAGATGAAGGGGGCAACCAAAGAAACCCAAATATTGGTTGGGTGTGTTTTGAAGGGAGACTCAATCTTGCCTTGAATGCTTATTGGGAGGACAGCGATAAGGAGGGGGATGAGATATTTAAAGGGTCTTTTGCATCCTTAACAGCCACCTGAAATGGATAAAAAACATTGATCTATTAGCTTCATTTTAAGTGACTTTTTGAGTCGTATATGGAAAAAACAAATAGTAGAAGAAACAGTTGATTTCCTACTGAAGAAACGAGTCACTGACTGGTGAGGAGACAGTGATGACCGGTTGTCCATTATCTAACTCACTATTAGACATAGTCTGACGTAGCATCTTCCTCGATTGTAATTTTGCTTTCCACGATCAGTTCTTAAACCCACTTTAGTCTCTTAGTAATGTAACGAAAGAAAATTTAAGGGAAAAAAAAATGGGACTTCAAAGGTTGTTTACAACAAACAGGAAAATCATTAAAACATGTAAGATATTTTGGCGTGAGATAGAGCAGAATGCGGGTTTATATAATTATACAAAAGAAAGTCATGAATGGAATCACCTATAAATCAAGATCAATCACCAGTTCACCACTATTACGAGCGGACTAAACTAAGGCAACACGTGTTAACCTTTAGTCAAGTTATTTATTCATTTATTTACTTTTGAACGACCTTGAGTTACGTCATTTGGAAAAGCTTTTCGTCAGCATGTCGGCAGGGGCGGACCTACCTTAGGGCCGGGGGGGCACATGCCTCCCCTGAAATTTTTTGAAAATTAATTAAGTTAATAATATTAGTGGTTAAATATTTAAATATATTATATATATAATTTGAAGGAGATGAAGATCGTTTCCTGTAACCAGCGTTGTGGCTTAAGGCGTGCTTTCTTACTCTCCTGGTACTGGTTCGCTCCCCCACCATAACATATACATTTTTCTCATTTTATTTTCAAAAAAAGCACCATGTTATGTGATATATAAAGTTTAAAGTAAACATGCTCACTATCAGAAGATTGTGCAATTGGTATGAGGCTCGCCTTTTTAGTACTTGTTACAAGTTCGATACCCCCCGCCAAACAAAAAATTTTTCCCCATTTTTTTTCCTACAAAAATACACTATGTTATTTGATACATAATTTTTATTTAAAGTAAATTAGATGACAAATACAAAAAAGTGTTGGTGCCATAAGGTTTGATCTTCCTTTTTATGTATCATTATGGTTCAATTCCCCACCATAATAGATAATTTTTTTTTTTCAAAATTATAATAACACATAATTTTTTCTCTCTTTTTTTAAAATATATATATATATATGCACCGTTTATTCCCCACCATAATACATAATATTTTTTTTTTCCAAAAAATAGTCATATATAGGTTTGAACTATAAAAAAAGATGATAAAAATATATCATGAATTATTTTTCTTCTACATAAATTATTTTACATGATCAAATTTATAAGTAAAAAAAAACTCATATGAACTATACTTAAAAAAACTTATATAAACTATAATTATTTTTATTTTTCATTTTCATTTTTTTTTTTACTTTGTTATAAGGTGCCCCCCCTAAAATAAATGTCTGGGTCCGCCACTGCATGTCGGTATAGTATTTGGGTTAGTAATTAACCATGAGTTAATTTCTTGGAAAAGCTTTTGGACAGTTGAGTTAATAATTAACCATGAGTTAAGCCCTTTGCTTGAGGAGGAGCTATGGGGCCATGCCCTCCCAACAATTTGAACGCATTAGCAAGAGAATCATGAGCTAGTCAAGCTGTTAACGATAGTCGATACATAACCAAACAAGGTTATAGAAATTCAGATTATCGTGTTACTGTTTTTTCCCCGAAAGTTAGGTGATCTTTATCTACTCATCAAGTGAACTGCACATAATATAATGCAATAATAAAGTGAATAAAAAATAAAAAATCCTGAGTGCTAGTAGTTCTTAACTGCACATAATATAAACAATCCTAAGAGGTGATATGTCTTAAATTGGACATGTTATGAAGAGTTAATATTGACATGTGAGAGGAAGGTAATGAAAGGGTTAACAGCCTGTTGTAATTGTGAACAAATCATGGTATACCAATATTGAGTGGCATTGAACTTGGCTTCAGGCCTTTTTTTTTTTAAGTAATTTGATTTAGAAATTAAGAGAGAGATAATTTAAATTCATAATCACATTTGGTTGTAAACTTATTTTATGTCGACATTTTCGCATCGTCTTTTGATACGAGGTAACAATGCATCAACCTAAATTTTGTATCAATTCATTGTATTTTTTTTTTCCAGATATTATAAAATTTATTGGCCATTATTTTAGTAAACTTTATTTGACTATTTTTTTTTTTTTTTGGGAACTGGGATCCCACCTATTATTGGGCTTACAGAAAGATCCCAGCCCATTATCCAAAAACAACAAATCATCTAATTTAAGTTTGTCTTCCTTTTCTATTCAAACTTCGTTTTTCCCAGAGCCAGGTTATGCATCTCTAGTCACTCGACGCGAAGCATGGAGGAAGGAAGGAAGTCTCACTTTCACTAATAATTCAAGAGTCGCGATATTCACACCCCTCTAAAGTTGTATTTGCATCCCTTTAGTAAGTACATAACATCACATATATTTTTAAAATATCAGGATTTATTTAAAAAATAATTTAAATAAAATTTATTTATAAATATATAATACAATAAAATTAAGGAAATAATATTTTTCATATTAAATGAATTCTAAATATTTCTTAAAATTTTTAAAATAATAATTAATCGGGTGTACTCACAAAAGGGCTGTACAAGTAATTGTAGTGGGGTATAAATATCATCTCTCCAATTCAATTATATTTATGTCAGTTATGATCACAGTAATCATTTATTAAAGACATATACTATATGAATGGTGATATTAATTGTATGTACACCTTTTCTGTCTTTAAACCAATAAAAATTTAAATTTTTTAATTTATTTTTAAACTTCAATTAATACCACAAATACCATTTTTTCTTAATTTTATTATACTATATTTTGTTAAGTATACCTCATTTATATCTATTTAATTTTATAATATCAATAGTTTTGAAGTGTACATGCCTTACCATTCTGCAATGGTTTTCAATGATTTTGGATGGTACAAATGTAGCAGAGAGGTTCTGCTCCTTGTGCAACTGCAATTTGATATTTTTTAGGAAGTAAATGCCCACAGTTATTGTAAAATTGTTTAAGAGAAGTGAGATACAAGAAATATAAATTAATATTTAGTTAATTTTCCACTTTTATGATGAATGATTCACAAAATTATTTATCTTTCAATTACTATAATACAATAGTAGAGACTTCTCTTCTCCTCTGCTCTCTGGAGGCGCCTCCACTGCCTTCCTCCAACCCACTCTCTCCCCACTCACTACTTCCGAGCTGCATACTCCTCTTATCATCTCTCTCTATTTTATCCAAACCGCCCTAAAGATCCATTACTCTCTAACGCTTTTTAACTCAGATTACTTCAACTCATAGACTACCATGAAATAATAAAAACAACAAAAATTCATTTAAAATTTACTATTTCACAACTAATTTTATTTAAATATTTTGTTTCATTCTACATATTCTACAATCAAACTATACTCCTTGAAAAAAATTTGGTGTTTAAAGATTAATAATTAGAAGAAAAGTTAGGGTTTGACAAAAAAAAAAAGATTTTATGATATACATGAACATGATATTTTAATTAATATTTTGTGAGTTTACATACAAAATATTTATCCTTTTAGTAATTTCATTCAAGGGTAATACTGGATATATAAAACAATATTAATTTGGGTTGTATATATTATTTTTCAGAAGTGCAAATATTGCCACTCATATTGTATATGTTAGTAGCGAATCAGTGGGCCTGAATCACTAACATGGCCCACTTACGGGGTGGCCAATGCAATCAAGCCCGACCCACCACAATCAAGAGTGCCTGTACAAACGCCACTCTAAATGTGTATGTATTTGCTCATCTGTCTGAGGTCTCAGGTCAGACAAAGCGGATTGCTTTAACCGTTTTTTCAGTGATTGATGCAGATGCTACTTTTGGTAAATTTCGCATAGGACCCCAGATTATAATTAAGATCTATAGATTTGGTCGTTGTTTCTTGTCGTTTACTCACATGTTGCTTCAGTATTTATCCAAATTAATATAGATAATTAATCATTAGTTCCAAACAATGGATACAATTGCTTTGGTGAAGCACTGCTACCATGTTTTACCTTGTATCTGAAAAATCAACTCAGCGACAATAAAAACCAAAAACAAATAACAATTGACATATCTCTTATAATTATTAGAAATAATTAATTAAATGTCATCCACCCTTACATGTTAAAAAATGTAAATTTTACCCCTTTACAAACAGTGAATTTGTTATATACAAAAATAATTTTCTCAACTTACACTTTATGTTTTATGATAAAGATAAAATTTAAATCTTTAATCCTAAAAGGAAAGTATTCAACCATTCTCATAAAAGAGGTAATGTGTAAACAAGCCAACCAAACAAACAAAAACAATAATAAATTAACGAGCAAATTATAATTTAACTACCCAATTAAAACACGATTACAGGCGGAGTAACTGTTTAGATGTTATTACAATTTATCCCCCTCCTGTTAGTAAATTTTCGTTACATTTAACAGCAACAGTATCATAATAACGAAAAGACAAAAATACCCTCAATATATATGTTGCTCAATTGACTGAAAAAAAAAAAAAAAAAATTTTTTTTTTTAATAAACACTTCAGTCATCCCTAACATAAACCATCCACCATCCTCAGTTCATCGCCTCCCTCCGCCGCTCTCATCTGCTCCCTTCTCCTCTCTCCACTGCCGCTCTCCTCTCCGCCGGTGCTCCTTCCCTTTTTTTTTTCCTTGTCTCTCCTCTCTTTTCTTCTCGTCACCGTTCTCTTCTCTTTCATTATTTGGATTCATCGTCGAACCCAGATGAAGGTTCATCTGGGTTTGAAACGACGAACCCAGATGGAGGTTCATCTGGGTTCTCATCGATGAACCCAGATGGACCTCCATCTGGGTTCGTCAATGATTGTGAGGTTGATTTCTTTTCTTTTTTTTGTTTATTTTCAATTTGATTAACGGTTTTGATTTCAATGATGATGTTGAGTTTGATGGTTTTGTGGGAGACTGGTTTGATGGTTTTGTGGAGATTGATTATGTTGGGTTTGATTGATGATGGTAGATGATGTTTGAGGTCATTTTTTGGGTTTCCAGGAGTGGATTGATGATGTTGGGTAGTTGATTGATGATGATTGATGATGTTTGGGACCATTTTTTGGGTTTCCAGAACCTGGGTTTCCATGCGACTGGAAACTTAGTCTGGAAACCCAGGATTTGAGAATAAAAGGGGCGAGAAACAAGGGGTAGGAAGAGAAAGAAAGGGGGAGAAGATGAAGAGAAGAGGATGTGGAAGAAGACTAATGATTTTGAACTGGAAGAAGATTGATGTGAGAGAAGATTGATGATTGATGATTTTAAACCGGAAGAAGATTGATGGTTAAATGTTTAATTTTTATTTATTTTATTTTATTTTATAATATATATTTTTAAATCGATATCCAATTAAATTTTTTTATTTAATTTATTTTAAAATTTCCAAAATAAAAATAAAATAATATCAAAAGACAATTTTACCCCCTAAATCAATTAATTGTAACTAGATTCATTTACGGTAGGTAAGTAAATTGTAATAAAGATGAAAATGTTACTCTGTCTATAATCGTGTTTTAATTGGGTGGTGAAATTGTAATTTACTCTAAATTAACCATTAAAAGAAGAAAGAAAGAAGGAGCCCATGTGACACAATACTTTATTACATAGGAACAGTGTCAGATCAAAACAAGAGAAAATCAAATTTTTTTAAGAGCGACAATATTTACATCCCAAAAAACTGCATCTGCACCCCTTTTTGTACATACAACCCATTAAGATTTTTTAAAACATCTTGTAAGAACATCTCATATATTACCAATTTATCTTTTTTTTTTTCTTTTCTTATGATTAAATATTTTAAAAATAACAATATATAATTAAAATAAAATTAGTATGGTGGAGGTCTAGCTACCCTTCATTATATATTTTTCCCTTACAAGGACAGATCGAGAGGCAAACAACTTCATCTTCCTTGTAGGCTTCTGCTTTTGCAATTACCCATCGTCTGTCAACACTGAAGTTTATATTGCATCTCTAGATTAAAAATTATTTATTTTAAGTGTTGTTAGAGTAATATTTCAAGGAACATTTCTATGATATTCGATTAAAGAATCAAAAGTGAACCAATAGTCCGTAAAAGGGACTATGCCACTCAAAAAAAGAGCTTTGATCTCCTTCTTTTTCTCTTTCTTTTTATTATGTCAATAACTAGGTCACTTAGAGATTTCATCATTTCATTCAAGGTTTGATTCAAAGAAAAAGAACTGTACTTAGCCCCCCTCATGAAACGGCTCTGCTGTAATGGAAAGCAGAGGGTCCCGATTTATATAGACAGCCAATCTTGGACTCATAGAAGCAATCCTCATCTGATAAGTCCAGAGTATTGTAAATACAATTAACTTAATTCTTTATAATGCTATTTAAGGATAATGTTAGAATTTTAGAAAACATTGATGATTTGGGGTATACATATAATTTTGGAGGTGTGAAAATATCACCGCTCTTTTTTTAAATATTCAAATGGGGCGTGAAACCCAAGAATTTTACGGACAGACACTAGTGAATGTTTTTAGGGTACCATTTTTTTTGAATAAAATCAGCAAGGAATAAGGTAGATATATGTTTATCATAATGGCAGTTTTAAGTAGGTTTGTCTCCAGTTTTCATATAAGAAAAGTAAATTTGTTACTAACAAATAATAATAATAATAATAATAATAAACCATAAAAAGAAGGGAAAAAAAATTGCTTGACAACAACACTTGAGGGGGCTTACGTGACACAACACTTTATTACATATGAACCGTGTCAAACCAAAATAAGAGAGCTTCAATTTTTTTTTTTTTTGGTTTAAATTTTCAAAGGGGAGATGCACCTGGTCCTAACGGATGGACCATCGAGTCAATTGCTGCCTGCAGATAGTAGAATTTGCATGGCATGCCTCTATGTACCGTGTTAAATGTGCCTGGGTAAGATAGGTAACTGATGGATGTGGGATTTTGTTTAGGGACGCCGACCCTACAATATCTATACGAAAAATAACAATTACCAAATTTACGATGTAATTAAATAAAATAGGGAATGTGTCATTCACACTTACATATATTTGTAAGCATAATGTCATTAAATCCATCCCATTATCGACTAGTTCTATCTCTCTCAAGAGTCAAGTCTCCCTTTAGTGGGCGGCGTTTCCACTAGATTAGAGGAGACACCAAATGTCATGATAGCTCCATTTAGTCAATTCATGTCGAGTTATAAAGATTTTCCGATAACTCTTTTGAGTTGTACTATAGCCCGTGGGTTGGTTTCCCCTTTTTGTTTTTTTTTGTTGACCAAAAGTCTACCCCGCTTATTTTTATATAAACGGAAAAAATAAATGAATAAAAAAAGAATACTTGGCTTTTGACAAAACAATCAGCCACGTTAAAAACACTTATCATTTTATTTTATTCCGCGCTCCAACTTTCACGTTTTCTACTCACAAGTTGCTTGATGTCGTGGCCCAGCGCACCCAGCGTTTTTTCTTATAGTAAGGCTACGATTGGAACAGCAATATCCATCATGTGCATAATTTTAGTCTGATCCATTTATAGACAAATTAATTATATTTAAATCCTATAAGTTAGATGACAGTTTTATTACTTCAGTATGGATTTTTTTTTATTTTTTTATTTTTTTGTTTAGTTGAGAATAGAGTTAAACTAATATTTCGTTTCAACTGTTACTTACTATCTTGATCTCTAAGGTCCTGATTATTGTAACAGGTATAGTTTTCTATTGTCACTTGTTACACACAAACTTGTAATTGCTACCGTAAAACGACAGTTACCATATATTCTTAGGGCCCCTCATTTGGCGTATGCAGAATTTCACATTATATTATTTCGTGCTCAATCCGTTGCACTGCTTTTCTCTCCTTCTTCAGTGTGACTGTGATCCCACTCATTCTTCAATTGATTTGATTGAGATGCTTTACGAATCTCACACACCCTTATAAAAGGGTTACTCCATCCATCCGTTCGTCTCCCCTTCTCTTTCTCTCTCAGTTTTTTTTCCTGAGTTTTGTCTCCCACCAAAGTCTCTCCTTGCAATCTCATACCGGCTTCTCTTTTCTAAATTCTGTCTCTCTCTAAAATCTCTCCTTCTCTTGCCATTTATGTATGCAACTGGGATTTTCCCATCTTTAGATACACAGCATGAGCTCACTTTGGCTTTGATGTGAGTTATCCATTTTGGCCAGGGTGATGTGGGATGGTTTCATTTTTTCTACCGCTTGTAAGCCAAACTAGAATTTGCCCAATAAATTAGTGTTTTGGGTTGTGGCTTCTCTAGCATTTAAATATGGTCATTTTGCTTTTTCATTTTTTGCCTTTCGGTTTTTAAAATTTCAACAAAGACAAATTTTGAGTGACCTGATTGTAAACACCTCTTTGTTTTAGATTTTGTTCAGTTGACAAGAAAATCATTATATTGGAAAACTTGGCATGGAAAGAGTCGATGAGACGGAAGAGCAGACGAGTAGTGCTGACGACGAACAGCTGGTCTCTTCACTTGTCAGCCATACTCTTTTTTTGTATGACTCTCTTCTTTATTGTTCCATTAACGTGCGATATTTGCACATGGATATCGATCTCTTCCTTGATTGTTCCATTAACTTGCTGTACCCGCACAAGAAAACTGTTGTGTGTGTGTGTGTGTGTGTATTAACATGGCAAAAGTGGTTTCGACTGTAACTTTTACTGGAGTTTTTTCTTTCTCCTTCCTTCTCTCTCACCAATAATGGCATAATATCCATACCCTCACCGGTTGAGAAGTTTCATAGACTACAAATTGAGAACCACAAACAAACACCAATCTTTCAATATCACTTGGCCACCATTTTAAATTCTTTTCTTTAAGAGACGCGGGTCTAGCATTTATCATATAATCACTGGTGGTGTTCTCACTTTTCATTATGGGAATTTTTTATTTTTTTTTTGGTATGTGTTGTAGTCCAAAAAAAACTCTAATTTGAAAATTTGATAGCGGTTTTATTGGGCTGACTGCTGGTGGTGGTGGTTTTAATTTTCTACGATGTGCAGGGGTTTCAGATCAGGGACTCAGGAGTGAAGCAAAAATTGTTGAAGAGTTGAATTTGGCATCAATATTCACAGTTTTCGAGATTGTCCAAAGAATTTGGAAAATTAAGCCAACGAATTGGCGAAAGAGAACTTTTTTACAAGGAGGGTACCATATTACTTTTTAATACAAATACTTCTGAAAAATAAAAATTGACTTTGTTTCAAAAAACAAAAAAAAGGCTTGGTCAACGGAGCAATGGAATCATTAACCATTGTTTTTTTTTATAAATAAAAAATAAAAAAGAAAAGAGCCGTTAAGTACAAGTTGCCTGTGCGGAAAAAAAATCGTTCCCACTGACATTTGGCACCACAAAAATTTAAAATGTGTTGGATAAATGGATAATAAAATTTGACGACAAAATGATGATGATAATGACTGATGATGACGACGACCACGATGACCAGCTGCATATTAGAAGAGCAGAAAAGAGGAAGTTTAAATAATAATAATAATAACAATAACATAGTACGTTTGGAGGGAGAACAAAATTACGAAGTGCAAATATGCGTTTGAGAAGGGATAACAGTTTTGATGGAGTGACTAGTGAAAGACCAAAGAAGAGAGAAAGAGAACGAAAGTTGATTGAAGAGAAATTGGGAACAACATGAGAAATATTTTGTTTTGAGGGAAGGAACAGGAGAAACATTAACCAAAAAGAATAAAAATAAATAAATTTCATTAAATGAATAAGTAAAATAAAACTACACAGTGAGTCCATAATTATATTGCTATAGTATTGTGCTGGCCAGTTATAAATTTGTAACTAAATATGAGTTGACAATTTTTACAATATTTTTTGAAGAAAAAGTTTAACATCATTAATATATTTGTGTCAAAATTTTATAAAAAGATATATATGTGTACACAAAATTTGTTGTTGTATTGGATCCATATAGTTATTTGAATATCATGAAAGAAAATGATTTTTTTAAAAAATTAATTATTCAATTATTTTGAATCATCAATTCAGAGAGCCTTATAAAATGTTAAACTTCTTTTGAACCATCGATTTATATTGAAATCTTATAAACATCAATGCCACACAGGACCCTTCCCTAACAAAAATAATATGATAAATTTATCTTTGACAATTTTTTTTTTGGGATAATATCTCTATTTTGACACCTCTCAAAAATATTATATTTCTATGCAAGAATAATTCAAATTTTTTTTAGTCCACCCTAAATGCTCTTCAGAACTGATTGCAAGCCCTATGCTATGTCTTGTCACTTAAATGCAGTTTTTGCTTCATTGTCATTTTTTTTTAACAATTAACTCTAATTATGTGGAGCTAGCTAATTAGTTAATATGTTTAATCCATCTTGATGGCAGGATGGCAAATACGTATTTAAATGTTTTTACTTTTATGATTTTATATTTCTTTTATATCATCTGTATCGTCATTATTAATTATCACCAGATCCAAAAATTTAAGTTGATAGGACATAATCCAACTATAGTATTTAAGACTTAAGGTTATGATACATTAATATGCTTTCTCATATTTATTAGTTACTACTAGATTTAAAAGATTAAACTGATAGGAAATGTTTCAATTATAATATTTAAGACCTAATATTATGATATGTTAACACACCCTCTCACATGTAACGTAGACAGATAACAGATAATAGACATATGCTAAACGTCCCTTATCATATAATATATGTAATGAAAATATTTTCAGATAAAGAGGAGAGAGAGATTTAAACCAAAGACTTTCAAACTTTGATATCATATTAATTATCATCAAACCCAAAAATTTAAATTGATTAAAAACGGTTCAACTATCGTATTTAAGACTCAATGTTATGATATATTAAAAGTCATTTCTTGTTTGTTGATGTTTGGTTTTGGGATATTTTGATGTCTGTTAACTTATGTTCGCCGGTATGTTCTTGTTTGTTGAAGTTTCCTTCTACTCTACAAAATTTTGGTCCATATGAATTGAGATGTGTTCTTAGAGATATAGAAGAATCCAGTTTCATTGTTTATAAGTTTTATTCTTAACATTTTGTATGGGACTTCGACGAGAAGAATGATTCAGTGCTTCTATATATTGGTAATTAAGTCCTTTAACCAACTTTGGTTGTGTGTTGGAACTAATCAAGTTGTGAAACCCAATATTGGAATTCCATTGTTCTGATTCTGTTAATTATAATTTTTTAATCCTATATTGACATGGAAATAATGATTGTTTGTTAAAAAGGTTCCATAGCGGGCAATGTTCGCTGTAGAATTGGTTTCTTAAAAATTGTCCTAGTACTTTACTATTCCATGAGGATTATTAAACCCCAAACTTCTAAAATTATTACATTTAATTAACTTTTTTAAAATAGATGCTTAGGGTTTAATATAGAAAAGTCGCGATGTCCGTTATGAAAAAGTCGTTTTTTCATTACAGTAGCCTAGATCCCAGCATCAAAAGTCCTCTATAGTGAGCGTTGCCTGCTATAAGGGACCTGTTTTCTTATTGTGATTGATCATGTAAAAATATTGAGGAATTTTAAACATACAAAAACTACTAAAGTTTCTCGGTACCTACTTTGTTTATTATTATTATTATTATTTAAATTGGATAGGATGTTAGATTACTTTGTCAGATTTTTATTGAAATTGTAAGCAAAAAAAAAAAAAAAAAAGTTTAAAAGCTATAATTGGATATGGCTTGATGTCTTAGAAATGTAGCCTCTTTGCATCTTCTCTAAAGTTTTGTATAATAGAAGAATTTGGCCTTTTTTTTTTTTTAAGGATTGAAACTGAGTTTGAGACGAATTTAGAAGACTATCGAAACCAACCAAGATAGAATATTGGTGGTACGATCTGAAATATTACTCTCAATTGGAAGAAATTTACAACTAAAAAAAAGATATCCATATTAGGGGAAGAGATTAATCCATAGGAATGAAGAACTATTATTATTATTTAGATTGAGCAAATTACAATTTAACTACCCAGTTGAAATGTAATTACAAGCGGAGCACTGTTTCGCTTTTATTACAATTGACCCCCCTACCGTCAGTAATTTTTCGTTAAATCTAACAGCAAACAGTAAAAAATAGTAAAAAGACCAAAATACCCTTAAAAATAATTAATTAAATAAAAATTAATTAGAAAAAATCAAATAATTAAATTAAAAAATCATCACTCAACAAACCAAACCAAAAATCATCCATTCTTCACACAGTTAACACCAAACCAAAAATCATTATCATCAATCAACGAATAATAAACAAAATCATCAACAACATTCAAAAAATTTAATGAATATTGTTCTCCATTCTTCATCCATAAACACCAAACATAACCATCATCATCAATCAACAAATAACCAAAAAAAAAAAATCTGGAATCACCAAGCACCCATCTGGAATCACCAGATCTTCAAAAACTGGCCAAAAAAAAAAAAATTCAACGTCAAAATCATCTTCAATCTCAATCCATCATCAATCTTCAAACCCAAAACAATCAAACTCAATCAAAAACAATCAAACCCAACCTAATATGGGTTCGAATCCACCCAGAAATCGAAACCATAAATCGAACCAAGAAGAAGAGAAGAAAATGGACGGCGGCTCAAACCCAGAAATCTGGGTTCGATTTCTGGGTTCGAACAACCAGAAATCGAACCCAGATTTCTGGGTTCGAACGGAATCGAACCCAGAAATTGAATGGATTCGAACCAAGAAGAAGAAGAACATCGACGACAGAGATGGACGTTCGATTTCTGGGTTCGAACGGAATCGAACCGAGGTCAAACCAAGAAGAAGAAGAAAGGAAAGACAGGTACGACGGAGACAGGGACAACGGTGGCAAAGAAAGGTGAGAAGTCTGAGTGAGAGAGAGAGAGAGAAAGAGAGAAGAGAAACGATCCTAGGTCGAACCAAGAAGAAGAAGAAGAAGAAGAAGAAGAAGGAGAGACTGGGACGGCGGCAATAGGGACAAGGACGGTGGCGGTGAAGAAAGGTTAGAAGTCTCAGAGAGAGAGAGAGAGAGAGAGAGAGAGAGAAGCAGATTTATTTTTAAGTTTTTAAAATTTATTTTTTTAAAAAATATAATATAATATGAAAAGATAATTTTACCTCTAAACCAGTTAACTCTAATAGAGACTCACTAACGGTAGAGGGGTTAATTGTAATAAAAGCGAAATAATTGTTCCCCCTATAATTACGTTTCAATTAGATAGTTAAATTGTAATTTGTTCATTTAGATTTGATGGATGGATACCAAACTCGTGTCACACATAAGGAGGGTATGGGAGCTGCGGCGCCTAACCAACCGGCCAACAGCCGAAGACAAGAATTTGGTTTGGTGTCTTAGACCTTCTCCAATGTTGAGCACCAAATTTAACACCATTTTGGTGTCAATACCAAATTTTTCAACACCAAATTTTTTTTTACTCCAATATGTTGACACCAAATTGGTGCAAAAGGTATATTCAAAGAATATTCCATATATAATTCTTTACCCAATATTAATTAATTTATTTCACATAAAATTTTATTCTCAAATAATTACTCACAATATATTAAAAAATTATTAAATATTCACAATTTTTTTTTGAATGTACATTACCATAAATTAATTTAATTCATTTTATATTAATATATTACTTATAATATATATTAAAAATCTAAAAATATATTAAAACATATTCAATATTATACTCATTTTAAAGATCTCAATAAAATATTTCTAACGGTATAATTTTTTTTATAATAATATAATTTCTATTTATAATTATTAACCAAATTGTATAAATATATTAATTGTAGTAAAGGATATAAATGGAATAAAAATTATTATAGTTATTATATAAAGGGTATTGTTGGAATTTGGAGAAATAAAAAAGGTTGAAGTGGGGCCCAAGAGAAATTTGGTGTTGTGAATAGTTGAACACCAAATTTGATGTTCAACTATTCATCCAACACCAAATTTTGTATTGAAACTTGTGTCCCAACACCAATTTGGTGTTGGGTTGGAGTTGTTTTCAACACCAAAATGGTGTTTTACACCATTTTGGTGTTGGGTTGGAGAAGGTCTTAGAAGTGTACCCTCTGAACGTCATGTCTAAATTTTTTTATCATAGGAGAATTTGGTTTGGTGTCTTAGAAATGTACGTACCCTCTTTACGTCTTGTCTAACTTTTTGTATCATAAAATCATTAAAAGCCTGCCATCCATTGAAACTGAACCTTCTCCTAGAGTTCTCGATTATAATAGAAAGCTAGACAAAGTTAAGGCGCCTGCAATACATTGTTAAAATAAGTGACACCGAAAGTTATAATAATTAAACAATGTTGTCTTATTTTCGTTTTGCATGTGCTTCGGTCTTTGGACAGAGAGAGGACTACATCCACATACAAATAATAATAACAATAAAACAGTGTTGTGTCCCTAATTATTAAAATAGTTGCTTTGTTAAGATTACATTCTTATTTTAATGCTTTGTTGTAGTTATTTTATTGTTTTGTGTTTTATTGAAAGTGTACAATGTTGTTTTCAAAAAAAAAGAAAGAAAGAAAGAAAGAAAGTGTACAATGTTATTTCAGCTTTTAAGAGATTTTTATTGAAAGTGCTTTTTTATATTTCAAAAAAACAAGAAAAAGAAACTGCATTTTTTTATTTTTTTATTTTTTAATTGAAAGTGTACTTTTATTGAAGTAGCTGATAAGTTTTATGAGATTTATATTTTAAAGGGGAAAAAAGGCGTTTGACAGTAGGATAAGCAAAAAAAATATCAGTGGGCTTTGATCCCCTTTAACGGATCATGTTTTAGAGAGATGGTATTTGCACCCCATTACAGTTGTTGTGTACCCTTTTTATAAGTATGTCCAATTAATTATTACTTTAAACAATTCTAATAAATACTTAGAACTCATTTAATATGAAAAATATTATTTTCTTAAGCTTATTATATTATACATTTATAAATAAATTTCACTGAAATTATTTTCAAAAAAAAGTAAGATAGTTTAAAAATATATGTGATAGGAAAAAAGTAGTGCAAAGTGTCTTCTCGAAAGCTCTCTCACTAGAGAGAGAAAACACTCTCTCCCTTTAGTGAAACAAAGCATTGTACAAGGGTCTCTCCTAGTTGGATCCGGGCCGATTTCGTCATCATCTTACTCATCTTCATCCCGCTCATCGCCGTTCTCTACTATTTTGGTTTCTCACCTACGATTTTCGTTGTTTTTTGGGGTTTTCAAGATTGGATCCAATTTTTACTTGATCCATCTCTAAAAATCCAATTTGATGTGGTTTATTTAGTTTGTAGGTAATGGCTGAAAGTCAGTAGTTCTAGCCTCCTTATGGCTAGCGATGGTAAGGGTTTCTAGAGTGTTATTAGTTGGAACTGGCGTAGCAATCACGATCTCATGGGTCTATATGAAGGTTATATTCAAGCCTAAGAAGGGATTTGATTATAGTAAGGTTAGTTTCCCATCTTAAGCGCCTTATCCTATTCTCCATATGCTCTCTAATAGTGACTGACTTTCGATTAGGGAAGAAGTATTGTATGGTTTATTTTAGATGCTACTGATTTTCAAATCGTCTTTGCTCTTTATTTGTATTTGTGTTTTAATTGGTTTATGGTTGGCCGGTTTCTATTTTGTCTTGCCATTCCCACTCATGGGAATCGCTTGATATTCCCTTCTGATCCTCCTAGCTTGTTTCTCCGTTGAGGACAATTTATAGTTTTTTTGTACTTAGTTGGTAGCCCCGAATTTGGTTGGTTATTAGGGTTGTATATTTGTGGTTCCTAGATTTAGTAAAGTTGGTAATGAAATTTCAGTATTTCAAAATATATATATGTGATGGTCCATACTTATTAAAGGGATGCACATGCAATTTTCGAGGGTGAATATCGCTACTTCATGTTTTATTTGTAAAAAAGGAGCAGGCTTTGACCCCCATAAAGCAAGGCCCAAATATTGGAAGGGAAAATTGAAAAAATGACGCTTTTGGGAAGGCCATCCCCAAAAGTAGCCCTTTTATTTTATATTATTAATAAAAGCATTGAAAGGACAAAAACGCCCTTAATGAGTAATTTTTGAAATCAATCCCAACCTATAGGTTGGGATCTCAACCCCGAGATTGGGAATTTCAAATAGGGTTAAATATCAAAAATTGGGATTCTCAACTTTTAGGTTGAGATCCCAACCTAAAGGTTGAGAATCCTAAACTTAAATGTTTATTCAAGTTTGGAATTCCCAACCTCAAGGTTGGGATTCTCATCCTTGAAGTTGAGATTTCAAATATGAATATTGAATCAAGATTGGAACTCCCAACCTTTAGGTTGGGATTCCTAACCTGGAGGTTGAGAATGTCAACCTAAATGTTCAATTATATATATTTCGTAATTAAACAAATTTTTAGGGTTATTTCGTAATTATTAAATTTAGAATAGAGGGCGCTTCTTGGGTTAGAAGCGCCCTTAAAGATATTTTCTAAAATTACAAAATTGCACTTTTATTTTTTTGAATTATCAAACTTGACCTTATTATTATTTTTTGAACAAAATTACCCCTCCTATTTCTTCAATATCAAAATCCATAATCTCAACCTCAAGGTTAGGATTCCCTATCAATCATAACTTTCAAATTGGGAATCCCAACCTCGAGGTTGAGATTCCCAACCTTAATTGAAAATTCAGGGTAAAATTCATAATTAAATAAATTTTTGGGGTTATTTCATAATTATCAAATTTAAAATAGAGGGCGCTTCTTATCCAAGAAGCGCCCTTAAAAGTATTTTTAAAAATTACAGAATAGACTTCTAATTTTCTGAATTATCAAAACGGACATTATTATTATTTTTTGAACAAAATTACCCCTCCCATTCCTTCAATATCAAAATTCATAATCTCCCACAATTCATCAACATCATCAACCACAATTCATCAACATCATCAATCCAATTCATCAACATCTCCCACAACAACAACAACATTATCAAATCAACAATTAACAAACAAACACAAAAAAAAAAAAAAAAAGAAATCTGGTTCTGGGTTCGCGACCCAGAACCAGACCAGTCTCTTCTTCTTCTTCTTCTTCTTATTTCTTTTTTTTTTCCTGCCTTGGTTCTGGGTCGCGAACCCAGAACCAGATCTGGTTCTTGGTTCTGGGTCACGAACCCAGAACTAGATCTGGTTCTGGGTTCGCGACCCAGAACCGATGTGGTTCTGGGTTCGCGAACCCAGAACCGTCTCTGGTTCTGGGTTCGCGACCCAGAACCAAGGCAGGAAAAAAAAAAGAAAGAAGAAGAAGAAGAAGAAGAAGAAGAAGAGAGGGTAGGTCAGTTGAGAGAGAATCAGAAATGGGGTCAGTGGAGGGAAAGTTTTAGAGAGAGAATCAGAAATGGGGTGGGTCAGTGGAGGGAAAAACAATGGTAAATGGTAATTAGCTGAACCATTAAGGGTATTTTGGACCAAAAAGAATCATGCTGCAGGAAATTAAAAAAAAAGAACTGATATCCCAAAGGATCATTCAAAAAGGGTTATATTTGGTTAAAACCCATGGAATGGTGGAAGAAACAAGCCCTAACTATTCCAAAAATTCAAAATATAATTCTTTTTTCGTCCATTTTCTAGAATTATTTCTCGTCAAAGGCAACTAGCACTTGACGCCAACGACTTTCCAAAGATCTTGCGGAATGAGGTTACCCTTATTTTTACTTAAATTGTTTATTTTGAAAAGAAATGATCTTAAATTTTGTAAATTTGGCCGTGTATTTTTTGACTGGCGGAAAAAAAAAAAAATCAAGGAAAATCTTTTCAAGTTTCTCCAAAAATCGTCTAATTCAAATTCTTTCTCATCATTTCCCTTTTTACATACTCCTCACAGTCAAACCATGAATGACAATCGTTAATGTGGACGAAGATCCTATAGAGAGTTCGATTGAGGAGGTAAGTCATCTCTAAATTTCGATTTTATATCTCTTATTATGATCACTTGCCCTCTAAATTACATATTGTATCCATTTGATTGTGATCTTGATTTAATAAATTACCCTTGTCTTTTTTTCTAATTTCATAAAAGATAATGTTTAAAATGTTAATTAAACTCCAACTGTAGTAATTCTTGGAAAAACATGTATATATCCATTTTTTATATTTGGTTGTAATTAACATTACAAACATGGTGGAAGGATAATAATCATAGCAAGAACATGTTTTGTTGATAGTGATTTAAGGAAAGAAGAAGAAGAAGAAAAGACACAGCAAAACAAGAAGTCAAGAACAGAAGCTCCGAACACTGAAAGAGACTGTTTTTCGGGACAGAAGAAGATATGAGATTATTGTTGTCCTTGCCATTAGTTGCCATTGTCAACTCCTTCTTCCAAGTTGTTAAACTACACTTTTATGAATGCTCTCAGTAATTTACATGCTTTTCCTGGGCCGACCTGGATCACGTGCGAGAGGTGCATGCGATCACCCCAAGCCCCCAAATTTTACAAATTTCTATTTTTTTAATAATTAGTTTATTAAGTAAATATATAATTAGTGTTATAAATAATGTAAAAAGGCTTGGAATAGCTTGTACGGTAAAGTGGTCTCTAGTTTGTTGCCTCCGACCCGAGTTTGAATCTTCCGTTTGAAGTTTTATTTCTCCCTTTTATTTTTGAAAAATAAAAGGACCAAGTGTGGTACTCATTTTTATTGATTTAATTTATTTCAACATGTATTTTTAAGATACAAATGACCCACAAAGCTAAAACATTTCACTTATATAATACATTTTCAACCTTACATTACTTTTCTTTTCACATTTTCGGTAGCCAAAGCAAAACTATATCTCTAAATTATTGTTTGTTTATTTTTATTGGTTAAAATTTTTAAATTTCACCAATAGTCTAAAACAAGAAAGTGAAAATCCAAAAATTTGTTCACTTTTGAGGTAAAATTATAGTTTTATATTCACTATTGAGTTATGGTTTTTCATGATTATCTACTTTTTTATGGTTCTTTTTTCTATTCTTTTTTTTTTTATTATTGTTTTTAATGTGTTGTTAGATCTTAGATTGAAGAAAACATTTTAAATAATGTTTTATGAGTTCTTTCGTATGTATAGATAAATTTTATTTATGAGTTCTAATGATTTTTTTTTATTATTATATGAATGTATTTGTTTTATATGAGTATATTGATTTTATGATATTATTTTTTTCTTAATGAAATTATTATGTACACACCAAAAATATAATAAAATAGTTTTTATATATATAGATTAAAAAAATTATTTATATAAATAAAGAGATTCATTTTAATTTTTCATACCGAATCTCTAAAATATCAAAGTCGGTCTTGTGCTTTTCCTTTTCCTTCCCTTTTTTTTTTTTTTTTGGTCTTTTATTTTGGGTATTTTGGCCATTTAAGACACGATATAATACACAGGTCAGTTGTAACTTACATTTTTTAAATATTTTTCAAAAAAAAAAAAATTTATTTATTTATCTATTTTGTTTTTTGAAATAGAGTAGAAGAATTTGATGGAAAATTGCTGCGATGAAATGTACTATAAGAAAGACAACAAAATGAATAAAAAGCGCGGCAATCTTAGAGAACTAGTATCAACTATGGATATTTGTATGGTTGAACATAAAATACGTGTAATATGTTTTATTATCAAAACAATTAAGACGATACCTCATTTTGAAATAGGATAATCTGAAATTTCAAATCTCAAATTATAAAAATAAAAATAAAAATAATAATAAAGGTTGAGTACTTGCCAAAAAGAGTAAATTATAATTTAACCTATCAGTTTAAAAATAATTGCAGCACAATCACATTTCTCTGTTTATTATGATTTATTTTACTGCCATTATAAAATTCCGTTAAAGTTAACTGTGGACAAAAAGATCAAAATACTCTCACTTTTTATTTTTTTTTAAAAATAATTATAATTAAATAATTAAATAAAAGTTCATAATTAAATAAAAATTAATCACAATCATTATTTCTAAAAAAAAAATTAAAAAAACAAAAACAAAAAAGGATCTCCATAATACCAAAAAAAAAAAAACTCAATCTCTTCAACATTGCCAATTCTTATTCTTCTTCCATGCGCCCACCCCCCACCAAATCCGGAAATCATCAACAAGACATCTTTAACACAAACACAAAAATACTAACTTCTCACAAGCATTTCATCAAATACCTTAACACATATACATCAACACAACACCAACTACAGTTCAAAATCCACAAAACCATATTCAATCATCAACTCCAATCAAAATCTAAATCATCAATCATCCTAGAATCAAGAACTCAAAAAATAAATAAATAAATAAAGAGGTGAATCCGGTTTGGGTTCGAACCTAGATCACATTCATCTATTGAAGATTAGATATTCAACAATCAAATTGTAAAAGGGATTAACAAAAATAAAGTTTGAAAATATATAAACCCCCACATCATAGTTCCATTGGACCAGTTCACACCACACATCACAAACTATAACTCTGCCTAAACCCCACCATTTCACACATTACAAACCCTCCGTCATCCGCTACAAATCTCTTTCCATCGTGCTCGCCAGCTTCTCCTCCCACCCCTTTTGCTTCACACTAGTTCACACATTACAAAACTAGCCATCGTTTGTTGTTCTTCTCTTCCATCTTACCCACCACCTTCTCCTCCCACTCCTTTACTTCCCTTCTGCCTCTCTCTTCTTTTCCTCCTTCACTCGAGCCTTCTTATCTACTGTCTTCGTTTCTGGATTAATTTTTGGGATGGGTTTTTTGTTTTGTTTTGGATTGATAATGGTTTTAGATTGATGTTTTGTTTTGTGAGAGATTGATGATGTTGGGTATGATCGAGGATGTTGGGTTTGTTGAAGAGACGAAGAAGAAGAATCATCTAGGTTCGAAGAAGATGAGAAGAAGAAGAAAAAGAAGAAGAAAGAGATAGAGAGAAAGAGAGAGAGGAACTGAAATGATTCTAATTTATAGGTTTGTTTTTTTGTTTTATTTTTTAATTTTTATTTAATTTATTTTAAAGTTTTTATGATTTATTTCAAAAGAAAATTAAAAATAAGATCAAAAGATAATTTTACATCTACTTCAATTAACTTCAACAAAGATTCTTTAACGACAGTGGGCTAAATTATAATTAACAATAAAATATAACTCTGTCTGTAATTATTTTTAAATCAATAGGTTAAATTATAATTTGTTCTACTAAAAATGTCGAGGATAAGCTATTAAAAAACAACAAAAATAAAAACGAAAGGTTTTCAATGTGGGGTGTATATAGAGAAGTGCGAGGGGTCGCTGTTACAGGGAAACTCTTTCAAAATGACTATCAGCATTCAGTTTACGTCGATGGTATGTTATCAACAAGTCTCAAAAGACTCTGTAATTATATAACAAATTAGTTTAACTTAGTATTGATTTTATTGAAATAAGGACTCATTAATGATAAGGGCCATATTAGTAAATACAATAAGATGAAATAATTGAAAGCAATAAGATAAACATCACCCTACGTCCATGGATCGGAATATGCTGCTGGGTATGGTCGTTTGTATGTTTTGTTTACGTCCTTCTCAAACGGTGTAAATTTGCGGAGGTTCTAATGGTGATATATATATATATATATATATATTTCGCAAGGTGTACAACTAGTGGTAGACCTAAAAAATTTATAAAAGGGACACATAAATAAAGTAAGAAAAATAGTGAAATTAAAATCATATTAAATATCTAATGATTTTATGTATAACAAAGTTCAATAACATGATATATGTTATATAAAATAAAACATACATCATATTTAAACAAAGCAAGTAGTCTTATGTTTAAAAATCATAACGGAATCATTAAAATTAATAATTAAAAAAATAAACTATGTAAAGTTATAATTTCCTCAACAAGGTTTCATATATTAAAATTGTTTTTTGATCACTTCTTTATTAATTTTGTCAAAAATATATTTTTCCACGTATGTAATTAAGCTATCATTTAACCATTGACTTGTTATTCAATTACATTGTTCAGACTTCATAATATCCATAACAAAAATATCTTTTTAACGGTAGTAGTTGCAACAGTTAGTAATAAGTAATGTTCTGAAATTTTTTAAATTTTTAAATTTTATTGATTTTAAATAAAGTAAAGCTATAAAATTATATATATAAAGTTGAATTATGATAATACATGGACAATTTTAATATAATAACTTAAAGTTTAAGATTTTAAAATTTATTAATGGAATGTGTGGAGGTATGTTAAATTTAATTTATAAAAATGAGCAAATTTAAAAAATTAATAATTTTAATAGACTAATCAGGTAAGTGATAAGATGTCAAGTGAAAGATGTTAAAAAAAAAAATATCCAATAAAATTGCAATTTGGCAATGGGTTTGTGTGGCCCATCAAAAGTAGAAGTATATAGTATTTAAATAGAAGAAAATATATACCTGACTAAAAGAAAAATATTGTAAAAAGAAAAATATTAATTGATTAGAAGTAAATATATATATATGTATATATATATTAAGAGTAGCGAAAGTCGGTACAAGAAAAGTAATAAAAAAGTTATTTATGTTAAAATAAAAATAATAAACAATAATGCTAAAAGTAGAATAATAATTACGAACAAGAATGTGTGTGTATGTGTGTTTTTCCTTTTTTGGGGGTGGGGGAGTGAGGATTAAATCTAGTTTCGGGGAGGAGAGTTTGACACTTCACAAACAGTAAATTTGTTACAAACAAAAATAATTTTTTCTACTTATGCTTTATATTTCATGATGAGAGTAAGGTTTAAATCTTTGATCTTAAAAAGAAAACGTGCAGCCATTTCTATTTAAAGGAGGTGGGATGCAAATCAAACAAACAAAAGTACAATAAATTAACCATCAAAAGAAGAAAGAAAGAAGGGGCCCAGGGGACACAATAATTTATTACATAGGAACAGTGTCAGATCAAAACAGAAAGAACATCAAATTTTTTTAAGAGTGACAATATTTACATCCCAAAAAAGTGCATCTGCACCTCTTTTTTTTAAGAGTGTAAGAGTATCTCGTATATTACCAATATATCTTTTTTTTTATGATTAAATATTATAAAAATAACAATATGTAATTAAAATAAAAATAGTGTGGTGGAGGTGTAACTACCCTTAATTATACATTTTTTACTTACAAGGACAGATCGAGAGGCAACAACTTCATCTTCCTTGTAGGCTTCTGCTTTTGCAATTACCTATCGTCTGTCAACACTGAAGTTTACATTGCATCTCTAGATTAAAAATTATTTATTTTAAGTGTTGTTAGAGTAATATTTCAAGGAACATTTCTATGATATTCGATTAAAGAATGGAAAGTGAACCAATAGTCCGTAAAGGGGACTATGCAACTCAAAAAAAGAGCTTTGATCTTCTTCTTTTTCCCTTTCTTTTTATTAATGTCAATAACTAGTTCACTTAGAGATTTCATCATTTCATTCAAGGTTTGATTCAAAGAAAAAGAACTGTGCTTAGCCCCCCTCATGAAACGGCTCTGCTGTAATGGAAAGCAGATGTCCCGATTTATATAGTTAGCCAATCTTTGGCTCATAGGAGCAATCCTCATTTGATAAGTATTGTAAATACAATTAACTTAATTCTTTATAATGCTATTTAAGGATAATATTAGAATTTTAAAAAATTAATGAATTCGGGTATACATACAATTTTGGAGGCGTGGAAATATTATCGCTCTTTTTTTTTAAATATTCAAAGGGGACATGAAACCCTCCTGATCTCATAGTCGGTTTGTCTCTAGTTACTATATAAGAAAAATAATAAAAAAAGGTGAATTATATTAAAAATAAAAATAATAAATTATAGTACTAAAAATAGAAATAACAATAATAATAATAAAAGGAAACCGTGTTTGAGGGGAGAAGAGATAGACACTTGACAAATAGTAAATTTGATACAAACAAAAAAATAGTAATAATAATAATAATAATAAACCATAAAAGGAAGAGAAAAAGAAATTGCTTGACAACAACGCTTGAGGGGGCTCACGTGACACAACAATTTATTACATATGATTATATCAACAGTCTCAAACCAAGATAAGAGAGCTTCAAAATATTTTTTTAATTTTCAAGGGGACATGAGATCCATCTGATCCTAACGGATGGATCTAATAAATGGATCACTGAGTCAATAGCTGCCTGCGGATAGTAGAATTTGCATGGCATGCCTCTATATACTGTGTTAAATGTGCCTGGGTAAAATAGGTAACTGATGGATGTGGGATTTCTTTTAGGGACGCCGGCCCTACGATATCTACACGAAAAACGACGATTGCCAAAATTTAGGATATAATTAAATAAAATAGGGTGACTAAGTAATATGTCATTCACAATTACATATACTTGTAAGCATAATGTCATTAAATCAACTAGTTCTCTCTCTCAAGAGTCAACTCACTCTTTAGTGGGCGGCGTTTCCACTAGATTAGAGAGACACCAAATGTCACGATAGCTCCATTTAGTCAATTCATGTCGAGTTATAAAGACTTTTCAATAACTCTATTGAAATTTCAAAGTAGTTTTACCGTGGCCTGTGGGTTGGTTTTCCCTTTTTTTTTTCTTTCCCCAATTTTTATATAAACAGAAAAAAAAAGGAAAAAAAAGAATACTTCGCTTTTGACAAAACAATCAGCCACGTCAGACAGTTCAAAAACACTTATCATTTTATTTTATTCCGTGCTCCAACTTTCACGTTTTCTACTCACAATTTGCTCACAAGTTGCTTGATGTCGTGGTCCAGTGCACCCGATATTTTCTTATAATAAGGCTACCATTCGAGTAGCAATATCCATCACATGGATAATGTGATGGGTCATTTCAATCTGACTCACTTATATGGGACTCAATTATATTTAAGCCACATAAATTACATGACAATTTTTTCATTTCAATATGAATTCTTTTTTCATATCTAGTTCATAGTAGACTTAAAATAATATTACATTCCAAACCGTTTTTTATACTTTGATCATTATGGTCTTGTAATAGGTACATACTTTGTAATATAATTAAAAAAAAAAAAACCAAGTTCACGTTTTCCATTGTTACTTGTTACACACAAACTTATAATTGTTACCGTCAAACGACAGTTACCGTACAGTCTTGGGGGGGCGTATGCAGAATTTTACGTTATATTATTTCGTGCTCAATCCGTTGCACTGCTTTTCTCTCCTTCCTTAGTGCGAGTGTGATCTCACTCATTCTTCAATTGATTTGATTGAGATGCTTCACGAATCTCACACTCCCTTATAAAAGGGTTACTCCATCCATCCGCTCGTCCCCCCTTCTCTCTCTCTCTCATTTTTTTTTCCTGAGTTTTGTCTCCCACCAAAATCTCTCCTTCTAATCCCATACCGGCTTCTCTTTTCTAAATTCTGTCTCTCTCTAAAATCTCTCCTTCTCTTGCCATTTATGTATGCAACTGGGATTTTCCCATCTTTAGATACACATGAGCATGAGCTCACTTTGGCTTTGATGTGAGTTATCCATTTTGGCCAGGGTGATGTGGGATGGTTTCATTTTCTCTACCACTTGTAAGCCAAACTAGGATTTGCCCAATAAATTAGTTTTTTGGGTTATGGCTTCTCTAACGTTTTAATATGGTCATTTTGCTTTTTCATTTTTTGCCTTTCAGTATTTAAAATTTCAAAGAAGACAAATTTTGAGTGACCTGATTATAAACACCTCTTTGTTTTAGATTTTGTTCAGTTGACAAGAAAATCATTATATAGTAGTTTTAAGAAGCGAAGAGAGCAAGTTGGAAAACTTGGCATGGAAAGAGTCGATGAGACGCAAGAGCAGACGAGTAGTGCTGACGACGAACAGCTGGTCTCTTCACTAGTCAGCCGTACTCTTTTTTTGTATGACTCTCTTCTTTATTGTTCCATTAACTTGCGATATTCGCACATGCATATCGATCTCTTCCTTGATTGTTCCATTAACGTGCTGTACCCGCACAAGAAAACTGTTGTGTGTGTGTGAGAGCGCGCACGCGCGCGTGTGAGTGTGCGTGTGTGTTAATACATGGCAAAAGCAGTTTCGGCTGTAACTTTTACTTGAGCTTTTCCTTTCTCCTTCTCTCTCTCACCAGTAATGGCAAAATATCCACACCCTCGCCGGTTGAGAAGCTTCATAGACTACAAATTGAGAACCACAAACAAAACCAATCTTTCAATATCACTTGGCCACCATTTTAAGTTCTTTTCTTTAGAAGACGAGGGTCTAGCATATATCATATAATCACTGGCGATGTTCTCACTTTTCATTATGGGAATTTTTTTTGGTATGTGTTGTAGTCCAACTCTAATTTGAAATTTTGATACTGGTTTTATTGAGCTGACTGCTGGTGGTGGTGGTTTTAATTTTCTACGATGTGTAGGGGTTTCAGATCAAGGACTTGGGACTGAAGCAAAAATTGTTCAAGAGTTAAATTTGGCATCAATATTCACAGTTTTCGAGATTGTCCAAAGAATTTGGAAAATTAAGCCAATGAATTGACGAAAGAGAACTTTTTTACAAAGTAGGAGGGTATCATAATCCTTTTTAAAACAAATACTTCTTAAAAATAAAAATTCGACTTTATTTCAAAAAAAAAAAAAAAAAGGCCTTGGTCAACGCAGCAATGGAATCATTAACGACCTTTCATCACAGGTTGTTTTTTTTTTTAATAAAAAAGAGCCGTTCAGTGCAAGTTGTCTGTGCGGAAAAACAATCTTTCCCACTGACATTTGGCACCACAAAAATTTGAAATGTGTTGGATAAATGGATGATAAAATTTGACGATGAAATGATGATCATGATGATGATGACGACAAGCTGCATATTAGAAGAGCAGAAAAGAGGATGTCTAAAATAATAATAATAATAACAACAACATATTAGGACGGAGAAAAAAATTACGAAGCAACTATGTGTTTGAGAAGGTATAACAGTTTCGATGGAGTGACTAGTGAAAGACCAAAGAAGAAAGAAAGAGGACGACAGTTGATTGAAGAGAAATTGGGAACAGCAGGAGAAATATTTTGTTTTGAGGGAAGTAAAAGGAGAAATATTAACAAAAAAGAATAAAAATAAATAAATTGCATTAAATGAATAAGTAAAATAAAAGTACACAGTGACTCAATAATTATACTGCTATAGTATTGTGCTGGCCAGCCATAAATTTGTAACTAAATATGAGTTGAAAATTTTAAAAATATTTTTTAAAGAAAAAGTTTAACATCATTAATATATTTGTATCAAAATTTTATAAAAAGATATATATGTGTACACAAATTTTGTTGTTATATTGGATCCATATAGTTATTTGAATATCATGAAAGAAAATGATTTTTTTTAAAGATTAATTATTAAGTTATTTTGAATCATCAATTTAGAGAGCCTTATAAAATCTTAAACTTCTTTTGAACCATCGATTTATATTGAAATCTTATAAACATCAATGCCACAGAGTGCCCTTCCCTATAACAAATTAATATGATAAATTCATCTTTGATAATTTTTTTTTGGATAATATTTCTATTTTGACAGCTCTCAAAAATATTATATTTCTATGCAATAATAATTCAATTTTTTTTTAAGTCCGCCCGTAATGATTTTCGGAACTGATTGCATGCCCTATGTCTTGTCACTCAAATGCAGTTTTTGCTTCATTGTCTTTTTTTTTTTTTTTTTCAATTAACTCTAATTATGTGGAGCTAGCTAATTAGTTAATATGTTCAATCCATCTTGACGGCAGGATGGCAAAATCCTTCGCACATCTCATTCCAATGCTCATTGGCGTCCTCCAAGTGAGCAGCCAAGGCAATAATGAGTCTCCCTTCAAAACACACCCAGTAAATATGTGGATTTTTCTGGTTGCCACCTCCATATTCTGCTTTGCAATCCAACTTTACAAGACCACAAGCTACTTTCAACCATCCATCGCTGTGGCTGCCATCTCAGGGTCCCTTTCTTCAGTCTCGCTCGTCTCTATATTTCTTCGGGGTCACTTGCTTGGACTTCTCATATTCATTCCATGGGCTTTTGTGCCCATTATTGCAGTTTATCATGTCCATGCTGACTTCATTCACACTGCTTGTCACAGGCTTCACCAGAGGGTCATTAATATTAATATTTCCAAGCTCTCGATTATTTGGACATGGTTCACACGAAGCAGTTCTATTGTGCAGGAGCGGCAACGATTGCCAGTTTAGTTATTCATATCATTATATATTTTCATGAAATTGTATAGAAAAAATGGAGCGCAAATATCAAATTTATTTTCCTGATTCTGTTCACTGTGAGTTACATACTTAACTATAATTTGTATGTGTATACTATATATGCATTAATTTTCATTATAAATAAATAAATATTTACTGACAATGCAACTCATAGTTACTCATTGAAGCTTATTTTTTTAAAGCGTTGTTTCCTGTAATTGTATGACAAAATGGGACTGCATATAAATATTTAACTAGCACTTGTATGTGTACACGATATATTTTCTTTAATTTTCATCATAAATAAATAAATAAATATTTACTGACAATACAAATAGCATGACATTAATTTAATTATTTAGGAATGAGAGAATTAGCGAGTAGAGACTAGCCAAGTTGCGTACTCACGCGGAAGATGGTGAAAGCGGCTTTACTTCTTTTTTGTGCTTTTTAGTCCCGATTTTTCGGACCACAACTTACTTATCTCCTGCAATGTTTTTATTTGAGAACTCAATTTTTTGGACATGCATTCGTTTCTGTCTATATCAATGAATTTGTCTCTTAATACAAATGGAATCCCCATGGCCATTCTTTGATTTCATAACTTTCAGTTTGGCAACTCACATTCAGGGCCGATTTAAAGATTTTCCGAGGTGGGGACAATGGCTAGAAAGTTTAGAATACATCAATTTGGTATTTTAGAGGGAAGAAATTTGATTGTAACTCGTTATTTTATTATATGACTATGACAAAATGGCATTGAAAAAATAATGAAATACGTCGCGTAATCAAAAGATCGTGGGCTTTGTACAAAGCTGAAATGGCCCAAAGAAACAAGCCCAGCGTATCACCATAAATATATGGATTCCCAATCCATCTGTCATCGTGTTTCGTATCTCCTTGTAGTCAGCCAGTGGGCGCTAAAGATTTTACAGAGAATTTGCTGGAGGAGGTAATCCTCTTTTTTACTTTGATTTTCTTTCTTAATTTACAAGAAATTAGTTTCAAATTAATTTATAGTTTTGTCAATTTGGACTTTTTTTTTTTTTCACACCATCCCTTAATATAAATAATTGAACACTTCCTTTAATCATAAGAGTTCAATAATTCTAGTTCCAGCATTGTCCTAAAATATATGATATGAGTAGTTTTTTTTAAGTTTAATTTCTATAAATAATAATAATATAATAATAATAATAATAATAATAATAATGTACCTTTCTTTTACAGTAATTTTAGTGTTTAAAAAAGCAAATCCAACTTTTTCAAAAAAAAAAAAAAAAGAAAAGAAAAGAACAAAGGTCTAATCCAACTGGAGAGAAAATTTATCTTAAGTTTCTCCAAGAGTACTACTGCCGGGCGAATGACCACGCAAATGTTTTCTCATTGTTTCTCCTTTCTCATCTCTCTTCAGAGTCAGACCATGATTTCGGCTGTCAATAATTTGCAACCAAGATTCAATAGAGAGTTCACTCGAGAAGGTAAGTCACATTCCGAAATTAAATCCAATCATATACCAGCTATATCTTCGCTACTTAGTTTTAGACTCAAAACGTATATAAATTTTAGTAGTGTATAGAAGATAGCGGAGAAATAAGAATATTTTTTGTGCCATTTGTAGAGTTAAAATAGTGACTAATAAAAGGTGTCAACGCTTGCTGGTTCGGGGAAAGTACATAAAATTGGGACCACAAAGAAAAACGAGAAATTTTTGTCAGGACGTTTTCCTAGTATTGCTGTTGCATTGCTTTTGTAGTATAGGCGCTTAAAAGGCTCTCCTGTCGGATATTGTATGAGTCTTGTCAGCCTATTATATAGGGCAAAAATTAGTAATCTAATGTGATAAACATTATTCCGAATTCGTGAGATCTTACCACGTTAAATATTTTATCAAGTGTTATGATCTCATTACTAACTTGCCTTGTCATCAAACGCTGCCAGCACACGAGAGAGACTACCGATTAATGCCATGCACGGAAATACACTACACCCAAGATTTTTCTTATTATGTTCTAAAGACTCTAATAATTTATTATATTTAGAAGAGAAAATTGGTTTGAATTTTAATAATGATTATATTAAAACTTAATAATTATTTTCTATAATATTACCAATAAATTATTCCATAGAATCCTCGATAAAATACAACATACATAAAGAAAGAAAATATTTATATCAAATATATTTTTATTGTAAATTATAAATAATAATGATTATAAGTTTAATTTTAAATATAAGGTCATGCATAAGAATTATTGGTACTAAAAAAGTTATGCATTATTGTGAGAGAGCACGGTGTTAGCCGGACAATATAATGATATACTTTTGTTCTAAAACATAAAATATGAGTAATTTTTTTTTTAATTTTATCCCCCTCCCTCGCACTTATAAAAAAAAAAAAAATGATCTATAAATTTGGTTTCCCTTTACTGACTCCGCAAAATAAGAATAAATTCTATTGATTGAGAAATTACAATAAATTATGATGATTAGTACCTATAAGATATTTAATGGTGTAAAATGGGGAAAAGCAATTGGATTAATTCAAGAGGTATAATGCTATTAGCAATCCGATCCCTCTATTAACATAAAAAAATCCCGTCTGGTAAGGTTAACTATCCTAATTATTAATCATTAATTGTGTGTGAGTGATTCATCACTGGATTAGTTGTCCTTCTATTAAATGTCATTTTTCTTTATAAAGTCCAATTAAATCCTACTTTATAGTAAAATTAAATTAACCTCAATATTTGTGAAGTAATAAGGGGTGGTCAATATTCTAATTTAAATTTTAATTAAATAATTTAGCAATTTGTCCCGCGACGGCTTGCATTTATGCTTTGGAGCAAACTGCAATGGCCAGTAAATTATGTGAATTTTTCTTTATTTATATGTATAATTAATACTCGTCATATTAAAAGAAAATATAATAAACTAAAAATTAAAAAACAGAAAAGAAAAGACTTGAACGTATATTTTTAATAATTAAAGACATTGATGTAATGAGTGTTCTATTGAACAATCTGATTTGATCCGCGTCAATTGTATTTATTTATGATAATAATTAAATTACAAACAACATCATCTACATTCACATATTTTATAATTAACTTCAAACTAAAATAATATAAAAGCGATTGTTCCTGATATTCCGCTGTTTATTGGTTCCCGAGTCCTGTTTGGGTAAAACACATATAAAATATTACGTGCTCCCAGACAATTTCATTTAAAACCTAAACGGGCAATCGTGGCTGCTCACTCGAGCTGCTTCCATTGAAAATGAAGTAACTCCAAAAGCCCAAGAACTTGGAAACAATGTTCATGATGATCTGCTGAATTCGATGACAGGCATGGTGAATTAAAACACAATGAATCTGATAGAAGACAACAATAGGCAGAAAAGACCAAGGAATGAAAATGAGAAATTCAAGAGAGAGTCTGGAAGAAAGATGGAGACGAGTGAGACTGCAGAAAGAGACCCCGAGATAGCAGCCACAATGATGGATCGTTCAAAACAGAAAGTGTTGTGATCTAGTTGCGTTGTATGCTGGGATGCAAAGTAGTAGATGAAGGTGGCAACCAAAGAAACCCAAATATTGGTTGGGCATGTGTTTTGAAGGGAGACTCAATCTTGCCTTGAATGCTCATTGGGAGGACAGCGATAAGGAGGGGGTTGAGATATTTAAAGGGTCTTTGCGTCCTTAACAACCACCTGAAATGGATAAAAAAAAAAAACATTGATCTATTAGCTTCATTTTAAGTGACTTTTTGAGTCGTATATGGAAAAAAACAAATAGTCGAAGAAACAGTTGGTTTCCTACTGAAGAAACGAGTCACTGACTGGTGAGGAGACAGTGATGATCAGTTGTCCATTATCGATCTAACTCACGATTTGACATGGTCTGATGTAGCATCTTCCTCGATTGAAATTTTGCTTTCCACGATCAGTTCTTAAACCTACTTTAGTCTCTTAGTAAAGTAACGAAAGAAAATTGAAAAAAAAAAATGGACTTCAAAGGTTGTTTGGAACAAGGAAAATTATCAAAACATCTAAGTTATTTTGGCGTGAGATAGAGCAGAATGCGGGTTTGTATAATTATGCAAGAGGGAGTCATGAATGGAATCACCTATAAATCAAGATTAATCACCGGTTCACCACTATTACGAGCAGACTAAACTAAGTCAACACGCGTTAATCTTGAGTTAAATTATTTATTTATTTTAAATGACCTTGAGTTAAGTTATTTGGAAAAGCTTTTGGTCCGTATAGTATTTGGGTTAGTAATTAACCATGGGTTAATTTTCTTGTAAAAGCTTTTGGACAGTTGAGTTAATAATTAACCATGAGTTAAGCCCTTTGCTTGAGGAGGATTTGTGGGGCCATGCCCTCCCAACAATTTGAACGCGTTAGCAAGAGAATCATGAGCTAGTCAAGCTGTTAACGATAGTCAATACATAACCAAACGAGGTTATAGAAATTCAGATTATCATGTTACTGTTTTTTTCCCGAAAGTTAGGTGATCTTTATCTACTCATCAAGTGAACTGCACATAATATAATGCAATAATAAAGTGAATAAAAAATAAAAAATCCTCAGTGCTAGTAGTTCTTAACTGCACATAATATAAACAATCCTAAGAGGTGATATGTCTTAAATTGGACATGTCATGAAGAGTTAATACTGATATGTGAGAGGAAGGTAATGAAAGGGTTAACAGCCTGTTGTAATTGTGAACAAATCATGGTACACCAATATTGAGTGGCAATGAACTTGGTTTCAAGCCTTTTTTTTTTTTTTAAGTAATTTGATTTAGAAATTAAGAGAGAGATAATTTAAATTCATAATCACATTTGGTTGTAAACTTATTTTATGTCGACATTTTCGCATCGTCTTTTGATACGAGGTAACAATGCATCAACCCAGATTTTGTATCAATTCATTGTTTTTTTTTTCCAGACATTATAAAATTTATTGGCCATTATTTTAGCAAACTTTATTTGACTTTTTTTTTGGGGGGAACTGGGATCTGGGAATATGGGACCTATTATTGGGCTTAGAGAAAGATCCCAGCCCATTATCCAAAAACAACAAATCATCTAATTTAAGTTTGTCTTCCTTTTCTATTCAAACTTCGTTTTTCCCAGAGCCAGGTTATGCATCTCTAGTCACTCGACTCGAAGCATCGAGGAAGGAAGAAAGTAACGGTGCATTTACTTTACTTAGGAGAATTGAAATAGAAATCAAAATGATATAAAATTGAAATAATTTGGAATCAAAATGAAGTATCAAAATTAGAATAAATTGTTTACTTCAACTGCAGAAATCGGAATCGGAATCAGAATCAGTATTATTCCCATTAAATTGTTTACTTTACTTTGGAATCGAAATGGAATAATTATAAGTTATAAAAATACTCTCAATTAAAATTATGAATTAATTATAATAGTGTGCAGTTTATTGTTATAATATGTATTTTTTTTAATATCAAATAAAAAATTATATATTATAATAAAAAAAAAATACTTATTATTTTAATAGTTTACTAACCTAGTTGTAATTTTTTATTATAATATGCAAATTTTTTAATATCAAATAAAAAATTGTATATTATAATTAAAAAAACTATATATTATTTTAATAGTCCACTATGATAATTAAGAAATTAGTAATAAAAAGCAGGTGGTGTACAATTTTTTATTATAATATGTAGATTTTTTTTTTTTTAATTTTTTAACATCAAGTAAAATAGTTTTTTTTTTTTAATTTTTAAAGAAGGGTATAAAATATTTTTTATCCTGATAAAAGAAAAGAAAATAGGATTTCAAGTAGGTTGGAGGGAATGAGATTCTCATTCCACAACCCCAAATTGATGTGGGGCCCACACTTTCATTCCCATTACGAAATAAATTTTAAGTAAGTAAATACTATCAATCAATTTCATTCATCATTCTCATTTTACAATCCATAAAGTAAACATACTATCTCACATTCACTAATAATTCAAGAGTCGCGATATTCACACCCCTCTAAAGTTGTATTTGCATCCCTTTAGTAAGTACATAACATCACATATATTTTTAAAATATTAGGATTTATTTAAAAAATAATTTCAATAAAATTTATTTACAAATATATAATAGAATAAAATTAAGGAAATAATATTTTTCATATTAAATGAATTCTAAATATTTCGTAAAATTTTTAAAATAATAATTAATCGGGTGTACTCACAAAAGGGCTGTACAAGTAATTGTAGTGGGGGGTAAATATCATCTCTCCAATTCAATTCTATTTATGTCAGTTATGATCACAGTAATCATTTATTAAAGACATATACTATATGAATGGTGATATTAATTGTATGTACACCTTTTTTGTCTGTAAAACCAATAAAAAATTTAAATTTTTTTAATTTATTTTTAAACTCCAATTAATACCAAAAATACTATTTTTTCTTAATTTTATTATACTATATTTTTTTAAATATACCTCATTTATATCTATTTAATTATTTATTTAATTTTATAATATCAATATTTTTGAAGTGTACATGCCTTACCATTCTGCAATGGTTTTCAATGATTTTGGATGGTACAAATGTAGCAGAGAGGTTCTGCTCCTTGTGCAACTGCAATTTGATATTTTTTAGGAAGTAAATGCCCACAGTTATTGTAAAATTGTTTAAGAGAAGTGAGATACAAGAAATATAAATTAATATTTAGTTAATTTTCCACTTTTATGATGAATGACTAACAAAATTATTTATCTTTCAATAACTATAATACAATAGTAGAGACTTCTCTTCTCCTCTGCTTTCTAGAGGCACCTCCACTGCCTTCCTCCAACCCACTCTCTCCCCACTCACTACTTCCGAGCTACATCCTACTCTTATCATTTCTCTATTTGATCCAAACCGGCCTAATGATCCATTACTCTCTACTGCTTTTTAACTCAGATTACTTCAACTCATTGACTATCATGAAATAATAAAAACAACAAAAATTAATTTAAAAATTACTATTTCACAACTAATTTTATTTAAATATTTTGTTTCATTCTACATACTCTACAATTAAACTATATTCTTTGAAAAAAATTTGGTGTTTAAAGATTAATATTTAGAAGAAAAGTTAGGGTTTGACAAAATTAAAAAGATTTTATCATATACGTGAACATTGTTGTAAATCAATTGGATGCCACCCTTTAGTATTCTATAACCTCTACATTAAAGATCATTATCACATAAATAATAATCATCTTAATTATACCTTAATGTTTTCTATAACCTCCATATTAAATATCATTATTACTCAAATAATGATCATCATTAGTGCCTTAATATATTGTGTAACTTATGTCTTTTCTTCTTCCTACATTAATGATTCTTAGCCTATAAATAGAGGGTACATAAGTTTGTATTTGATATCTATATACAAGAAATGAAAGAATAAAATAGTTACTCCCTCTCCAAAATTCTTCTTGTGTTTTAATTTTAGTTTTTGTTCTTATTCTGCAATATCTTAATATTGCATTTGTTTAATAATACGTTATCAGCACGAGACTCTAACCAACTGAGTACAACGAATCCGGTATGACTGATTTTATTTATGTGATCTATTCTCTACTATTTGATTTACATAATCTTGCTAGTATATATGTTTCATATAAAAGTTATGTTATGCTAACAGATGTTATGTTAGATTTAAAATAAATTTTTCTTCAGGTTTAATTGATTTTATCTTTTTATTAACATATGCAATATGGATCTTATTTTGAAAACATATATTAAGAGCTTCAAATTCATGTACTATTTGCATGACTTGATTGATTATACAAAGAGAACATATTGATTAAAAATTAAAAAAAAAAAAAATTGTTTTATTGGTTTGATTGATGTAAAAAGAAAGAAAAGAAAAAATATATGTGAAGTTTGTCTTTGTTCTGTGTATGAAGAGAAAAAAAAAATTATTCTTTTATTGTTTATGTACTATGCGGAAAATATATAAAAAACATAATATATATATTTTTTTTTATTCTCTGTGAGATATCAATATTCTTGGTATTTGTTTAAATAATTTTATAAACATTGCTATATGAAAATCATCATTTTTATATCTTCTGCATTTGAAAGTAAATTTAATATCATTGAACTTACGTTTTGATATTTTATTTAATATGATATTTCTTCTAACTTTCTAATTTGCAACCTAAAGTTTGCAAGTAAAAATTAAAACTAAAAGTTTTAGTTTTCAAATAGAACCACAAGTTCTATAATTTCAATATAATTAGAATAAGAAGTTCTAAATTTTCAATGCATTAGAACCAAAAGTTATATATTGTAAATTTGTTTAGAACTAGAAGTTCTACACTGTCATTTTAATTAGAATTATGAATTCTGATATATTTATCTATTAGAATCAGAAGTTCTATAGTGCTAATTCATCTGAAACTAGAAATTTTAGTTAAATTCTAATTAAATTTTGTTGGCTTTCATACTCAATGTGGATGATTGTACATATCAAATAAATTATAGTTGCCTGAAGCAACATAATTAGCCCTTGCCTATTATATTTAAAGAGTGTGTTTTAGACCATGGATCTAAACACAAAAGGCAATAAAATGTACAAATTTGTGTTTCATATATGAAACCAATGTTATGTATATACATACACACAGAAAGCAATGTGACTCTTTCGAGTTATGAAAAATTAAATAAAGATCGAACAAATCTGATCTTGTGATGTTATGGTCTTACTTTTTGCATATGACATAATGATTTCATCAAATTCGTTTTAATTGATTGGATTCTCGATGAACGATTTGAATCTGAATTGTTGAATTCTAAATCTGAACCAGAAGTTTCAGATCCTCAATAAATTTATTCTTAGTTTTATTTGGATCTTAAAACCTGAAGTTTCAGATCCTTACTTCAGTTCTAGATTATAATTTATTTAGATTTTGGAACCAGAAGTTTCAAAATTACAAATGAAAAAGACTAAGAAAAATTTAATCAATTCGAATTTGATACGAGATAAAAAACTCATCTCGAACCAAGCATGTAAATTTGAAAACATGTCTCCTCATTGAAGGTGAGTAGAGACTTGAAAATCTTTATACTAATTTTTTTTTCATGATTTCAGGATATATAGATCATGAAATTTAAATTCATAAATACATTAAAGTATTCTATCTTTCTGTTTATGATTTTCAACTCATTGGGGTATGTATTTTCATATTTATGTATTTAATACTGATTACTTGATCAAATGTATATAACAATCTCATATATCATGTTACATAGTTAAATCTATTTGTATTATGGTTAAATTATTACATTTCCAGTGATAACATGAGTCTGATAGTGGCATAAGCTATTAGATATGGAAATTAGGTAGCAACGACTATTAGAGTTTCCTAATAGTAATTTTGTTTGAGATCTTTTAAAATATATCATAATATTAAAGCATTATTATAATTTACTTAGAACCTGAAGTTCTAAAACTAATTATAGTGATTAATGTGATTTGGAAAAGAATTTCGATGTGATTTGAAAAAGAATTTCATTCTCAATTCTATCAAAAACTGAAGTTTTGAGTTATTATCATATTGAATATATAATTATGATACACAATTACATTATAGCCTGAAAGTTTGAGTTTTTGATAAGAAAAGGTACAATATTTTTATTTTTCTTATATTAAATTATATAATAATTATTATTTCTCATAAAATTTTTGGTTAGCGAAGGTCGTATTATTTTCGTTCCTCAAAGCAAGATACGAAAATAAGGTACATGACATGTATTTTCTTATACCTTATTTGATTATTAAATATTTTTTATTATTAAATATTTGTTACAATTCGTTATAATAGTATTTTTGAGAAATTGTTTATTAATTCACTGTGCTTACAATTTATATATCTTGGAATGTACACTTGATCACCAAATAAATGAGGTCAGATGATTGAAATAATTCATCCTTCAAAATTGCTCCTGAAGTATCAATGTTAATGATTATGGGTGAAAAATCATTTATCTCGCATGACTAAATTAATTAATATCATTATCTGAAGTAAATGTTAAATCATATAATAGTCATGGCGATGATTATGGTCAATAAAGTCTCGATGATCATAATAAATTTTAACCACCTGAAGTGGATTTCACACCAAAGTAAAGTAAGCAAAATGTTTACTGTTACTGGAATATAAAATTATAATAATTGTGTACCTGAAGTATACATAATTATTTACCGATATACAAAGGCTCCAAAAGAGCAAATTTGTATATTACAAAGTGAAAAATAACAATATTATATATGCGAAACTTTGTTATTTTAATAGATCCTGAAGGAATCTATTTAGATATACATTAATAAAAGTATATCGCATTTGTATTATTCATACTGTCATATGCCAGAAGCATATTTTATGATGACTATCATATGATTATAAGTATAATATGATTAAAAATTATGATGAATCAAAAGTTTGTTTTTCATCCAATAATACAAAGAAAATGATGTATCAAATTATTGGAAGTAATATGGATATCTATTACAGAATTTGAAGATTCTTACCTAGTAAATGTTCCTGAAGGACAATAATTAATATTACAATTTGGTCATTGAATAACACTATGTGTTTGGTCATTTAAGGACACTATGTGACATTTGAGTCATTGAAAAATAATATGATAGTCTAATATATCCCTGAAGGATAGTAAGACAGTATAATTAAGTCTCAGAATGACATTATGATGATATAAATAAGTCATAGAAGGACATTATGATGATGCAAATAAATTCATGAAGAATAACAACATAATGTCAATAAATAAATTTTCTCGTCGTTAGGGGGAGAATAAGGATAAAATTATAACGACGTGAAATTACAGTTGGCATGTATCATTCATTATGACGATTACTGTATAAGTCATATGAACCTGAAGTTCAAAGGATTGTT
The DNA here is from genome assembly GCA_019925255.1 of Litchi chinensis. Classification (NCBI taxonomy): domain Eukaryota; kingdom Viridiplantae; phylum Streptophyta; class Magnoliopsida; order Sapindales; family Sapindaceae; genus Litchi; species Litchi chinensis. The sequence goes on from CM034463.1 coordinate 1,773,643, forward strand.
GGCTTGAAAATTGTATACACGAATGATTTTATACTCACTGCCAATATATTAACTCGGGTGATTGTTCCTGAAGAATAATTTATATCAATGACAACAAATAAATCATTCGTAACATGAAAAATAAATTTGGTTGTAAAGGTATGATTCCTTGAAGCGAATAATGAAAGATCATGATTATTTTAAAGATCACGCTCGAGTTATATATAATTTTCATCATATAAATACAACTCATGAAGAGTTAAATATTTTTGAAGAGATAGAACTCTTTGAATCTTCCCCTATGAAACTCAAAAGCGATCTTAATTATACATGGAAAAGTGTATGTGCCCAAACTATAAATATTATAGTTTGCCCTAAGAATATGTGAAAGTTTACAATAGCCCTTAAAGAGGTGTGTGTACTGAAAATTTAAAGAAAATTAAGATATTATATTTTATTACTCTGCATATTATAGAAAAATGATGAAGATATTAATTAACATATTGTGGATAAATGTCGACATAAAAATTATTGATCAAAACAAAAGCAGAGCTATACTTATATAGTTATATTAAACTTGTCATATGGACGCTTGAAGACGTCATATGTTTTGATCAAAATAATTACTCATATGAAAATTGAGATAGTGAGATATAATTGTATTTTAAAAGTTTACTGCAGAAACCCAATATTGATTGTCTCATAGTTGATTTCACGTGATGAGAATTAATAGCCCTTGCACAGGCTAGTGCCCCAGAAGCGGTAAAATCTCCTGGAAAGATACAAAATCTTGGAAATACAAAAAATTACCTTAGGAGAACTATGAAGTCATGATAAAATAATCATTGACAATTTATTTGTATATACACTAGCTATTGAGATTATAAATAATGATTATAAACCATGTAGTATCCATGAGTATTGAAAAAGGCATGATTGGTTTAAGTGGAATGAAGCAATTCAAGTAAAATTGACTTTATCAACCAAATGTGATGTATTTAGACTAATAGTCTAGACGTCTGAAGACGTCAAACCCATGGATATAAATGAGTATTTGTAAACGTAATAAGATGAAACGTATTTACCTGTGATGAATACGATTACATTTCAATTAGTTTGGTAGTTTCCAAAAGACTTTAAACGTGCCTTTGTGAATGTGGTAATAACATATTTATATGAGTCATAGATACCAATATATACATAAAAATCCCTAAAGGATTTAAAATGCCTGAAGCATATAATTCAAATTCTCGTAACTTGTATTCAATAAAGTTACAATAGTCTTTATATGGCTGAAAGCAATACGGATGAATGTTATATAATCGTCTCAAATAATACCTTACAAAAGAATGATATATTAATGATCTATATGTCTTTATGTATTCATAAAGAAATCAAAATCTGAATTTGCAACTGTAACAATATATGTCGATGATATGAATTAAATTGGAACTCTTAAAGAGCTCCTAAGAACTGTTGAATATTTGAAAAGAGAATTTGAGATGTAAGATTTTGAGAAAACAAGATATTGTTTCAGGCTGAAGATCAAGCACAAATCAGAAGGAATACTAATTTATCAACTCGAAGACACTGAAGTGAAGTCATACATATTTTTCAATATTTTCGAAGAAACTACTAGAGTAATAGTTGTATACCTATCAGGGGGAGTATATTAATTCAATATGGACATATGTGCACTGCACTCTTTTTTCCTTCGATCAAGTTTTGTTCCATTGGGTTTTCCTGACAAGGTTTTTAACGAGACAGTACCTTTAAGCATGTCCAAATACTATTGAATTCAAAAGATTATCGTACTTTTGATCCAGAAGATCATGAAATTCACCAAAAGAAAACATATCAGCATGAGGGGGAGGTTACTGCGTACAAGAATTATGTACTCTTTTTTCCTTTATCGGGATTTTTTTTTTCCCATAGGGTTTTTTCCTGATAAGGTTTTTAATGAGGCATATTCTTTATACGGTGGACATCCAAAGGGGGAGTATTGTAAATCAATTAGATGCCACCATTTAGTATTCTATAACCTCCACATTAAAGATCATTATCACATAAATAATGATCATTTTAATTATACCTTAATGTTTTATATAACCTCTATATTAAAGATCATTATTATTCAAATAATGATTATCATTAGTGCCTTAATGTATTGTGTAACTTATGTCTTTTCTTCTTCCTACATTAATGATTCTTAGCCTATAAATAGAGGGTACATAAGTTTGTATTTGATATCCATTTACAAGAAATGAAAGAATAAAATAGTTAGGCTTCGTTTGGTACAGCTTCTCTAAATAGATCTACTAGAAGTAGATCTTTTGAAAATAGATCTTTTGGAAATAGATCTTTTAGAAAAAAATTATTGGTTGTTTGGTTATCAATTAAAAAAACTCTTTTAAATTGTAGAGTGTTTGGTTAAATTATTTTTAAAGTACTTTTAGATTATTAATTTACCAAAAAGGGTATAAGAGATATGAGTAATATGTTCAGTCTTGAAATATAATTGCTTCAACCTTAACCATAAAAAATTAATTAATCAAACAACTAATAATTATTTGATGTAAATATATTTTCAAAACATAGATTTTCAATAAATAAATGTAAAATTATTTTGTTTCTCTATTTTTTATTTTCAAAAGAGAAGTATTTATTTAGATAAATGTAAAATAAATGTATATACAGTTTATATATATACTGCACTGTATACTGCACTGCAGAGTGCAGTATATATATATACTGCAGTATATATACTGCAATGCAGTATAGTGCAGTGCAGTATAGTGCAGTATATGTACTGCAGTGCAGTATTGCAGTATATATATAAATACAATGCAGTATTGCAGTTTATGTACTGCAGTGCAGTATTGCAGTATATGTACTGCAGTGCAGTATTGCAGTATATATATAAATATAGTGCAGTATTGCAGTTTATATACTGCAGTGCAGTATTGCAGTATATATAAATACTGCAGTGCAGTATATATATATACTGCAATTTTGAGTATATAATTACAGTATATGTATACTCTGCAATATAAATACTGCACTGCAGTATATAATTACAGTATATGTATACTCTGCAATTGCAGTATGTATACTGCAATTGCAGTGACCAATTGCAGTGTGCAATATATATATATTGCAGTGTATATATATATACACTACAACAACAATGTGTCAATTACAGTATATATATATATATACCAATTACAGTATATATATATGAACCATAATAATAAAACCAATTAAAATCAATTACAGTATATATATGTCAATGAACCACGATAACAAAACCAATTGCAAATTACAGTGTATATATATAGGTATCTCAATAAACCAATAACAAAACTAATTGTAATATATATATATATATATATTAAAAATATGACATATAATATTTATGACAATAAAATAAAAAAATTGCAATATCAACTAAAACCAATTGAAAAAAAGAAAAAATACAAAATATAGAAAACTTACCGGTTAGAGAAGAGTTCTCAGAAGTTTTGATGAAATAAAAAGTGAATGAATGTGGAGACTATATATTTATATTTATAATGAAAGTGTAATAGGGTTATAAAGGTTTAAAGAAATTAACAAAATAAAATAGGGATATATTAGACATTTTAATATTTTAAAAAAAGCTTTAAAGGTCTACTTGGAGAAGCTTAAAATTTGAGCTTCTCCAAGTAGACCTTTTTCAGCTTTTTTAATTCCTCAAAAGCTCTACTAGGATGTCAACCAAACGACGCAAAAAATATCAAGTAGATCTTTTGGCATTAAAAAAGTACTTTTAGCCAGTAGATAAGCTGTACCAAACGTACACTTACTCCCTCTCCAAAATTCTTCTTATGTTTTAATTTTAGTTTTTGTTCTTATTCTGCAATATCTTAATATTGCATTTGTTTTGTAACAAACATGATATTTTAATTAATATTTTGTGAGTTTACATAAAAAATATTTACCCTTTTAGTAATTTCATTCAAGGGTAATACTGGATATTTAAAACAATATTAATTTGGGGTGTACATATAATTTTTCAGAAGTGCAAATATTGCCACTCATATTGTATATGCTGGTTGCGAATCAGTGGGCCTGAATCACTAACATGGCCCACTTACTGGGTGGCCGATACAATCAAGCCCGACCCACCACAATCAAGCGTGCCTGTACAAACGCCACTCTAAATGTGTATGTATTTGCTCATCTGTCTGAGGTCTCAGGTCAGACAAAGCGGATTGCTTTAACCGATTTTTCAGTGATTGATACAGATGCTACTTTTGGTAAATTTCGCATAGGACCCCAGATTATAATTAAGATCTATAGATTTGGTCATTGTTTCTTGTCGTTTACTCACATGTTGCCTCAGTATTTATCCAAATTAATATAGATAATTAATCATCAGTTCCAAACAATGGATACAATTGCTTTCGTGAAGCACTTCTACCATGTTTTACCTTGTATGTGAAAAATCAACTCAGCGACAACAAAAACCAAAAACAAATAATAATTGACATATCTCTTATAATTATTAGAAATAATTAATTAAATGTCATCCACCCTTACATGTTAAAAAATTTAAATTTTACTCCTTTATTTCCAATCCTGTATCATTCTATATTCATGACTTGGTAATTTGTAGATAAAACTTGCTCAGGCTGACGTTGATTCTTCAGTGTGAGCACCCCGAAATTGGTTGAATTTACCACACGCTAGGGTTATTTATTTCCATATTTTTTGAGGTTTTTATAAATAAACTCCTTTTATGCTGGTTGATATAATTGGTAAAACAGTCCATAAACTCAAACGAAACCAAACCAATAAGCGTGGAAGGAAAACAGTAGCTAGCGAGACTGAAGAAGGAGCACCTGAGCTGAGAATAATACGGTTTAAGCATTGAGAATGAGTTAGAAATCCTGTCTTGACGGATAATAAAATGCAAGGAAAAGTCACATATTGATAGGATGTCCATCAAGTGGAGACATTCTATTGCTTTGACAATTTACTTGCAGTAAACCCTACCCAACAACGGTATTAAGAATGTAAATACAACATGGATCCTGCTAGAGGATAAAATTTGATTGGTAGATAGTAAAAATATAAGAAAAGAAAATAAAATGCTCTTACTTTTGTTAATAAATTCTATTTCAAAGTAAAAATATCTATATATAATCAGAACTGTCATGTAACTCCGTCTATAATTATGAAACATATTTCAGTATAGTAATTCCATATTGCTACATGCATAACATGTCTTTCTAATTGTACAATGCTTAGGAAGGAAAAAAAAAGGTCAAGAGTGAAGAGAGTCAACCTTGCAAAGTTGTACGGGAGATGGCAAATGCAACTCCAACCATATGCTAAATTAGAGTTTTTACTCCATTTTGGAGTTATTGGTTCTCCAACAATATTCTTGATTTCTGTTTTATAAAAAAAAAAAAAAAAAGTTGTATGTTTTAAACCAAGACTCCGAATCAATTTTTTGAGATTTCAAAATTCCTTGTTTACTCTTCTTCATATATATGTTATGAAACAATTTTTTTTTCCATTCATATCCTTTTTACCTTTACTAAAATCTAATTTAATTTATTCTTATTAGGTTTTATATTTAATTTACATGTTAAAAAATTTTAATTAACACTAAAACAAAAATAAAAACAAACACACTAATATTAAAAAATTTTAAACGAAAATTACAAATAACAAACACACATTAAAATAAAGATAAGAAAAAAAAGAAAAACTTTACTTTAGTCCCTAAGATTTTAAAAAATATCACATTTTTAAAGCTTTTTAAAAACAACATTTTGTAACCCTAATTTTTTCCAAAATCTTCAAAAAAGTCTAAACCATCAATCAACTGACAATCAACATGGATAGAATCCATAAAAAGACAATGTTGTCCTTCATGACTGTTAGTGATACTTAAATTACCAGACTATCCTCATAAAATAATAAATTTATAAGTTAAATTATAATTTAATCCAAACAATTTTATTATAAGGTTTTTTAAAGCTTATTTTTTTAATCACATGGGTTTGATAGGTGCACAAATTATTGACATTATTTATTGACCAAATTACCCTTTTAACAATAAAAATTTAATTAAAAATTTAAAACAAAACTGAAAAAAAAAATCATTTTATAATTCTTTCAACTGAAAAAAAAATCCAAACATTAAAATCAAATTTAAAAACAAAGTTACTTTGTTTGCTAGGTTCTCCATTTGTGCTTGCTGGACTCTCTCCATTTGAGTAAAAAACCAACTACAAAGAGCCAAGAACAACATCATGTTGCTGCCTATTTAGTCCTCACCAGAGACTATCAAACCGTAGGTGTAGCAGTCAAGGAGATGAAGAACCTAGCCGGCTCAAACCACCACCATAACTATTGTCCCAAACCAGCCATCGTCCCGACCTCTCGCTTCTTTCTTCTCCTTATTGTAGATGGGTGTGTAGTGTGGTGATTGTGTGGTGTGATGGGGGTGGTGGGTGTGTCATGGTGGTGACTGTGTGGTGTGGTAGGAGTCGTGGGCGTGTGGGTGTGGTGTGATGACTCTGGTATGGGTGTGGTGATCGTTTTTTTTTTTTTTTTCTGGTTTTAGAGATAAGACCCAGATCTTCAATTTTTGAACCTAGATTTCTAGTTGAATGTTTAGGATTTTATTTTATTTTTTTGTTTTTATATTTTTTTATTTTATAGAAGAAGAAACTCATATCTTCATTTTTTGAAGGTCTGGGTTTAGAAACTCAAATCTTTAAAGGTTGAATATCAATCTAGATTTTTTTTTTTTTTAAAGTTATTTGTAAACATTTTAAATTTTAATAGTTTTTTAATTTATTTATTCCAAATCTCTACAGTCCATAATTACAATGGGCAGTAGAGATTTAAACTTTTTTATTTTGATTAATTTTAATTTTTAAATTAAATTTTAAAAAATTAATTAATAAATTTATTTTTTAATTTAATGAAAATAAAAATAAAATAATTAATGATATTTTTATCTTTTTAAGTTAAACAGGTCTAATTTTTTTTTCCTTTCAAAGAAAATCTTTTTTTTTTTTTAAGATCTTAACCTCTCTCACAGAAAGATTGTCTTACCATTCCTACCCATACTATCTATCACCATTAAGTGTCAATTGATTGACGGTTTAAATTTTTTGAAGAGTTTTGAAAAAGTTGAAATGAAAAAAACTGTTTTCAAAAGAATTTAAAAATTTGATATTTTTGAAAACCTCAGTGACTCAAATAAAGTTTTCCCAAAAAACCATAAAACTTAGATAATAATGATGTTCAACATAACTTTACTTGTTATCATCTAAGTTTTGGGAGAATTACCCCTAACCCACCTAGAAGTTTAATATTTACAGGTGTGTACAACATTTGGTTTTTTATAGCATCTTCCCCTTGACTAATGAGTTGACTACTTTGACTGTTACTAGATATGGTTGACCGTATAAAAAATATTAAAAGACTAAATTACTTATGAATATATTTACTTTTAATTTTTCTTTTAAAATAAATTGAATCAAATCTCTAGCATCCATCTGAAAATGGACGATAAAAATTATGTTGAGAAAAATTTTAAGAATTTAATAAAAATTAAAAAATTTTAAAAAATATTTATATAATTAGATAATAATTTGAAACAAAAATAAAATAAAAATGATTAAAAAAAACTGACATTCATCCTCCTCCTCCTCCTCCTCCTCCCCCTCCCCCCCCCCCCCCCCCCCCCCCCTCTCTCTCTCTCTCTCTGTCTCTCCTTCTTTGAACCCAAACCTGGGTTCAATTTGTCATCTTCAACATAAAAAAACCAAAAACAAACTACCTTCAACTTTAAAAAAAAAAAAAATCATATGAAACTCATTTGAAAGGAGAGAGATGGTGATTGGGCTTTTGTGTTTTTTTGTGTTTTTGTGTTTTTATTATTTTTAAATTTATTTTTTTCTCAAATTGATCTCTATCATCTATCTTCAGATGGAAGGTGGAGATCTGATTAAAATGATAATCTTACTAAAATTTTAATTTTTATTTAATTTTTAATTTTTTTTCTCAAATTAATCTCTCTCGTCCATTTCCAAATGGACAATGGAGATAGATATAATTCAATTTATTTTTAATTTATTTTAAAAGAAAAGTAAAAAGTAAATTTATTCAGAAGTAATTTTATCTTTCCATATTTTTACACGGTAAACCATATCTAGTAGCGGTTAAAGCAATCAACTTGTTAGTTTAGGGGAGAACGCTGTAAAAAAATCAAAACATTATATGCGTTGTGAATATTAAACTTCCAGATAGATTGGAAGTAATTCTCTCTATAAGTTTTTATGGTTTTTTTTCTTATCCGTAAACATGCCAAACTCACAAAGACAAGATTCCCAATGTGGTTGATATTGGGTGGTTGATATTTAAAGAGACAGAAGCTGATTATTTTTGCTGTAAACTTGGAGAAAATTACAGAGAAGTTGGGGACACATGTAACAGATGTTAAAACACCAACCCAAATAAGTTGAGTACCGGATGCAAACCCTTCATCAAGCCCCTTGTTTGCTCATACAATCATATTATCACGTGAACATTGCCAGGGAGTCTTGCACCATAAAATTAAGGGAAAAATCTAAAAGGAACCCTATAGAGAAAAATAATTTTATTTTACCTTAACTTTTCAAAATATTAGCCAAACAAACCCCTACCTTCACCCAAAAAGGGTTTTCATCCAAATTATTAGTGGTTTTATGATAAAAACACTAAAAAACCAAAATGTCCTCATCTTTTAATTTAAAAAAAAAAAACTAAAAAATTAATAATAGACAATAAATATAATTAAAATAGGACAATTACAAAATTAAAAAATTAATAATTAATAACAACTATAACCAATAAATGTAATAATATTAATTAATAATAAAAAACAATGATTTTTTTTTAAAATAGAGCAGAGATCCACATTAGAAAAAAAAATTAAATCTAGTGAATAAATTATAAAAAAATAAAAATAATTTTTTTAAAAAAAAAAAAAAAAAAAGAATCTCCACCATCCATCTCATCAAATGGATGGTAAAGATTCAATTTGAATATTAGATCTTCATTCACTCAAAAGACTTTGAAGAAAACAAAGAAAATGAAAGAAAAAAAAACAAAGAAAACATCTCGAAGCCACACACCATTCATCACACATCATTCATAACACAAAATATCAAACCAAAAGTCCAAATAAAACAAAACCTCTCTCAATCAATCAAATCCTCTGAACCAGTATTATGTTTAGGATTTAAGAAAAAAGAAAATGGAACCATCAAACCAGAAACACAACCAAATAAAGCCCCAAACTAAAGCCTAACCAAACTGGAAAAACAGCCAGAAACATAGTCCCCAAGCTAAGGCCCAACCAAACTAGAAACCACCAACCATACCACCCATAACCACCCAACACAACCCTTTAACTTCACCCACAAAACATAACCATAAACTTGAAAACTTGAGGCATATGAATGTGAGAAAGAGAGAACAGTGAGAGTAAGAAACCAGAGATAGTGAGGGTAAAAGCGAGAGAGAGGGGGTAATAGGTGAGGGTGGGTGGAAGAGAGAGAGAGAACGGTGTAGGTAAGATGGTGAGTTGAGAGAGAGTGAAGTGTAAGGCGACGACGGCTGCTAGAGGATAAGAAAATGGAGTTGATGCAATCCTAGTTCTCATTCATGTCCTTTACGATGGCTTGGTTTTAGCGTTAGCATCAAATGGCGACGCAATCACATTAGAGCTATAGTTGACATTGATCTCTCGGGAGGTTGGTCTTTGGGGGATAAGTTGTCTGAGACCTAGGCTGTAAATCTAGTTTCCTATAATCGACAAGCCAATGAAAGAGATGGTGAGAGTTTGAGAGATTGTGAGAGAGAGAGAGAAAGAGAAACAATGAAAGGTAAGAGACTTTGAGAAAAAGAATGAGACGGCGAGGCCTTGGGATTGGTGAGAATTGAAAAAAATAATTATTATTTTTGTTTTATTTAATAATAAAAAATTCTTTATTCCATGCAGTTGTCCTTTATAAAAACACATACCTTTCTACTCTTACATTTTAACGGAACTATCAATTTATTAACATAAATCACAAGCCCTCTAACGATTGGACAATTTTGGATAATATTTTCAATACTGGTGATGGTTTGACATTATTTTTAATTTAAGGATTAAAATAATAATAACCCTAAAATTAATTCAGATTTCTAGCCAAACTTACCAAATAATCAATCATAATATCTTTGAAACTCAAAAAACAGTGGCTTAGATTTCTGTCTCTTAGTATCCATTAACTACAAACAGAGGATTATTCTGTAGACATATATATATATATATATATATAAATATGCACTTATGCACGTGTAAACTTAAAAAAAAAAAAAAAAAATCACGGAAATAAAAGGGCAACTAAATAAGGAAATATAAGTTTCTGTGTATATATATGCTCATATACAAACTTAAAAACAAAAAGCGCGAAAAGAAATCTGTTTACATATTTTCTGTAGGAGTTATCCTTTTGAGAATTCCTGTCTTCCAAAGAAAATCAAGGGAGAATTCTGGACATGTCGCACGTTATAAAAAAGCACAAAAGGAAAGGGGACTAAATTGTCAAACCTTGCTGCTCACTGGAATCGCTTCGTGTAAACCATGTCCAGACAGTTTTGAACTTGGAAAAAAAATTCATGACGACCGTCTGGTGAAGCCTACGGCAAACACAGTGAATCAAGACGGCATGAACCTGCTAGGTAAGAAGAATAGTCACAAAAGGTGACTAAGGACTTCCTCATCCACTTCAAAATCAAGAAGTGGTGTTCAAACTCACATAGCTCACGTTGGTAATTTTTTCATCTCTGAATGGGTAGGCTACTTCCATCTCCTAAAAGTAGGGTTTTGGACTACACATTAAAATCCTATCTTCATTGGCCTTGGTAATAATCTGACCTAGTGTCAGAACGACAAAAAATATATATCTTGCTCTCTTAAGAAAAAAATGCTTGGTCAGAGCTCTTCAATGGGGATGTAAGAAAGAAAGAAAGAAAGAAATCGGGAGAGAAATAAGAAATAAGAAATATTCATTGAGATAAATGAGAATAAACTCTCATTTGATTTGTCATTCTTCTTGGTGGATTCGTCTGCGCCAATCAATTGTACCTTCCATTCATTCCATTGGACAGCTCTTACAAGGTTTGTACCTCATTTGTCATTGTCCTTTTATCAATCCGTCTCTCTGATGGATCTTACAGATGTAGGTTTTTTTTTTTTTTTTTTTTTTTTTCAATTTAATATTTGCCATGTTAAATATTAAGGTTCAAATCTCACATTTGTCTTAAAATATAATATAAAGATAGTTTTTTTTTTTAATTTATTTTTTCTTCCTTACTTAGTTTTTTTTTTTTAATTTATTTTTTCTTCCTTACTATACAAATAAATATATAAATGTTCAACTTCATACTTTAAATTAAAATAGGTAATTGAATTCTTATGAGATTTAAATGATATAATTAGTCATTAACTTATATATATACACTTAAAATTTTGACTTAAAAAATTGATTTCAACATTTATCTATTTTCACTTGATCTAATTGTTGTTACCAATTTTGAATGTATTTACTTGTTTTTTATCCTTAAATTGAATGAAAATAAAAGGATGGACATTAAAATCACTTTTTTAAGTCAAAATTTTAAATTATTATATTTTGACTTAAAAATATGATTTCATCATCCATTTAATCCAAGTGTTGTTAACAATTTTGAATTCATTTACTTTTTTAATCCTTAAATTAAATGAAAATGGGAGGATAAATGTTAAAATCACTTTTCCAAGTCAGAATTTAAGTTATTATAGTTTAACTTATCTATATATATATATATATATATTTTTCTTTACTTCAAGTTAACATCACATCTAAATAATATCAATAAAAAGTTCATGGAAAATATAAGTTCTTTGAGTACAAACACTAAAATAATAACTATTATATAACAAAGTTCCATTTACATATACCAAAATAATAATTAATACATAAGAATACTCCATAACAAAATATTAATGCACAACACTTGAAAATGAACTATAATAATAATAATTATTATTATTATAATAATATAAAATTATTATTATTAGTATTATTGTATAATAAAAATGTGATAAATCAACTTAATTGGTCGGATCGGATAAAAAATATCTGACCCAAATTTGATCTAATATAAAACCGAGTCAAACTCTTTTGATCAAAACGTGATCTGAAACTCAATTTTAATGTTCCAAACCTATTCCAAACAAATCAAGATTTTCCTAGTTTGGATCAGATTGAATATTTTTACCATCCCTAGTTTAAATACTGAGGAGCTTATACAAACAACCCAGGTTAATTAGCAAATAAATTACTAGATTTGGTTTGTGGTTTAAGACTATTTAAAGTAAATGTAGTTATCATTGGTTGTTTGCTTCTGATTACGTCTGTGCCTTTGAGAGCAAAAGGGAACAGAGTGCACGAATGCTTCGTTTATTATTGTTCTTTAGTTCTGACAATGATCAGTTACAAACAAACGAATCACCGTTGCTACTTTACAACTATACCATGTTCTATGAAACAAATTTAGTGGCAGCATTTGTGCTGTAGCTCTAGTCTTGACTAAATGAATTGATAGTTGAATGACACTGACTCTGCTGCTTCACATCCTGACAATTAATACAAGCACAAAAACGACTAACTCTTTTAAAAGAGGAACAAATTGACCACAACAAACAACATCCTGTTTTGTCAAAAAAACAATAGGAAACAACATCATGGATGGTTAGATGCATCATTTGAAAAAGAAAATTTCTCCTGAAACAGAAACTTTCTCCTGGGAAAGCAGCCAATGAATTATTTAGCGTTTACTGAGGCAAATATTAATTCTTCCCAGTGAGATATTCCCAGAACCTTTTGAATTTGTCACATGCTAGCGGACTTTTCTTCTTAATGTAGTGTTTAAGCCCATCGTAGACCTGTTTTATAAAGTGTCTACCTAACGCAATAGGCAAAACGATCCACAACCCCAAGCAGATCCATCCAAGGGGATGAGGGAGGAAAATTGATGCTAGGGAGATTGCAGAAAGAGCACTAGAGCTAATCATGACACCATTTATGAATTGATTATAAAATTGGTGCTCAATAGACAATCCGAGACCAAAAGAGCAAGAGGCCGCTAAGAAAACCCACATGTTGACAGGATGTTTGTCAAATGGGGATAGTCCTTTGCTCTGATATTCCACTTGGAGTAGCCCAATCAACGCTGGTATCATACATTTAAAGACAGTATGGCTCCTGTTAAGAGGGAAAATATACGATTTGGTCACTTGATAGATGAATCGATGGTGAAAATAACAGTGAAGAAATATCATGGAGTAACAAATATAAAATGCATGGTGATTGTAGGAAACCAAAAAGAGTGAAGGAGTAGTATGCCTTGCCAAGTGGTGTTGAGCCTGTTGGCGATGGCACAGATGGACTCGATCCGTTTGCATGTTGTTGATCTCCGTGTTATGGATTACAGAGCTTTCGTCTTCTCTAGCCTCAGAGTTTCTCTGTGCCAAGCTGCTACCCTCGCTACCCATCTTCACTTGTTTTTGGAGTTGGATCTGGCCTCTTTTATATATATATATATAGTTAAGCGTTAGATTGTACATGGAAAAGTATCTTAGAATCTATGGAAAAGTGTTCAGGTTTTTGCAGGTACAAGACACTTTTCCAGGTGCAATCTAACACTTTTCCATAGATTCTAAGATACTTTTCCATGTACAATCTAACGCTTAACTGTGTTCAGGTTTTTGCAGGTACAAGACACTTTTCCAGGTGCAATCTAACACTTTTCCATAGATTCTAAGATACTTTTCCATGTACAATCTAACGCTTAACTGTGTTCAGGTTTTTGCAGGTACAAGACACTCTTCCAGGTGCAATCTAACACTTTTCCATAGATTCTAAGATACTTTTCCATGTACAATCTAACGCTTAACTATATCTATATATATATATATATATATATAAAAGAAGGAAAAATCATTCTAGCACTAAGATTTGACGTCTCTTTAAACTTTCTAATACGTCCAATTCTGGTTCGGAAAACCGAAGTTTCTTCCCCCGTGCTGTAGTACACCAAGTCTTGACTTGGTGAAACACTTTGCATCCACGTCAATAATTTGACTCATATCGTCTCTTTAAACTTTCGAATTCGTAATAATTCAATAATAATAACAATATAGGAAATGGAAAAAATTTATATACATTCAAAGGATAAAAGAGGTAAAAATCATTCATCCCTAAATTTTGAAAAAGAGTTAAATTTTTTACTATATTTTAAAAATAAATCAAATTATCCTTAAAATTTCGAAAATGTGTCAAATTAATTCATTTCGTGAGTTAACTGACGGTCAAACTAACATTAATTATGATTATCGATAGTATTTTGAATATTATGTAATTTGATTAATAGATAAAAAATTTAAATAAAAAATAAGTTAGATGTCAATGAATGGATGGTAAAATAATAAGGTATTAAAATAAACAAAAAATAAAAATTTTGACAAATTAAAAAACAAAAGAAAAAAACTTATAAACAAGGTTCATCAAACAAACCCGAAACAGGGTTCATTCGAAGAAGATGAACCCAGACTAGGTTAGTTCATCTTCTTTGAACGAACCCAGGTGCAACATGGGTTCATTCATCTTTGGGATTTTGGGTGCTTGGTTTTTGGGTGCAACTTAGATGCTTGGTTTTGGGTTTAATTGGGTTCGATTGGGTGATATTGTGGTAGTGACTGTGGCCGACGATGTAGGTGGTGATGTTGTGGTTGTGGTGGTGACTTTGATCGACGATCGGAGCTATCGGTTCAATTAGTTGTGAAACCAAATGTTATGGTGATTTCTGGTGGTAGCAGTTTGGCTAATGATGGATGTGGTGATATTATAGGTTCAAAGCATATAGTTAAGGTTGAAGTGTTCAAAGCATTTTCCAATTTGATTGGTTGAGAAACCAGATTTATGCCTTGAGGTTGAAGACGAACCCGATGCAATGTTTTGGTTCTCGCTATGGTGGTGAAGATTTCATTGAAGACTGTCTCAAAGATCGTGACGATTTGGTAGTTCTCATTATGGTGGTGGTGATGATTTGGTTGAGGTTGAAGACCATCCCAGTGTGATGTTGAAGACAATTTTTTTCTTTTTATATTTATGTATATATTTTTAAGTTTGTTTATGTTTAAT
Organism: Litchi chinensis; assembly: GCA_019925255.1. Taxonomy (NCBI): domain Eukaryota; kingdom Viridiplantae; phylum Streptophyta; class Magnoliopsida; order Sapindales; family Sapindaceae; genus Litchi; species Litchi chinensis. Next base: position 1,788,906 of record CM034463.1, read on the forward strand.
ATTCACTGTCTATTTGTGAAGGTTTTCTATTTTTAGTTGGATTGAAGATGAAGATGTGGTGATTGGAATGAAGACGAAGATTGATGTGGTCATTTGATTGAAGATGAAGATGTAAGGGTTAATTAAGTTTCAATTTTTAAATTCATTTTACTTAAGGGTGTAATTTTAATTTTAATTTTAATTTTGTTGATTTTTATCTAATTATAATTTTTAGTTTTATTAAGGGTAAAACGGTCATTGTATGCTTCGTAAATAAAGAGAGGGGCAAAAGTATATTTTCTTATTTTCTGTTAGATTTGACTGTAAGTTGATTAATAGAATAAACTAATTTGTCATTTTTCGTAACTTTAAGGATGATTCGATGTGTTTTGAAGACATAGTTAAAAGTTTGAGTCTTTCCTAAAACTTATGGATGAATATGATTTTTACCCTAAAAAAAAAAAAATCCTATATTTTCCAAAAAATTAAAGGAAAATTCATTTTAATTTCTAAGATTTTTAAAAATATCAGATTTTGAAAGTTCTTTTAAAAACAACTATTTTCATCAGTAATTTTTTTAAAACTCCTCGAAAAAATTTTAAACCATCATTCAATCGATGATCAATATTAACTAAATTAAAAAAAAAATCTTAATAGTTGTTAGTGACATATAAATTATCAAATTACTCTCATAGAATAATGAATTTATAAGTTAAATTGCTTAAAATGTCATTGAATTTAAATTATTAAATTATAATTTAAATCGCCTAAAATCACTATTAACTGTCAATTGACTGACAACTTGCATTTTTTTAAAAAGTTTTGGAAAAGTTATAGATGAAAAGAGCTATTTTCAAATAAGATTTAAAAACCAAATATTTTTTCAAAATCTCAATGATTAAATTAAGTTTTCCTAAAGATAAATAAAAAAGGTAAACCCCTTTTAAAAGTAGGGATAATCTCATTTTCCCCCTTATAGTTTGATGAAATAGTTAAAATCCTCTTTACTTCAAGAAATCGTTAATATTCCCATATTGATTTGCAAAATAGATTAAAAAAAAAAAATCTATAGTTTATTTAAATAGCCAATAAACCTCCTACTGTCAACTTGAATGTTAAAAGTCAATGTTTGATCATTAATGTAGAATGACAAAACTGTTAAAACAAAATAAAATTAAAAAATATTAATATTAAATAAAATGATAATTTAATATTTAAAAAAATAGAAAAAAATCTCTACTGTTTTTTATAAAATGAACGACAGTTATCAAAACTACTAAAAAAAAATTAAAATATTAATAATTGTTTTAAAAATTATGTCTACCATCCATCAACAGGATGGATGATAGATATAATTCAAAAAAATAAAAATATATATATAAAAACTTAAAAGTCCATAACACTCTTTATCTATTTGTCTCTCTCTCTCTCTTTCTCTCTTTCTAGGTGATGGTATTCATCAATGGACACCTTCGTCAATAGGAGCCAAACTAGGTTTCTATCATGGAAACCCACAGATTTCTAGGTTCCTAATGTTGGAAACCTAGAAACTTGAGTGAATTTGTGTTGTTGTTGTTGTTATTGTTGTTTTTGTTGTTGTTTTTTTTTTTTTTTTTTTTTATGTTGCAATGTTAAGGGTTTTGATGATGTTAGTGTTTGCTGTTGATCTAGAAACCCAGAAAACTTGTGTGAAATTTGTGTTGTTTTATTTATTTATTTATTTATTTTGATGTTGTCATTGCAGTGTTAAAAGGCTTGATGATATTGGTGTTTGTCGTTGATGATGGTTTAGTTGAATGGAGGTGAGTGAAGATGTTTGAATTGGTTAAATGGATAATGATGATATTCTTCATGTTCTTAATTGAAAAAGAACAATGATATGGTATACTGAAAATCTAATCTTCGAATTAGATCTCCATTTTTTTGTTTTTTTAATTTTATTTCATAAAAAATCATTAATTATTTATTTATTTTTAATTGAAAGATAATTTGATCTTTTCATACGTTATTATTGTCAGAATCTATTTTTTAGTAACAGAGTTAACAGAAGGGGTATAATAAGATTTTTATAAATTATAGAGAGTAATTAGTAATTACATCAAAATATAGGGTAAATTAGGAATATCCCATAGAAGTAATCAGTCTGGGCCAAATTAAAGGTTACAAGGCAAACTAAGAAAAAAAGCCCAGCCCATTAACTACGCCATAAAAAATAATGTCTTTTTCTCTCCTTCGATTCCGTTTCAATTTCATTTCTCGCAGAGTTAGACTACACATCCCCACGTTATATGACGCGAATATTTTACTTGGGAGTTTTCTTTACGAGGTAAGTCTAATCCCTATATCAGTTACGTTCACAATTTGGAATATATTTCGTATTCATTTATATTATATATCATTTTTTTAATTTCTTTTATTAATAATACTAGGAAAGAGATCAAAATTTCATGAATATTTGAGGTCCGTGAATCGAATCTTTGTTTACATCATTAAGGTTTTCGAATTGTAATCAATTTTTGAAACTAGTAGCAGAGTTTGTTGTGGTAAAAAAGTGTTACAGGTTATCTGCTGACGTGCATACACTGTTTTGATATTTTGAACTGTTAATAGCAACTTTATTGATGTAGTTTAAGTGGTTCAATCAATGAAATTCTAGGTTTACTTTCAAATTTGTAATAGTATAAAAAAAAATAGCAACTTTATTTTGTAAGAAGATATTGCCTATGGTGTTTGATTAAGCTTGGTTTTTTCGGTTTTATTATCTGGCGATGCCAGTGCTTGTATGTACTGCTTATTTCATGAGTTTTGTGTGTTTCTGTGGTTGAAAAGCATAATTCTTGCTCCAAGCTATTGAAGCTGGAGCTTCATCTACAATGTCAACCATCAGCGTTCCGCAACTCCTCCCTACAAGTCGGAAATTGCTAAGATTCACGAATTTGATCCCTGTAGCCACTTTCTGTCCCCTTCATGTTGAGCCTTCTTGTATCAGTTGCACGAGATCGACTCCATGGGAACCTTCACCGGTCAAACAGGCCAATGCTGAGGAAGCTGGTTATGATTTTCTGGAGAAAACTACCAACATATTACTCTTTGTTCACAGAACACAGCTGAGGCACCACTGGCCAAAACCGAAGAGGTTACTGATAATGCAAGTAATAAGCCACTCACGGAGCTTCAGTTTCTAAAATGGCCTATGTGGCTTCTGGGTCCTTCGCTTTTACTCTCCACGGGCATGGTGCCGACTTTGTGGCTGCCTATATCATCAATATTTCTCGGCCCTAATGTGGCTAGCTTGCTTTCCTTGATTGGACTTGATTGCATCTTCAATCTTGGTGCAACCCTTTTCCTCTTGATGGCAGATTCATGCACCCACCCAAAAAATTTGGCACACAACTGCAACAGCAAGCCTCCTTTTAGTTACCAGTTCTGGAACATGGTTGCGAATGTGACCGGATTTATCATCCCCTTGTTGATGCTGTTTGGATCCCAGGAAGGCTTTTTCCAACCCCAGCTGTCTTTTATTCCATTCGCGGTCCTTTTAGGTCCGTACTTGCTGCTTCTATCGGTACAGATTCTGACTGAGTTATTGACATGGCACTGGCAATCACCTGTGTGGTTGGTTACGCCTGTTGTATATGAGTCTTACCGGGTGTTGCAACTGATGAGAGGGTTGAAGCTAGGCGCTGAGGTCAGTGCACCGGCGTGGATGGTGCATACCATTAAGGACTAGTATGTTGGTGTGTTCTGATTCTTGGCATGCAACTGATGAGGGTTGCTTGGTTTGCTGGTTTCACTACTTGAGCTCGTAAGCAACAGTACTCTTGTGCATCAGCTGATGGCTAATGATGCATGAGAATCCCATATTCAAATTCAAATCTGTGAGTACATAATCAAATAAAGGATAAATTGGAATATATGTATGTTTATGTATCCATAGTAAATTTAGCAAACATTGAAGCTTATATTTAGAAAACAATGTACAAAGATATATTGTCAACAAAATCTATTAGCTTCAAAGTTGAAGTTAAAATGGAGTTTATTGAGTTTAAAGAGAACTCTGAGAAGAAAATGCAATCAGGGGATCGACAAAGTCCTGAAAATGATGACTCTTAAGGAGAACCATACATTCTTGTAATAAAAGCGAGGCATTCTTTTAGAATTCCTAAACCGATACAATACTATTCACTTTCTTCACATTATTTACTATTGATTGATAATGGAGAACCAGAGTGTTATGATGAAGCAGTTCAGGTTAAAGATCCAGTTAAGTGGGAGTCTGCCATGAAAGATAAAATAGAGTCACTAATGTCAAATCAAACATGGGAACTTAATGAACTACCAGAATGGAAGAAAATTTTACATAACAAATGGTTTTTCAAGATCAAAGAAGAGCATGATAGAACCAAATATTGTAAAGCTAGATTGGTGGTCAAAAGTTTTCAGCAGAAAACAGACATAGACTACACTAAGACTTTCTCTCCGGTGGTGAAACCAACGACGATCAAATTGGTGCTAAAAATGGTAGCTGCAGAGAATTTACATTTTAAGCAGTTAGATGTAAATACAGTATTTCTTTATGGCGATTTGGAAAGCATCCAGAAGGCTTTATGGTAACAGGCAAAAAGCATGGTATGCAAGCTGAAAAAAGAGTTTGTATAGTCTGAAACAAGCTCTAAGATAATGGTATAAAAAGTTTGATAGCTTAATGGGTAGTAACGGTTTTCATAATATGTCAAGCAAATCATTGCTATTATATTAAATGGTATGATAATAACTTTATCATGTTACCTTTGTATGTAGATGATATGTTTATTGCAGGTTTTGATATACAAGAGATAAGTAATTTAAAGCGGGAATTGTCAAAACAATTTGCAATGAAAGATTTTAGTGCTATGAAGCAAATTCTTGGAATAAAGATTACAAGAGACAAAGAAGTAGGAACTTTGATGTTGTCACAGGTAGAGTATGTTAACAAAGTAATCTCCAGATTCAACGTGCAAAATGCTAAACCAGTGAGCATTCCTTTAGGTGTCCATTTCAAATTTTTCAAGGATAATTCATCAAAGACTAAGGAAAAATGTGATCACATGAAGAAAATTCCTTACGCCTCAGTCATTAGAAGTTTGATGTATGTCATGGTTTGTACCAATTAGATATTGTACAAACAGTAGGAATGGTGAGCAAGTACATAAACAATTTTGGCAAAATACACAGGAAAGCAGTTAAATGGATCCTTAGATATCTACGAAGTATCACAAAAATGATACTCTGTTTTAAAAGTGGAGATATGAAACTAGAAGGCTTTGTTGATGCTGACTTAATCAGAGATGTCGACAATGGAAAAAGTATTACAAGGTATGTATATACTCTTTGAGGAACTGTGGTGAGTTAGGTTTTTCAACTATAAAAAGTTGTAACTTTTTCTATTACCGAGACAAAATATATTATATTACAGAAGCTAGTAAAGCGATGATTTGACTTCAAAAATTCTTACAAGAACTGAGAAAAAAACAAGAGGATGATTTAACAGTCAAAGTGCAATTCACTTGACAAAAAATCTATCTTTCCATCTAGAACAAAGTATATTCAAACGAAGTATCATTTCATTCGATCTCTTTCGAATGGTAAAGTTTTAAGGTTTGAGCAGATTTGTAGAAATGAAAACCCTATAGATATGCTAAGGAAGACAGTGATGATAGACAAATTGAAGCTATGTTCAGCTTCAATTAGCTTGCAAGTGTAGAAAAGATAGATGAGCTACTAGATTGATTTATGAAGACATGATTGAAGTAAGCCTTCAAATGAGAGATTGTTAGAAAAAGTACTGGTGTCAATCCCACATTGGAACAAAACAAACGAAGGTGGATTTTGAAAGCTATAAAAGGAGCCTAAAGTCTTGGTTTCAAATTGCTCAGTCTAAGTCTCTTTAAGCATTATATTTGACTTTAGTTAAAAAAAAATTTCTTATTCTTCTTATTTTAAAATGTAGAAAGATGAGAGTCGATATATGCTTTAGAAAGTATGGGGTTATAAGTTGTGAGAGAATAGTCGTGTGATTGTAATAATTTTTCACATAGTGAATTTCTCTCTAAGGGTCATCGTCTTTCTCCTATTTTGGACTTTTTCGCGTAAATTTTTGTGTTGTGGTGATTGTTATTAGTTTTTATTTTATTTCTCTATTATTCCTTATATTCTTACAGGAGATAGGTTTTCAAAGGAGGTTTTAGGAGATGAATTTTTTTGCCCAACAAGCTCCAAAGATTGATGCTGAAAAATCACAGTTGCGGGCAAAGCCCTCACCCCATGCGAAACTCTCTCTCGTCTCCTCTCTACTGTGGTCTCTCTCTCTCTTCGAATTATGTGTTGAATGATATGGGGAGAGTACTTATTTATAGTGTTAGAGGTTGACCAAAAAGAAGTTTCTTGACAAGAAAGCAAAACAATTAATGACAATTGAAATCGAAAATTTACCAAAAATAGGTGTCACAGCTTCCTATCACAACTTGTGATCCTACGACAACATTTTACAGCTTGTTGTCACAACTAGTGAACCTACGACACCAACCTATGACGATTGCATGTTATGGTCGCATCTTGTGATCCTACGACGCAAACCTACGATTGCATTGACCTTCAATCACCAAATTGGTTGTAACTTTCTCTAGAAAACTCCAATTGATGAAAACACTTTTCAAAAATACCATTTTAAAAACGCATCCAAACGTTATATTTAGATACGTTTTTATAATGATGTTTTTGAAAAGTGTTTTCAAAAACGAAAAACATGTTTTAAAAATGATGTTTTCAAAAACAATAATACATCTGGTAGCATTTTTAAAAATACATTTCGAAAACAAGAAATGATAAAAAGTTGTTTGGTACCCATGTCAAAAATAGGTAAAAACTAATAATGTATTTAGATGAAAACTGTTTTTAAAAATAATGATGTGACTATTAGAGATGAGTGTTTTTACTTTTTTGAGTTTTATTGTACAAATAAAAATGGTTTTCAAAAATGATAAGAAAAAAAAAAAGTCATTTTTAACTTTCACTTTCAATTTTTTTTTTTTAAAAAAAAAAAAAAATCATTTTCAAAAACTTGTTTTTGAAACAAGCAACCAAACACATTCTCCTCCATTTTTGATTTCAAAAATGAAAAATGAAAAATAAAAATGAAACCAAACAGGCCCTTAGTTTCCTTACTTCTTACCCTTTTTTCTTTTTTTTTTTTCCGAATTATCTTTGCTTCTCACTTTCTACCAACAACAGAAATTATACATGTAAGTTGAAAAAGGAAAAACTTTAGGATATTTCACGTTTGGATCAATCTTCAAAATGATTTTTCACTTTTAAAAACAAAAAATATATGAGAATGTGTTTGACAGCCTATTTTTAAAAATAATTTTTGAGAATTAAAAACGTGTTTTCAAATATTATAAGGTGAGAATGAAAAACAATTTTTTTTCGTTTTCCATTATTTTCAAAAACCTTTTTTCTTTTCTTGCACAGAACATACTGACCTAATAACCTCAGCAGAGGCTCTGTGACCACCACTAATATCACTTTGTTGCTCCTCATCAAGTCAATGAACCACCTTAAGTTAATGAACTAGTCGCACAACCCATTATGCCATTCAATGAAACAGTCTCTATATCGCCCCAAGTCAGCGAACTAACGACCACTCTGTTAGTCGACCTCCTCCTCTCTTGATTAGAATGATCTAAGCAAAGATTGGTTGACTTGAATGAGACACATGCGTCTTTTCAATTAGTGTTTGTTTCAACAACTCTTCAATCGAAATCAACCCAAAATCGATTGGGTAACGAGTGGTCCGGTTTTTCCTCTCAATCCATTCCGACTGTCGAATCACATTTCGGATTTCAAATAAGAGAGGTGATTGTTGACCTTCTTGTACTAGATGAATCAAACTATGTAGCTGTTGCGAGGAAGTCTAATCCGGTTTTGGTTTAGGGATTGGGTCGGAAGTGAGGGTTGAAAAGGCCTGAAGGAAGATGAGATAGAGAGTAGTGGGGTAAGAAAGAAAGCGATAAGGTGAAGATAACAAAGAAACTAGTAAGGTAAAAACAGAGAGACAGCAGTGAGGTGAGAGAAAAAATATTTTATTATTTTTCGTTTTCCAGAATGCTACTAAACAACTTTCATCTCTTTTCGTTTTCAAAACACATTTTAAAAATGGCTACCAAAGGCATTATTATTTTTTAAAATGTTATTTTCAAAACATATTTTTTAATTTTGAAAATGTTTTTCAAAAATAACATTCTGAAAACGTAATCAAACACACCCTTAATTTTAATCTCTAATGGATGGAATTATCAAGTTTTTAAAACTCTTTCGAAAATAGTTCATTTGATCATAAAGTTGTGAAAACTCTTAAAAAAAACTCAAATTGTCAATCAAATAATGGTTAAAGGAGACAAAATATTTGGATAGATAAGGTATTTTTGACATTTTCCAAAAGAGAGTTAGAATTACAACACGTATAAGGTCAAGATTAAAATGAATATATGTGTATATATTAATTAAAATAAAATTTTAAAAATAAGTGATTAATTAATTAAAATTAAAAAATATTAAAGATCTCCTTTGTATAATGAAAATTAAAATTAATCATAGAAATAAATTTGAAAATAATAAAAAAAAATTAAAATCTAGGTCCAAATCCAAATAAAAATTACCTTGGATTAATTTAATTTTATCGCTCGAGGAGTCTCTTGATGAGAACCTGACAAGCATTGAATCAACATTGCCTTGGATTTGAAATTACATTCATTCCTTGCTTTGCAGAGCAAGTCGCCACTTGCCAGTCTCGTTATCAATCTTTAGTTTGTGTTTGACCACTCATCACACGTTTGAAGCGCGAGCGTGAGGAGTATCTGAATCTCGATGGGTATCTACACGTGTTGAACCAAAATTGGCTGGATTTGAAATTACATTCATGTCCTGGCTTTCTAATCTTGAAAAGTGGTTTTCACTTTTGAGAGCATCATAGCTCCAAAACCGTGGTTCTTGAAGAGAAGGGTATGGGTACTTGAGAGGGTCAAGAACTAAAAGAAGTTTCTCCCAGGCTTCCAAAACCAAATGTGAACCACCACTGTGTGGTAATTCAGAGATTATAGGGTCATTTTCCTCAATTCTTCTCTGACATTTGAATTTTAGCAGATAATATAAAAGGATGGCAGCGTGCCGCGGCAGGAGTGGACGAAAAAGTGAACCGACTGCTGAGACTTCCACGATGTTCACAGAAAAATTAAGGTAAACCCCCGTTTAGAAGTAATTAGTATGGGCCCAATTAGGTGACAAGGCAGCCCATTAACTAAACCAATTAAAATTCATTTCTTTTTCTCTCCTTCGTTTTCCCTTTCAACCTCATTTCTCGCAGAGTTAGACTCCGCTTCTCCACGTTATATGACTCGAATATTTCATCTGAGAGTTTTCTTTGCGAGGTAAGTCTAATCCCTATATCAGTTACAATCACAATTTGGAATATATATCGTATTCATTTGTATTATATATAATTTTTCAGTTTCTTCTATTGATGATATTTAAGGTCTGTGAATTGAATAACTGTTTCCATCATTAAGGTTGTCGAATTTTAATCAATTTAAGAAACTAGTAGCAGAGTTTGTTGTGGTAAAAAAGTGTTACAGGTTATCTGCTGACGTGCATACACTGTTTTGATATTTTGAACTGTTAATAGCTACTTTATTGATCTAGTTTAAGTGGTTCAATCGATGAAATTCTAGGTTTACTTTCAAATTTGTAATAGCTCTAAAACAACTAGCAACTTTATTTTGTAAGAAGATAGCCTATAGTGTTTGATTAGGCTAATAGAATGTATTGATAATATGTGTCTATGTTAGGGATTTTTTGAATTGAATGCATTGCATTTCTTGGAGAAGTCTTTGGTTTTTTGGTTTTATCATCTGGCGATGCCAGTGCTTGTATGTACTGCTTATTTCATGAGTTTTGTGTGTTTCTGTGGTTGAAAAGCATAATTCTTGCTCCAAGCTATTGAAGCTGGAGCTTCATCTACAATGTCAACCATCAGCGTTCCGCAACTCCTCCCTACAAGTCGGAAATTGCTAGGATTCACAAATTTGATCCCTGTAGTCACTTTCCATCCTCTTCGTGTTCAGCCTTCTCGTATCAGCTGCACAAGATCGACTCCATGGGAACCTTCACCAGTCAAACAGGCCGATGCTGAGGAAGCTGGTTATGATTTTCTGGAGAAAACTACCAACATATTTGAAACTCTTGGTTCACAGAACACAGCTGAGGCACCACTAGCCAAAACTGAAGAGGTTACTGATAATGCAAGTAATCAATCACTCGCCGAGCTTCAGTTTCTAAAATGGCCTATGTGGCTTCTGGGTCCTTCGCTTTTACTCTCCACGGGCATGGTACCGACTTTGTGGCTGCCTATATCATCCATATTTCTTGGCCCCAATGTGGCTAGCTTGCTTTCCTTGATTGGACTTGATTGCATCTTCAATCTTGGTGCAACCCTTTTCCTCTTGATGGCAGATTCGTGCGCCCGGCCGAAAAATTTGGCACACCACTGCAACAGCAAGCCTCCCTTTAGTTACCAGTTCTGGAACATGGTGGCGAATGTGACCGGATTTATCATCCCCTTGTTGATGCTGTTTGGATCCCAGAAAGGCTTTTTCCAACCCCAGCTGTCTTTTATTCCATTTGCGGTCCTTTTAGGTCCGTACTTGCTGCTTCTATCGGTACAGATTCTGACTGAGTTATTGACATGGCACTGGCAATCACCTGTGTGGTTGGTTACGCCTGTTGTATATGAGTCTTACCGGGTGTTGCAGCTGATGAGAGGGTTGAAGCTAGGCGCTGAGGTCAGTGCACCGGCGTGGATGGTGCATACCATTAGAGGACTAGTATGTTGGTGGGTTCTGATTCTTGGCATGCAACTGATGAGGGTTGCTTGGTTTGCTGGTTTCACTACTCGAGCTCATAAGCAACAGTACTCTTGTGCATCAGCTGATGGCTAATGATGCATGAGAATCCCATATTCAAATTCATATATGTGAGTACATAATCAAATAAAGAATATATTGGAATATACGTACGTTTATGTATCCATAATAAATTTTGTATCCATAGTAAATTTAGCAAACGTCGAAGCTTATATATCGATAGTGCGAAATGTCTTGAAGTATATGTTACAAAATGTGGTTTTGGCCTATTGTTAAATATTTTCAGCTTTATATTACAGTATGGGCACCAACTTATTTGGTCAAGGAGTTTGCATGCATACATTTAAGCATCTATGGATGTTTTCTATCAATCTTTAGGTTGGCTGTGACCATTGGCATCTGGTGAAGACCTCTCTTCCTGACTAGATCCAATTTTAACAGACAATGGAGAACGAAAAAGATCTGGCACGGTGGGAATGCCTTTCAGTGAGATGGTCTCGTTTCTAGCATTATGCTTCATATATGAACAATGAGGAATCCACCATTTCATGCCGTGGCAAACGCAAAAGTAATTTAAGTCCATCATAAAAATTGTTATTGGTATGTAAATAGTAAGGAGCATGATGGATTGCTTGACTTACAGAAGCACAATCAGCTCTCTGAGTCGTGATTCACCGATACAAGGGAACTCGAGTTTGTCTTGCAGAATAGAATTCTCCTCTACTAGCACTTAGAGTTTGATAGCATCACATACATGACCCCTTTTGGGGCATTTATATGGACGCTTCTCCTGCCTGCACGGAAAACTTTTACTAGAATCTATTTCAGAGATGACCATGTGATTAAACAGAATGTCTGCTGGATGATATTTTTAGCCTGAGTTTGAAACAGAAGCACATTTCCAACATTTTTCAGAAAGCAAGAGTAGGTAGACAAGTCTATCTTTTGATAGCACGATGGAAGGAAGAATATTATATAGTAATGTTGAAAGCTACCTGTCTACAGCTTCAAAATGCTTCTGCTTTTGAATCAGGGAAAACAACTCCATCGAGTACCTATTATCATCCTGTTTTGTAAAAGCTGAGAGGTATTTCTCAGCCTGATCCCATTTATCATTAACCATACACTCCACAAAAATAATCTATATTGAAGAAAACCTTTGTTTCTATCTCCAACCTTAACCAACAAAAGCTAAAATCATTAATACAAGTAGCTGAAGAAACCTGAAAAACCAAAATGGAGATGGCAGAGCATACCTGTGAAGAGTCTCCTTGAAGTTTTCTTCGTCTAGAAACTGTGGTATCAGGTAAATAAGTTCTTCCTGCAGACAACTAGTTAATAGAACCAACTTTCAAGACAATTAAATCAAAACGAACAACTCAAAAATTGACTTTACCTTTATATTTCTAGTCTTCGTTTCATTTTTGGGACAAATGAGACTGATAAGAGACAAGAGCGCTGATTCTTTCACACAAGGAAACTCAAGTCTCTCTGCCAAAATGGGATTTCTTTTGATGAACTGTTTTACAAAATCATTGAATTCTGCTCTAGTAGAAGTGGCATCCATATAAGAAGACATGTCTCGCTCCATTTTTCTGCACATATAGTTTCCTTTAAAATTTGAAAAAAAATCTAATAACATATCTTCCATGATCAACAATGTCCATGCCTTAAATTCGTCAAAGCCAAAAGCTTACGTAATTCGCCACTGATTCTATTTGGAACAGTAGAGAACACCTTCAATTCATTCTCAACTATGTTAACAGCAAGAACATGGTTTTCCCTGCAAGCAATCAACCCAAAACAACAATAAAGAAACCAATTTGTTGATACATGAAAAATTATTCAAAAGTATTTCTAATATTTCTTATACCTGTTTAAGGCTTCCAAATATTCTGCTTGCCGAGTTCAAAAAACAGCTTCTTTGACTGCCTATTGTCATCCATTTTTGTGAAAGCTGAAAGATATTTTTCTGCTTTTTCCCATTCACTACTCATAATAGCTTCCCCAAAATGCTTCATGTTGAAGAAAACCTTGGACTCTTGCTCCAATCTTCATCAAAAACAATTAAATAAACCACACAATATGTCAATATATATATAAAACATAGCTGGTTCTGGCATCATATGTTCATGCATGTCAACAAGAAATTTGAAAAATTTAAACACCAAATAACAATTTCTTGGAATTTCAATCATGCCATCTTCTTTAAAAGCTAAAAAGAAGTAACTTTTGATTTCAAAGACAGCAAATTGAGCTACCTAATATGCAACAATAATATGACAGAACCTAAGTAACCCAATGTTATTTTCTCTTTAACAAGAAATTCTACAAAAGTAAAAAGTGATTTCACCGTACGCTTTTATGCTTTCTATGCAATTCTTTTCCTCCAAGAACTTCAATGTCAACATTATGAGATGTCTATAAGTGGTCTTGGCAGTGCACATTCTTGAAACAAGTAGCCAACAAGTCAATTCCTAGTGTTTCGAAGGTTTTAAGACCAGGAATTGCTGCTTGGTAGTAAAATTTTGAAGTAAAATTTTCAAGTTGTGAAACAGAGAACATAGACAAAAGCCAACATTTAGCTTGAAACTGAGGGAAACCAGCAAGCCAAAACGACAGACAAAGGAGTCGTTTTATATGTCTGAACCTGAGACAAACGTTACTTCTACTCCTGATGACAAGTATATGGAATCTTATCTTAAGCCTTGTTGCTTGTAATGGAATTTGGGACAGATATATCTGGAATGTACCAGAGTAGTTTACCAATTTTAGACAATTAAAAAGTATAGTGTTTGCTTAGTAAATTATTTCACATTAATCTAAAATTTAGTTTACATCCATTTGTCACATTTACTATTGGTTAAATGTTTGACGTGTTCACCCTCCATATTCATAATAAGGTTGAGATAATTATTTAATCATATAATAATAATGAAATTCATAGAATCCAATATTTTGTTCTTTTAATTTATATTAAAAAAAACGATGATTTTGATAGAAATTTTTGTGATATCAAACAAAAGTAAATAAGGATTTGTTTTTTCTTTAAACTATGCAATAACATAATCCAGTTTATTGTAAAATTACATTTTAATGTGGTGGCGGGATATATTTAACTATTTTTTTTTTAATGGTGGATAGGGAGTTCCATATCTTTTGAAAATTTTTGTAGACAAGTAATATAATGTTTGTCATACACTTGCAGTGTATAATCATACTTGCTTTGACTTCATACTTTTCTTACATAAAAGAATTCAAAAGAAAGCACACTACAGTTGTAGTAACTTGGCAGTTGCCGACCCTGTCCACGATGTCTTCATGCACTTTGATAATGATACCATCCATGTTCTTGAAGTGTACTTGACATCGGAATATTCAGCAGACACATTATACCAGCTTATATCGGTTTGGTCTCATATTCTTTTTGGTTTCACTCAAATTTATAATCCCGACTATTCAAATCAGATGCCAATGATTAAAGTTCTCATGCATATACTAACATTAATTTTAAATTATTTTTTTTGAGATACTGTAATTAAATCTAGAAGATAACCAAAAAATTGATATGATGACTCATGATATAGTTTAAATAAACGACTCCCATATAGCTGAAAATCATCCGCCCCTAATTGGAAGATAACTCATATATATGGAGAAAATCTCATATTTATTACTTAAAGCGGAGGTGTTAAAATCATAATCAAAGGCCATGGTTGGCTTGTGTGCTTTCCATGGTACTATTTGGCCATTGACAAAATTTAAATATTATAATATACATCACTTAAAAATTTATTTCTGTTTAGAAGTCGTATTACACACATGAATGAATATTCTGAAAATAAAATGATTTAATATGAAACATTTATTTATTCCAACGTGAAGTAAGGCTAAATTTGACAATTCGAGTTAATTAATCATTAATCAACATCACTAAGACTACTGTTTTGTTTTTGCGTTCCACGCAAGCAGTCAAAAGTTCCGGAATCAACAGTTTAACACCAATGAACAGCAGCCAGTCAACGCCGTAGTAGATTATATATTAGTGGATTATCAAGATTAAAAGGACAAATCTGTCCCTGGCCGATAACCGAACGGACCGTTAATTCGAGCACCGGGAATCAACAAAAAAACCAAGATGAAAGTAAGACAAACATCGCTGTCCCACGTCGTTGTTACTTTGCACCTCTCTCTCTTATTTAAAAACTCCACCACTCCCACTTTTTCTCTGTCTCTCTCTGTCTCTTTTTCTCTTTCTAACTCACAGCTCCCTCTCTCTTTCTCTCTCTATCTCTCGCCGGTGCAACGGGAACCACCGTCCGATTCCCGTCTCCGGCCGCCGCGATGAGTACCGGTGAGCTTCTCGATATCGAGCCACAAGAGCTTCAATTTCCTTGTAAGAAAGAATCTTCTCTTTGCTTTTTCAGATCCGTGATTTCGCTTTTCGCGTCTCGAATGTTTTCTAATTTTAGTCCTTTTTTTTCAAAACATAAAAAAGTTGAATTGAGGAAGCAGATCTCGTGCTCTCTAAAGTTGTCAAACAAGACCGATAAATATGTGGCTTTCAAGGTAATTTCCAGTACAAATTTGGATTTTTCACTCACAAGTTACCTGTGTAAATCTAGATCGTTGAAAATATTTGAAATTGTCATGCCCGACATATACTCCAGTCTTGATTTTCGCAATTTTGAGCGTAAAAATTGTGCCTTTTCTTTTAGGTTAAAACAACGAACCCGAAGAAGTACTGTGTCAGGCCCAACTCTGGCGTTGTGTTGCCAAGGTCTTCATGTGATGTTATAGGTAAAAATTTGCGTATGTGTGTGTATGTTTTTTTTCCCCTTTTAGCATATCAATAGTCTTTTTTGTTTTAATTATTGTTTTTGATAATTATTATATATTTTTTTAAAACAAATTTGTGATCATGTAATGATTTATTTTCGATTGTTTAGTTACCATGCAAGCGCAAAAGGACGCGCCGCTTGACATGCAATGCAAAGACAAGTTTTTGCTTCAGAGTGTAGTTGCAAGTCTTGGTGCCACAGCCAAGGATATTAATCCGGAGATGGTATTTGAATTTTTGATGGCTTTTGTGATGTTGAATTTTTTATTATGTAAATTTGATTTGGTGGCTTAATTGGATTTGTTGTTGTTTTAGTTCAATAAGGAGGCGGGGCATCATGTTGAAGAGTGCAAGTTGAGGGTTCTTTATGTGGCTCCACAACGACCCCCGTCTCCAGTTCATGAAGGGTCAGAAGAAGGTTCTTCACCTAGGGCATCGGTGTCAGACAATGGGAATCTTAGTTCTTCTGAATTTTCAGCTGTGAGTGCTTGATGTTTTGGTTCATTTGATTATTCGATGTATGGAAGTGTAGTCTGGTAAAGTTTATGATTTTATTTTAGTTTTAAGTGATTTATTGTGATTATATGGTTGCAGGCTTCAAGAGCTTTTGTTGAGCGACATGAGCCACAAGATACCTCGAGTGAGGTATTGTTCTCTTTTACTCTTGGCTTTAAACCTTGTGATATTGTTAGCCTTTGAAGTTGAGATGTCTATAAGTGATTTTTGGTGGTCAGTGTTCGCACATGATTCATGTATTCATTTGCTTATTTGGCATGGTTTAAGTTAAAGGGTTAGTTTCTTGTTCAAACCCAATTTTGTATGGCAATTTATATATGCGAGACTATGGAAACAAATGCTTCTAGACTAATCTTTAAGCTAACTGTTATTGAACTATTGATATGAATTGAGAGAAGCTTTCCCAGTTGTATATTCTGAGTGATATTTGTTTATTATAAGCTAACCGTCATTGAACTATTGATATGAGTTGAGATAAGTCTTCTTGGTTGTATATTCTGAGGTGATACTTGTTCTTTCAGGTAAGAGCTCTGATTTCGAAATTAACCGAGGAAAAGAATTCTCTTCTTAAGCATAATAACAAGCTTCAACAGGAATTGGTAAGTCTCCTAAGACCGGATAAAGCCTAATGATGAGATGATGTTAATATATTTCTGGAATTTCAAATGATATCTATATTGCAATCAGTAATAACTAAAGACATAACCGTTTCTTACCAAGATGTGCTACAGTTAGTTTCTCATTGTTGCCTGTAATTCTTGATTTCTTGTACTTCAAATGAAAGAGTTCCACTTGCCATAGTTTGTTAGTAAGAGATTGGTGCCAATATTTGGAATATGATGGGATGAAAGTCAGCTCCAATAAATAATTGTTGCCTATTATAGCTGTATAGAATTTGGAACAGCTGTTGGTGCACCATTATACAGCGTATATGACTTATTTGAGTTTAGTTTCCTCTGACAATTAGAAAGCTTTAATTTCCTCTGACAATTAGAAAGCTTCCCCTACTATTAACTGATGTATGCAAGTATGCATCGATAAGAATTTTGATGCTGGCAGGAATATCCTCCTCCCTCCCTTTTCAATGCAATCAAGTGCATTAATCATCATCAAGTTGTGGTCTTTGTAACCCTTGATAGTTAATGAAATCCTTGGCATATCATAAATATTCCTAGCACGAAACTACCTCTACCTTGGAAAATCTCATATCATGAGTTTCTATAAGCTTTCCTTCATCAATTCTGAGAGGCAATAAGCAAATAGTCTGCAATACCCTTTTCATCACTGGAACAAATGACCCTGATAAAGAGACTAGTTTCTCTCTGATGGAAGTCACTTAGCACCTCTGTAGTTACTAACATTGAAGCAGACCTAGCACCTCAATTCCCCACATTTACAAGAATTGGACCATAGTTAATGGCTTTGGTCAACAAAAAGAGTTGAATTTTGTGCGGAAAAAGCAAAATTAGGTGAGAGACAGCCTGCCCAATGGATGTGTAGGAGAGCGGCCATGCTTAAACCTTCACATAGGATATGATTAGAAAGAGCAGAAATCGTGTCATTTTCGTCTACCTAGACCAATTATGGTATGTTGGCACCAAATATAAATATATATATATATATAGAGCACCAAATAGAATGTTGAATACTTGAAAGAAGACGGATGTGGTTGCCGTTGTCTGCCATAATTCTGCTGCATCTCAGTTTACACTTCTGATGATGTTAGGATGTACAGACCCAGGTTCCCTAATCAATCTAAGCAATGTCCAGAATTATCACACAATCGTGATTCCTAACTATTCCATTTGGGCCTGTTTTAAACATGCTTTTACACTGACTGTGTTGTGCAGGATTTGTTGAGGCGTCAAACCAGCAGAAGTGGCAGTGGTATCCCATTCATATACGTTGTTCTTATTGGCCTGATTGGCATCATTTTGGGGTACCTCATGAAGAAGACTTGACAAACAGATTTATGTGGCACTATCCAAGCTTCCAAATGAAATGTAGAAAATTGAGGGAAAAAAAAATGACAGATGAGCAGGAACTTTGCTTCCATGTATTACTGGTCTGTATCAGAACTATAACATGTTAGCTGTGTGAAGAGTCGCTCTTTGTTCATTTTGTTACCAGGTCAAAAGTTTTTTAACTTCTCGTGTTTCCACTTTGTGATGTTCATGAAGATGGCGAAAACCTTTATCAAGTCATGACCCATTTTAAGCACAATAAAATATAAATTGAATACAAATTTAAACATGTATGCGACTTTAAAAGGCGCATCCATTGATGTTGATCCTATACTTTATGCAATAAAACAAACCATTGCTGCAACAATCTGAGAGTGCGCTCAATCATAAGCACCCAATGAGTTGAAACAAATAGACTCAGGATGCAGCTTTCTTCACAAAAGTTATTTTAACTGCGTAAGTTTCCAAGAGGTCTCGAGTTTTGCGTATCACAACAAAGAAGTAATAAACCTGAGAAGTGACATATAGTCCTTAACATTCCCACCATACCTGAATAATGGTCGATGCAGTTGGATTTTGTTGAGACAACGGTCAATGATTTTAAGATGTTTTTAACATATTGCATCGACTGACAATCTTCTGAAAATCAGCAAGCTGTAGCTGCAAAGGAGCCAAAAGAATTGATAATAAAAAACACATTGAATAAACCATGACGTACAGATATAAAAATCAGCAAGCTGTAGCTGCAAAGGTGCCTATAAAATTTATATTCAAAAGCACATTGAATAAATCATAACGCACTGATATGAATTCATCCAAAGATAATTATCAATCTTTATGAAGAGAAGGGACCATGATGGTTACATTTTGACAACCTTAAATAATTTGCTGTAAATTAATTTGTCTGGTACTCAATAACCTCCTAACCCAAGTTCACATAGCACAAACTGCATTAATCCAGTATGATTTCATCGTAGCATAGAAGACACATGAAACATCATTGATAGATGTTCACAATTAGCATAAGTATTTTACCATATAGTGGTAAATGTGAGCAAGCTACTTTGTATTAATTGGCAGCAGGCTTTTGGTTTATATCAGGCAAAAATAATGTTTGGGAAACCTCTTCAAACTTGAATTTGTGGACTTGAAATTCAAAATTTTCAAGTTTTCTCTATTCAAAGAGGAAAAGGGAAAAAAAAAAGAAAGAAAAATTTACCTTCCCATCTCCATCACTGTCAAAGCAATGGATCATATCAGCCAACTCATCATCCGTCCATGTAAAGTCATTGGCAATTGCAACTCTCCGTAAATCTGTCATGCTTAACCCACCCTTTTCTGATTCTGCAAGCCAAAAATGCTCCTCATCAATAATCAAAAGTCTCTTCATAGATAACCTGAACAGAATTTACTGCTAATGCAGACAAATGGAAACTGCTTAGCCAAACTTTTGTACTTCAAAACCTTATGTGAGCTTAAACAATTAGTACTTGTTAATCCTCCCAAGCTAGACTACTGCTTTACATTCATAAACAGTAATGAAGTAAAAAATAAATAAATAAAAGACAGCAGTTTTAGAAATCACCATCAAACTGAAAGAAGTGTAAAACCACTTCATCTTCAGTCATTTGCACCCGACTTGTGAACTGCAAACGAAGAATATAACCACAAATCAAATAAGGCTCAAAAATGCAGAACATTTTCTCATAACAAAAGCATCAATCCAGAGCCAAAACAAACTGATTTTTTCTTCTTTCCCTTTCGTCCATCCTCCTGACTGCTAGCATCTGCCTTTCTTTCATCAAGAGCAGGTCCCGAAACTTCTCCAGATTGTTGGAGTGAGAGAGCAATTGCCTGTATATGAAATGCAAAACAATCAATATAGCTCCATCCAAATCCAAACAATCAAATAAAACCCAAGTACTCATTTGTAAGCAATTAAATAACCTGCATTAACTCATCATCATCTCCATCAACATAATCAGAGGTAAACAATTCCTTTTGAACATGAACTTTCTTCTTAGATTTCAGGCTTTTATCCTTCCCCTCATAATCCAAAATAAAAAAATACCATTATAGCAAAACATACTAGAAACAATTAAGTAATCAAAATAGAAATAGAAACATACAAAGACTGAATTTCCCGATACAACTGAGAGTACTTGTCAGTCATCACTCAAAACCTCAACCAGATGCATCATCATATACTAGTGTACACATCCTTGTACACTATTTAATTCAACCAAAGCATGTTAAAATCAATCAAGGTAAAATTTTTACTTTCTCTACTGCTACAAAAATAACAGTGACATCAATAGTGAAAACCCAATAAGAGAGTACTCACTTTCACTTTCCTTTTTCGCGAACTAGAAGTGATAGTAGCCAAACCTTCCTCGTCATCGTCATAGTAGTCGTCGTCATTGTCATCGTCATCGTCATTAGGTCTAAAATCCTCGTCGTCGTCATTTTCATCAATCTTGCTCTTGCGCTTCCCTTTTCGCTCACTACTCCTCGGTTTCGGATTCCGTGACGAACCCATCAGAGACGAAGCGATTTTGGAGAGCCCCAGAGCCTCCATTCTCGCTTTATTCTCCGCAATTCTTGACAGTCTCTGCTTCTCGTACTCCGATATCCCCTCTTGCTTTTGCGCATTGCTTACGGGCTCTTCGATTTCTTCTTCCGAACCCGACTTCTCGCTCTCCTCCGGCTCCGAATCCGACGGATCGGGTCTCGCCATTCTGGCTTCGCAGTAAACAAATGTTGTTGGGATTCAATTCAAGAATTGAAAGACAGCTTTTTCTTGGCGGTGGATTTGGTTGAGGAGGTTTGCATACTCTAAATCTTACCAAGTAGAGCTTGCCACATCAGCAGGAGAAACTTGATCATGTGGGACCATTTGTAGTAGACCTAGTCAAGATTTTGGCTCAAGTGGGCTTTGACTAGAGAAATCAAGCCCGATTAAATTTACGCGTCGCGAGAGTTTTAAGTTGTTGATGGCCAATGTCGTAATAGAAATTTGTAACGGATTACAAAAATTGAAAGGTTTTAAAATAAAAAATTAGAAATTGAAATATAATTGATTACTATTTTAATCTATAAGTTGCTTTTTGTTTAATAACGGCAAATATTGCAAGATGTCATTAAAGAGTTTGGTAGAAATCATGAACATGATCATAAACTCCTCCACTCTTGACTTGCTTCTGCATTGAAGTGCATTATAACATCATCATACGCAATGTGGAAAGGATTATATAGAGCTAATCGAGAAAGATTTATTGTTTTTATTGTATTTATTATGTTGTATAATGTGTTTTTGTTACATCACTTGAAATAATTGAAATCCAGGTTCAATTAAATCGGTTGAGTCTTGGTTTATACAAAACACCTACAAATAGCAGAGAAAGAAGAATACACAAAACCAAATTGAAGGGAAAAAAAAAAAAAATTGTAATTTGCTAGTGGTGCACATATAATGATATATTGCGTATTGTGTGTGCCACATCAAGTTAGCTGTTTGTTATTCATTTGATGTGGGGGAGTGCTGCTAATGTACGGTAATTTATAATTAAATAACCAATGAGATCTGTTGGCGCCACCGCGGGGTCATTTGTTGATCCAATTTTGCTGTCATGGCGAGATTTAATTGGTGTGTTCAATAAAAGCAGAAACCATATCGCTTTTTTTACAGTTAAGTAATATCATAATTCATGAATTATATTTAAGTGAATATGTCATTCAATATTCTTTCAAATAAATAAATATATATCATTTAATATGATCAATGTTTTTTTATTAAATTTTATATTTCATTTTGATTCGATGCATTTTCTACTTCAATTAGAGCAAAATTAAGCAAACAATATTAAATAGTTATGCTTATGCATGGTAATGCCCACGTGACACATCAAATGCTCTCTTAAAATAGTTAGGTTTCAATAAAATATTTTTAAAATAGACTCCACTAAGCTTTTGCATGCGCTTTTAGATTGAATTATAAGTCATTTTTGTTGTCATGAAGATACATAAAATTTCATTCCCTGTCGAGAATCGAGATTGATGTTAAGTGTTAACTATCATTTTCGACATTTTAATTAGTATATTGTGTGTTTCACAAAAAAAAAAAAAAAAAAGTATATTGTGCACATCCTAGTCAGCAGCAATTCAACCTAAGCATAGTAGTGTCACAATATGCTTAGACTATGGATTGATAATTCATAAACCATAATATATTCGTTAACCTTTTTAAAAAAATATTATTTATAATAGGAACATTTTAAATATGGATTTTTATTTGCGCTTTGTTTATAAATTCATTTGCTCGTCTTTTTTTTTATTTATATATAATAAAATTTGGAACTCGAGCAATTATTTTCTCAATTTGTTTGTTTGTAAATATGTTTATTTTATTGCAACATACATTGCATGTAAGTATGATTTCACTGCCACTAACGGACTGCCTTAGATTCTCCTTACTTCCAAGGCTTTTATCCTGTGAAAAATTTCTATAGATATGCACTATAATTTTATTGTCAAAGACTCAAAGCTCAATTTGTACGGCTATATGTAATAGTACTCAATTTCCTAATTTATAATTTGTCTTGGAATTCATCTACCTTGCTTGTAAAAAAATCGGATCCCTCTTTACTTTAGCAACAAGCCAAATAGCTTTTATTGTGCTATATTTATAATCCGCATTAGGCGTAGGATTCTCCGCATAATAAACATATGGTGCATTTACTAATGAAAAATTATTAGAAGAGAAAAGGAATCTACTTCCTTAAATTTTACACTTATGGTGTATTTACTAATCGGAAATCATTAAAAGTAAGGAATTTTAATTCCTAATCTGTGATCATATGGTTTGAAACTTTTTGAGAATTAAATTATGGAAACCTTATATAAATTCAACAATAAATTCTATAAAAATAACTTATTTCATTCCTTCCACCTAAGAAATTTTATTTTTCCAATTTATTTTTTAATGAAATTTGATTTCCTTATTTTCATCACCCATTCAAGTCTTAACCTAACAATTTTAATTACTTACAAAATTATATGAAATCATATAAACTCAAATACCAAATCGAATACCAAATTCCACACATAAGAACTTATAAATCTCAAATTTTACAACATGTACTTTAAGTAGTTGGAAACTCGGAACATTTTTTTTCTATACTCTGTATATATATACATGTGATAGACTTTATGCTATGATCTGGAACTTAATGTTTATTTATACTTTATTTTATAAAAATCGAAAGAGATTGACCCATCATAATTATAAATGTAAAACCTATTATCCACTTAGATGAACTTATGCATGATTTTGCCCACACATCTTGAACCCAGTATTTTTGGTGAGAGGGCAGTGTGGGCTTGGCAAGCCACTTCTAGTGCTGTTGTTCTTCTTTTGAGTCGTTGGAAGAACTAGTTGACGCTTAACAAGCAACGTATCTAACGAACTGGACACTTAATTTCAACCTGACTAAACTGCATCCAAACTTAAAGCAACACAAGACCACGCGCACTCGAAGGCGCGTTAAAATCAGAACAAAATAATCACGACTCCTCCCTAGCATCGGGTCTCATATTAAAAAAAAGAAAAATGCCCCCAGAATCCAATCAACAACTCTCGCAAACCATTGAAATCACTCTCACTCTCACGCTCCACCTAATCGAAAACCACTCAAAAACAATAAACATGCTTTTGAATTTTCTCTAACGAAAGTCAAAATCTAATTCTCTACTTAAATTGATGGCCTCTTTGGTGGAAATCGATCGCTACAATCAGGTTCCGCTCTCACTCACTTCTTTTTGCGCGTGCCCTTGCCGTCCCTCGTCGCCTAACACCCTGATTCTCGCGCCAAAACGGTGTCGTAGACTCAATCTTGGCATAGTTTTTGATGGATCCAACTCCGTCCGCCGAACCGGCTTTTCCATGAACCGCCGGTTTATTGCTGCTGTAGCCAGAGCAGACCCGGACCGCTTCAATGAAAGCAATGCTAAAGAGGTATCTGACGCTACAAAATTTTTACAAGTTTAGATAAACAGTGAAAATTTTGTTTAATTTTGGTAGCCTTATGTGATATGTGTTGCATAGATAATACATATCTGCTCGTGTTGCGTTAGTACTAATGTGGAGACAATTCTATAACATTGGCACATTGTTGTTTTGATGATTGATTAAGTTGGTATTTCATAGTTTGATTGTTGTTAGAGTGCAATTATTGAAACGGGTATGTTGTAGGAAGTCGACAGAGGCCATAACTTGCCGGTAAATGAGGATTCAGTTTCAGAGCAGCAACAGAAAGCGAATCAGTTGAAGAAAAGGATCGTTTTTGGGCTTGGCATTGGTATTTCCGTTGGAGGTGTTGTGCTGGCTGGAGGATGGGTGTTTACTGTAGCCTTGGCGGCTGCTGTTTTTGTTGGTTCGCGTGAATATTTTGAGTTGGTTAGGAGTCGTGGAATCACGCGAGGAATGACGCCTCCTCCTCGATATGTTTCGCGGGTTTGCTCTGTTATATGTGCTGTCATGCCTATACTTACGTTGTAAGATTGTTGAATTGCTGTTATTTTGTGTTTATGCACTAATTAGAATCTCTGATAGTATAGTGTATGATTGTTTGTAGCATCAAGAGTTGAATGGTTATTTATATGGAGTGCGTATGGTTTTCCTCTGTAGATCTGAACACTTTGTTTAGGTCCAAAAGTGATGCACAATGTATTGTTAATGTTTCCAACTATTGTTTTAAGCTCTTCTTGAGTTTCATGCTATGTTTCTGTTAGAACTATCGTTATGATTTCAGTTTTGACTAAAAATATAACTTGATGCTGCTGTGTGATTTGAAAAGGAACATCGGAGTAAATTTGGAGATAAATTGGGAATATGCAGAAAACAAACCTATATGAACTAATCCAATTTTCATTTATAGGTTATGGTGTATTTATTATGCTTTGTCGTTTGCTTATCAAATTTCATACTGAACTTAAATGAGTGATTGTTTAAAATTTTCAGTTGTATCGAAATCCAAATATTTTGATTTTTAATTCATTAATGTGATTGAGCATAGTAATTTATTCGTTTGAAAAAATTCTGTGTTTGGTTTTTTTGGGAGTGTATTTTACTAAAGAGAACATTTGTTAATTGTGAGTTTATGCTTACATAATTTTGGATTAGAAAGGGTGGTGACCAATCTTGATTACTGATTAGATGACTGATCTTGAATGCTGATAGTGCTTTCAAACTAATGGTCAGGTATTTTGGTCAAATTGATGTTTCGGTGACGTCTGCTGCTTTCGTTGTTGCAATGGCATTGCTTTTACAGAGAGGAAATCCTCGTTTTGCTCAGCTCAGTAGCACCATGTTTGGACTATTTTATTGTGGTTATCTTCCCTGTTTTTGGGTTAAGCTTCGATGTGCAATTGTTGCCCCAGCCTTGAATACAAGTGAGTGTTAAGTTTTCTAATCATAAAGTAGATTACTGAAAATTCATCAAAGCAGACAGCAAATTTTGCCTATTTTGCCTGTTTGAATGACCCTAGCTTATTTCGTTGATGGTGCACCTGTAATTTCTGCCAAAATATAAACAATCTAGTTTCAGCTTCTTGAGTATAAGTGTTCGGCCTTTTTTTTAAGAAAATTGATTGATTAAGGACTTTAATGGATGCTGGATTGTATTTCTTTCTTCTTGACATTCATTCTTCTTTAAATTACGACATGACAGTTGGCTTGTGTGTTCATGAATATTTGTTTATGGAGCACTTTCTGTTTAGCAGGAGTAGGAGCTGCATGGCCTTTTCTTCTTGGTGGCCAAGCTCACTGGACAGTGGGTCTTGTTGCTACCTTGATATCTATCAGCAGCATAATTGCAGCAGACACGTTTGCCTTCTTAGGTGGCAAGGTACTTGAGCATTTGAATTGTTCTGCAGTCCTTTAAATAAGTGTAGTATATAGTGGATTGTTGTGATTATGATAAGGTTTTTTCCCTTCACGTATCAGTTGTGAAGAAGGCTTACTAGCAGATTTCATCACATGTTTTCGGTTATCTTAGGTTTCTGTCATCTTATATAACATCATTCTAACTGTGTGAAAATGTATTCCTGTGTCTTTTCTGTTGGGCCTATATTATTCGGAGAACGTGAGTTAGATTTTGATTTCTGATGCAGGCTTTTGGTAGGACACAGCTAACTAGTATTAGTCCCAAGAAAACGTGGGAGGGAACTGCTGTAGGTTTGGGTGGTTGTATTGCCACTACAGTTGTATTATCAAAGGTTTTTTGCTGGCCAACATCTTTGACAAGGTATGCTATCTTCCTCTAGTAAAGTCTTTTAAGTTATGGTAAAATTTGTGTACATTAAAAAAAAGCAGGCCAGCTACTGTTTACTGCTTTATGGTTTAAAGAGCATTGGAGAGCAGTAATATAGCACTAAATTGGACAAGTATTTTCAATTAAACATCAATCAAGAATTATCTAGTGAAGTTATATGTGATTAGAAATTAGCATGATATGAGTGTGCCCAGTGCCCTAAACAACTTGTAACCTTTGATCACTGGGAGCGAGATAGAGCTGCTTTCTACAGTTTTCTTGTGCTCCCCCTCCTGTTATATGTGACAGATCAGACTGAGAACATGGCATCAAACTTCTTAATTGTTTTCATCATTCTCTAGTTCTTAATTTGCTACACAAATTGGAATCAAATTCGGTTACTATTTAGCATTCGATGCAAGGTCAGTTTTCTAGGGACTTACATTACCACTGTAACTGTGTGTGTCTAGTTTTATGCAAGGGACATGGCTGAACTGTTCAGGTTCCTATTTTCCCTTGTATCTATCAGTGTGTATTATCTTCTATGCGCTGTAGCATGTGTTCTCTGTCTGTTCTTGTTGCTTTTATTTTGACAGCGCCCTATGCTGTGCCATTGTCAATAGCCTTGTATACATACATACACATACATATATATATATATATATATATTCAAAATTCCTTTTTATGTGCCTTAATGTATGTTCCTGATGGTTGACAGTGCGATAGCTTTTGGATTTCTGAACTTTTTTGGGTCAGTTTTTGGTGATCTTACTGAGTCAATGATTAAACGTGATGCTGGTGTTAAGGACTCTGGGTCCCTCATACCTGGACATGGTAATTACTTTTCCTCATATATGAGTTCTCTCTTATATATTGGAAATTTTTCTTTCACACTTAATCAAAGGAATGGTACAGATCTTTGTTGTTTTAGGACTATACGTGCAAAATGGATTTGTTGTTTGAGCTTTTCGTTTGGAGTTGGATAGCTGATTTAGTTCATGGTAGTGTTCTGAAAAAAAAATCCTTTTTTGTAATATTGATCCTTGTACTATTTACTCAATTTGTGACGTCACCTTGGTTAGCTTCCTTGTCTGTTTTCTACTATTCGCAACGTTAAAAGAATGTGGTCATTAATCCTATGTTTCTTTGACATTGAATGCAGGTGGTATACTGGACAGAGTGGACAGCTACATTTTCACGGGTGCACTTGCTTACTCCTTCGTGAAAACTTTTCTACCACTTTATGGAGTTTAATATTAAGTTTAGGACTCGTGAGCAGAGAGAATACAAATGAAAATTTCTGGATTTTCTGTTGTGGAAGTTAGGAGGCACACATACATTTGCTTGGAAAACTGTTACTGGTGGAGTGGGGAAAATAAACGGGCTATTGCCTCGCAGGCAAGGCAATTGAGATTGCGTTGATAACTCTACCATCTCCAATATTATTTTTTTCACCAGGATGCAAATTCATTTGAATTTTTCCAATTTACACTTCTTGAGTTACATAGGATCACTTGGGGTTCTCTGGCTAGCCAGAGTCATTGTAATTCTGTTCACAAGATACCAAGTTGATTTCTGCCAATGAGAGTCTCATGTGGCTGTGGACAAAGTAGTTTTTCCATGTAGAGCATCTCCTGGTGATTGGTTTTTTGTTAAATTTTATGATAAGTTCATTTTTATTAGATATTGAATAATATAGTATCAATACCAAACAATCTTTTTCTACCTCTTTGTTGTCTGACCAATTCCAATTATCTCTAGGGAACTCAATTTTGTAATTGTGTTGACATGCCATATTATTTTTTATTCCCCATTCCATTAAGTCCTTGGTTATAATGTGACTGATCATGGATAATATTTAATTGTTAAGGTTTCAGCTTGTGATGTTGCATTTTGACATTTTTGCAACTTGTGAAGTGTATTTGTATTTATTTCAAACATAATCAATTTAGTTTAATAGAAGTGGAGTTCATCAAAACAGGGTCCCTCATAATTATGGCACCGGCTACATATTTCCATCTTATCATAATAATTTTGGTTGTTAAGATATTGATTAATTACTTTACTTGATGTTGCAAGTCCATGCTCTCCATGCCTACCACATAATACAACAAAATTAGAAATAATTTTATTAGTTGGACGACCAAACTCCTCTATACTTTTTCTAATTTTATGGCCATAATTAACAAGTTTATTACATCTCCCACTTCCATTCTAAAATGCATCATTGAATAACATTGACTCTATATGGGGCTGTTGACCAAAGATGTCTCTTGATCAAGTTTTCCATTGAAATTTGACTCAAAAGAAATTATTGAAGCAAGAGCAAGGTTTCAAACATGTCAACCTTTTTCCGGAAGAGACAAGAGGCCCATTAAAATCCCATCAATCATCACTGGCGGAGGTAGATAGAGCTACTAGTGTCTATGGAAAATAAAATAATCATTTCTTGTCAACCCTTTGTGCCGCCTGTATCGTGATGAACATGAAGTCACCTCTAGCTTATCTCATAACCGAAAGAAGTAAAATAATCCAAAAAAATTTTAGAAAAAAAAACATAAATTTCTCTCACCAATTATTTATGGAGACCACAGCCGTTCTAAACATGGTCCATACAAGGGCTTACCAAACCCTATCTTTTTTGTTTCTGGTGCATTTGTCTGTATCATATATCTCTTGAATATATCCATTTAATGCCACATGTCAGTCTAACATTTAAGAATATGTTGCCAACCCCAAGATATCATGCGTGTTTACTTCTTATTCTTCTGCTTCATTTCTTGGTAGTTTTTGTTTTGGAATTTTAATACCCAACATGACATAATTGGAAATTCGAATTGATTTAAATCCTAAAAAGTTGTTTTTAAATTGCCCATCATGAAATATCCAAGTTTAGTGGGACTTGTATGTTGTGTGTCCTCTTTATTTTTACTTATAATTGCGAAATAATGTTCTGATGATCACCATATCTAACCAATATATCCCTTTTATGAAAAGAAAAGAGAAAAACTATTATTGCATTTGCTTGAAAAATAAAAAAGTTTGGAGATTCATAAAAAAATATATATGATTGATCCAAGCACACGCAAATTAAGTCTCAATCTAAGGTGGAAAAGAGAACAAAATTATAATAATCAGAAACAAATGAAGAGAAAAACATGAAAAAGACATGAGAAGTGAATGTTTGGTTGACCTTATAAACAAGATTTTTCATGATTACATATTAAAAAATAAAAAAAAAAGAAAAAAAGAAGATGGAGATAAGAGAAGAATAGATGTGATAAAAAGAAACAAGACCCTTATTTGGAAGTTAGCAAGCCAAGTCATCATCCATGCAAGTCACTGTGAAGCCAAACTTCCACCCAATATATTAGAGAGAGAGAGAGAGAGGGACATAGGAGTCTTAAACATGAAGCGAAGGAGTCGACCAATGAGAAATTTTTGGATACGTTATTGGAGGACCTACCATAATTGGCTTTTGACAAGCATGAGTGGTTGCTTTTGGATTTTGGTATATATATATAAATATATAGATATATATAAAAGAAAACAAATGTGTGGGATGCAAAGAACGCGTTGTTTTTAAGCTGACTAACAAAAAATAAATGGACGATGAAAAAGATAGAAAGGAAGGGAAAGGAAAGCAAAAGAAAATAAAAACAATGAAGGAAACTTAAAGAAGAGTTTGGGAGGAGAAGAAGAAGATATGGTGGGCAAGCATCTATAAAAGTGTAGACAGTGAGGGATAGAGAGAAGTGAAAAAGATTTTCTCGTCAAGGAAAACCCTAACTTTTCCAACGCACACATATACACACACATCCATGTGTCTATTACCACCACTCCCCACCACCCTCCACCTCACACCCATCCTTTGCCTTTCTTTTTATTACTTTTTTCTTGTCCAACATTGCCTTGGATGCTCACTACTACTTTGGCTTTACCCTTACTATATCTATATTATTAATTTCCTTTTAAAAAAAAAAAATTATTTTTTCCCATTCGTTATTTATTATATATATCCTTCCAATGCCAAGTGATAAAAGGCTGCAATCATTGAACCAATCACCTCTAAAGTCTAAAATGGCTAAACCTATATTATTGTTTATTTTCAATATATATGTGTATATGTATGTGTAAAAGACACAACTCATGTTTATTAGTTTAACACAAATGGTTAGTTTTTTAAACATTAACTTGACTTGTTAATTGGATTGGATTAGATTTTGTTAATCCCATATCCAAGGAAGAAATGGTTTCATTACTTCAGTGCATTGAATGATGTACATATACATAATTTTTTGGGTTGTGATGATGTAAACCATAAAGTCATTGTTGGTTATCGGATTATAAAATTTTCCAAAGTACTTTTTTTTTATTCTTGTAACAATCAATGCAGATGGGTCCCAGTGTGAATGGGAATTGCTTTTTGTAAGCTCTAGAAAATATAAGTTACTAGGTAAATAAATGGTGGCTTGATATGAATCGAAAATATATATCTGTTTCAAAAACATAGAGAGGGGCTTTAGTTAGTGACCCACTTAGCTATAGCATTTTCAAACATTGAAGAGGACAAAAGCTGGCAAATGTCTCAAGTCTTTAGCATATCTTTGTTCTTCAAAAACAACATAACTGAATCCCTCACTCCTAGGAGGCTTCTTGAAGACAAAAGTGCTTGCTTCAATTCCTTAATGAAAAGTTGTTTATCATTATGTATACTTTCCAAAGGCAACTCTGATTTCCCTTTCTTTTTTTTTTTTTTTTTCTTTTGATCTTCAAAAAAAGTGTGCCACTTTTACGGTTTCCATATCTAGAAGATGCTTAAATGGTGATCTCTCTCTCTCTCTGTGCTGGAATCTGCTTTCAATTGTTGAGGTGACTAAAGGCAAGCAACAATCAACAATGGCAGGTCCATCCAAGAGGGCTTTGAATTTGGTTTTTGTGTGGGAATGATAATGGAAAAGAGAAAAATAAAAGCCTCTTTTTCATACATTTTCTTATGTTCTTTCACTTTCTGCTTCTCGTTTATGGGCCACTTTGAAGCAAAGCAGAAATTGCTCAATCAGGAGATATAACTAATATTCGTTATTTTTTCCAAGTCAAAATGTGTCTCGTAACACAAGAATATATAATATGATCAAACAATTGTCGAACAAATCACCCTTTATTACTTACGGAACTTTTAATTTATTTGCTCTACGAAAGCTATGTACATGTAACATATTCATTTTTTGAGGACTCTAAAATGGTCTAGTGGGGTTGCTCATTTTTGTGGAGAGCGAGTGTTCCGGCTCTTCTTATAAGTACTTTAGAAATTTAATAAACCTGAAAATGACCCTTCGACATATTTACCTTTTAAAAGCCTGTTTACGGATAAGGAAATTCCCTTTGTCCCCAGAGAATAAATCATACTGTGATGATCTCCATCTCCAACTATTTATAATTTTTTTTAGTGCCTTTTTCAACCCATTCTCATTATCAATCTCTGTAGTAAAATTCCAATCAGTCTATAACATAATGAAAGTGGAATCACCTGATTATCAAGAAAGAAATTAAATTATCAACTAATCGTATAGAAATGTCCCGTGTGGTCTAATTTGTTACGGTCCAATAACCAGAAATAAATGGTATTGATTCCATCCATCAATATTCCACATCAAATTATATATACTTTATTTTCATCCTCACATAGTAACACGAACTAATGCAAGCAAGAATAAGGTGGATACCCATTTTTTTAACAGAATTTTTGGAAAACCCAATTTTCTATGAAGTCGGAGAGGTTATGTGAACTTCCAGTAAAATATATATAAAGTACTTGCTTTCTAAGTGAGGATTTCTTGTGGATGCATGCATGCCTACTTGTGATTTTTTGGATCTTAGCATGGGGACCAAGCTGACGAGCTCATAATTGAAGAAATAATGCCAAATGAAAATCATTTGCTTGGATTCACAATCGCTGATTCATTTCCTTAGAAGTTTCCCGAGTTTAGAAATTGGAATCTCCATGAAAAGTCACAAGAGAACACAACTTATTTGAACAAAAGATTGGGTGAAAAAAAAAATGCTGAAAAAATGATACTCTGATGCGTTGAATTAATGTCGGGCATGAAATTGTTTAACAGTAAAATAGTAATGTACTGTTCTCATGCAGAAACAGAAGTTGCAATTGAGCTGGAGCATGGTCACAATAAGCACGTTAACATGGCGGCAAATAGAGAATCTAATTGTCAGAATTAGATAATCTTGGTCGCAGGTACCAAAACGTTCAATTTTTAGCAAAAGATCTTTAACACATCATATAGTACCGAAGCAATATAGAAGTAGAAACAGACCAAACAATGGTACAGAAAAATACAGTTATCCAATTATCACTCTCTTTATTCATATAACAATCTTCGTTAGACTATAAAAATTATAAGATTGATTTGTCACGTATCTTACGTTTAACTTTATAGTTTAGCTTTATTATATAATTTTTTTTTCATATGTTATATAATCCACTGTTGAATCCATTTTACATGTAAGTATCATAAATTTAACAATTAACATATTAAATGTGATCTCAAGTTCAAATTCATTCTCTCTCTAACATAACATTCAAATCAGGCAGACATTGACACATAGTAAACAATCGTTGAATTGAATCAAAAGGCAACTCAATTATTCAATCTTTAATCACCCATTTGAGTCGTTTAATACAATAAACCCACTGTAGAGTCAAAAGAAGTTAAAATGATCGGACGGTAACTGTGCCCAAAACAGTAGATGATCAGACGGTCATGATCAAACGAAGCCACCTGTTTTTTTTTTTATTAAGACACTTGTTATCGCTGTGAAATGATAAAGACGTTTCACCTCAGAAGGGCGTTGTTTGTAGCTAATTGGGGAGGGACATGTTCCCCTGCACACTCACTGCCTCAACCCCATGCAATGGGTCAGGCCAGTAGGGACCCACCTCTCTGTTCCATTTCTGTCCGTAGATTTTTGGACTTTTATCATCATCATCATCATGAGAGGTGCACAGAGCATGCCCTTATTTCAGCTTTGTACAATCAAACCGTCCACGTGGCATATCGTACGATTGTGACCATTCATTTTCGTAATAGCTCCCACTTTCAAGGTATGAGAGAAGATATCTATCTATCCATCCATCCATTTGTCACTTTCAATCTCACTGTCCCCAACAACATTCAACACAAGAGACAACGAGTCTCCATCACAGATTGATGTTAGTACACTGTTGGTAGACCTTCTTTGATCCTTATTGGCAGATTTTGATACTGGAGTTTTGGTCCCACTCTGATCATCCACTGGACACCAGCCACGTGTAGCAAATGAAGCACTAGGACAGAACTCTTCTGTCCACTTGATCACACATTAGTTGAATCATTTTACTTTGGTCCAAAAACATATTATTTGCACTCCAAAATTTTGCCATTGGCGCGCACTTGTCTTCTTCTCTGTCTTCGTGAAAAAGAAACTTGTTAGTTGCTGACGTCAAAAAAGTGTCAACTGTCATGTCCTTTGCATCATCAAACCTCTACAACCAAACTTTATCATTGGGCATCCGCAATGTGCGGATTTTAATTCTTATGATGTGTAAAATTATTTTAATTTTTTATTATCCAAAAATATATATTTTAATTTTTATAGACAAATTTGAGATTTTATATACAAAGTTAGTATTCATATTTTCATTGGGAATTTCTTTTTTTTTTTAATACAATTCTTTGGGAAACCTTATTTGTATTAAAGTAAGACTACCATCTTGTTAGAAGTAGAATGTTCAAATGGATAGTAATTAATATACTTGAAAAAAGTAATTTTAAAAGAGAACTTTAAATAAGTACAAAAAGCTACAACAAAATCAAAAAATAATATTTTTTTTCCTTTTTTGTTAAGGTTGAGTTTAATTTTCCTTCTGCAATTTGATATAATAGTCAATAAATATCTGATTTAAGAAATTATTAAAAATCTTATGTAATTTGATATAATAATAAAAAAAAACTCTCTATTGTTTGTAAAAACATTCAAAAAACTCTTTAATAATTTAATAATTTCTGAGATCAGAGAGCTTTGTTGCTATTGTTATAAACAATGGTTTTTTTTTTATTTTTATAAATTATAAGGGATCCTTAATGATTTTTGAAATCAAAGAGTTTTTTTGTTATTATGTCAAACTATGAGAAGGAAATTAGAATTATCCCTATTGATAAAGAAGCAAATTAACCAGTCTGTCACGATCTCCTACATGACCCCTAATTCCCAATCCCATTTATTTTAATCAGAAACCCTAACAACCAATTAATCAAGCTTAGGCATGTCAATTAATTTAATAGCATTCCCTAATTGAGACATTATGGGGTCAAAAATTCACCCACTTGCTTCATTAAACAATACAACCATCCTGGCTAGATAATCAAATAATATTAAACAACAAAATTAACAATGACCTACACAATAACAACAAAATAAGGTTGTTTGCCTGGCTAATAGAGTATCGAACACTCTCCTATTATGTTGTCAACAAAAATAATTAAATATTATCATTGTAATAGGAGAGCAAATCAAAGTTTCCACAAGCAACATGGGACACGGCCTTTTGTGTATTTTAAGTGTGTTTAAGAAAGAAAAAGAATAGTTAAGGCGCTGACAAAGAAAAGAGACTTAACATGTGGAGGGGTCCAATTGTACAAGACCCATGTGACCAAAAAAAAAAAAAAAAACTTAAAACAAACAACAAATTCAATGTATAATTCAATTGCAAGTGTTGGCATAACAAAAAGAAAATTAGAACTATTAATAATAATAAAAAAATAATGTGATTGATTTAATTAGGTATTGCACCCATCACAACAGACCATTCGGCGGAGAGGAGAAAAAAAAATATATATATAATAAGAATAGATGGGGAGTTTCAGGAATGCATGAATTAGAGAGAATTATAGGCCAACATCCTTGGCCTTGAGACCTTCAAATGGGTAGATTTCTATGAACCTGAAAATTTAGGAGTCTTTTGATGCACAAACATAACATATTTTGTGAATTGTGAGTATTTAAAGAATGCTAATCTCATTCACACTATAAAAGGTAGTTTGTTTAGATAAAAATAAAATCAAGAGTAGAGAGATGCATGAGATTTAAAATCTAAATTCACACGGTATAATCATTTCCCAATCTTGACGAAAATCATTAATTAAGCTGCCCAACGGTGGACCTCAAATGTCTATGTCCAAATAAATATCTAAATTATAAGTTTGAATCATATTCCTTACGAAACTTATTAGGAAAAAAGGAAAGAAGAACAGAAATTCCCTATTTTTCTATCCTTCACCAAACTCAAATTCAATTTCTCTAGACCAAATACTGTAGCTGACTTGAACCGCCCTATATCCATTAAATTGCACCATTGCAGCTACTAGCAGCAGAGAAATTAATCAACTCAGAACCAGACAAAGCAAGCAAAAAAAATAGCAGACAGCGACATATAGAACAAGATAAAAAATTAGTAGTAGCCTGGGAGGTGTACAATTCATGAATTTATTGTCATGACAAGAAATCAGTCACCAACACAGTGAGATTTCAGAGTTCATGAATCAAATTAAGGAAGCAATTCAAGGAAGAGAGTACATGTAACTGCAGAGACTTTGTTTTTGAAAGGTAAAATTCTCCTTTGATCCAATATCATGTTTTCTAGTAGTCAAGTTACAACAAAGTATTTAAACCTTAAAAAAAAAAAAAAAAAAAAAAGTAACAGCCACCACAACCATGTTAAAGAGAACTAAAAATAAGGGAAAAAAAAAACTGTACGAATCCAAGCCAATCCAGTTACTAAAAAGTTTGGTTTCTTAATTGGGGACAATATGCCTAAATCACATAGACAATTAGCATAAGAGTTTCACAGAGACAACAAAAATTCAAAATGATCAGAAACTAGAAGTTATAAGGCACCTTTGCAACCAACAATTGATTGGCAATAACACCAATATATCCAAAATGCTACTCCTTGATTAGCACCTCCAAGCTGAAGCCGAGATAAGGTCTTTTCGCTGCCAGCAGAGAACAAGCGAGGACTGTCTCTTTTCTGCGCGTAAACCCCTAACCGGCGTACGCTGCACCAGACAATCAGCTTGAGACTCGGTGAAGTTACTAAATGTCAATGGAGAGAACCCGGCTTGCATAAATAGACTCTTCCAAGGAGGCAATCTTTCAGGAGTCCGATGGCGACCCAAAACAATCTTTTCAATGGAAGGATGAATCAGGAACCTCTCAATCTTTTGCAGGGCATCCAAATTCACATTCACAGCATCCAGCGATTCAAGCAGACCTGAGTAAGATAACAGGGCTTGAATCATGTGGTGAGGAAACGAAAGATCAGCACGATCACATCCTCTATCCAATGAAACAATGATCTTGGGCGAGAGTTGCTTTACAAACCGAAGAACCAAAGGAAGGGTTGGTGGGTAATTCGAAAACGCCCCAACAGGGAGATTCACAGCAAGCACCTCATTTTCCAATTCGCGGGGAGGCATAGGCCAAGAAGCAGAGTTCAAAGATTCAAGATTCACAATTTCAAGCTCAAATGGCATATTAATTTCACTAGTGTTTAAGATTCTCCTGTGTAAAGAGCTCGAGCTCGTCATGTGTGGACGGGGAAGCAAATGCTGTGATCCTAAGCGAAGGAGGACCCTCGTTCCTCAAAACAAGCTCTTGCATAAGAGAAGCCCACTGCCCTCCATAACCAATATCGAAATCTATAATGTGAATTCTATCACACCCTTCAAATGCCTCAAGAAGTGCTTGGTTACAAGTGAAATTAGCAAATTGAAGTATAGGCGATATTTCAGAGAAAGACTTATAAGCACCAATCTTGAAAATAACACTGAAACTAGAGAAAGCTGCACTAGCAGAATTAGTGGTGTTGATGGGGAGAAGTGACTGCAAGGCCTCCTTGAAGTAAAAAGCAGCCCTTTGAAAAGGCTTACCAATAGGTGAGAGCTGGTGATTGAGCCGCGCCAATATCCCTTGCGCGAGTGCCGG